>VXBR01009970.1:413478-550921 GCA_013400215.1 Cisticola juncidis | reverse complement strand
CGCCCGAGCCGCCGGCGCAGGGTAAGACCGGAACAGGGACAGGGACAGGGACAGGGACAGGGTAAAGCCGACGCTGTGGAACAGGGCCTGCGAGGAGGTTTCTGGCATTGAGAATACGTTAATTCGCTGTTACAGGCAGCACACCCACAAAAATCCGCGTTGCTTTCGAAATGAAAGCGGGCAAGCAGGCTGCCCTCGGTAAGGACAGCAGGAGCTGCTCCCCGGCCACAGGCTGGGAGCAGCCGGGCTGCCTCGTCCCTGACAGCCGGGCTGAAGGAGCAGCCGGGCTGCCTCGTCCCTGACAGCCGGGCTGAAGGAGCAGCTCGGCTGCCTCGTCCCTGACAGCCGGGCTGAAGGAGCAGCCCGGCCATTCAGCCCGGCCATTCAGCCCGGCCACCAGCGGGGGCATGGGGAGGCGCCCAAGGGCCGTGACGAGCCTAAGGGCCGTGACGAGCCACTGCTCCCCACGTGGTTTGTGGGTTGGGGCCTGGAATCTGGAGATTCCAGGTGCATTTCTTTATGTGTTTACAGTCTAAAATTAAGGCCAGTGCCCTTCAGAATCGTGTAAATGTATTAAGTCCGTGATGTCCTGCAGCAGAGAGTTAAAAATATGTAAAGTTCTTCCATTGATTTGGACCTGCCACCTGCTTCAGGCTCCTGTCCTGCGGCAGTGAAGAGCTCGTCCGTGCTCACAGCTTTCACAGACCCTCCTCTTGAGCTCTTGCCGATCAAACATACAAAACAGAAGTGTCACATGATGATACATCATAAATGCCCAAAAATGGAAAAGTGATTTGCAAAACACTTCTTATGAAGAAGAAATATAATTAAATACATGGGGATTTGGGGACTTTTTTGATGCAGATCTGTTTGGGGAATGGAGATAGAATGGAAGCACTATGCTTCACAATAATTGTCAATTAAATGGGCTTATCTCCGTTGGCCAGTTATACTTCTGTATGTGTGGGAGGGGAGAATTAGTGTTGAACTTGAACAAGTGAATCCTCCCTCTTATGTAAAAGTTATTTGTGAAACCATTTCAGGATGAGCTACAGGAAGCAATTTCTGATTATCCAACAAGCAAGGAAAGAGATCAATATTCAGACGACTTTGAAAGTGATGAAGATGGCATGTTAAATGGTAAAACAAAATTAAATATTTTTGCTTGTGTTCTTCCTTTCTTAACACCTTACTACATCCTAGACTATGTTTATGTGTCAATATGATTTAGATCCAAGATTTCATATTTTAACAGCTTTTAAAGCACTGAGTCCTCCTCTGCCAGGTTAGCAGCAGAATTCCCACTGAATCAGTGGAGGTGCTAACCTGCTAGACCTGCTACACACATAGTCGGTACTGGTTCCTGCGATTGCAGTGCCCCATTCTCCTCTTTAGCCATCTTGTTTACTTGACACTTGGATGAGACAGTAGTTCACAGTACCGTAAATGAAAGTGGACATGGACAGAGGGAAAGGCAATGTTTTTTTCTTACTGGTTTCCCAGTCTGGATAATCAGTGAATAAGGGTTACAGGACACGCTTCAAAGCTCGCTTGCCTGGCAGTGAACATAAACCAAGAATAGGTTTGATCTGGCTGTTTTTCTTGGAGCAGGATGCATTTGATTTTTGCTGGTGTTTATGTTTGGCCAAATGACAAGATTGGCCAAATGACTCTTCTTCCTGCTGGCATGGCAGTAAATTTTAAGAAAAATAGGAATGCTAAATATGATCTTGTCTTTTTAAAAGGACTTCATCTGCCTGTTTTTCATTCACACCTGAAACATCTTTCAACAGTTTGTAGGATGTTTTGATTTCCCTTTGCTGACAAAATTTAGGAAAATATGCTCTCCAGCAGTTAATTCTTTATTCAACTATCATGACATTCTTTTGTCACCTTTCTCAATTTGAACTCCTAAATTAGGTCAATTAGCAATACCAGGCTAGAGAAAGATAAGTATTTTTGTTAAACATGTGAACCTTAGCACTGTAGAAGATACTTCCTTTGAGTGTCTTCTGGTGGACTTTAAATGGGGCAGAAGTGAAGAGAAGGGAAGGGAGGCTGAGGTTTAATACCAAGCACACCCATCTTTGTTGTTGATGATTTGCTTCCACTTCCTATGTCATTGGGACATTGTTTTTTAAAAGGGCTTTAAATTGCATGGCAGAAAAAAATAAATGCGTGAATATTTTTCTATGGGTTGGGTCCATGAAAATGAATGACAGAAAAGGAAATAGAATCGGGGTGTAGTTTGGTGGCTTTGCAGAGATCATAGGCAAAGAAAGAGAAATGCTTAGAACCTAAAGTCAGGAGGGTGTTACATGAAAAATAGTGTTAAGTTATAGAAGGTACAGTTTCTGTGTTGCATTTTTTTTCACTTGGATCAAATGCAAGTTGGTAATGTGCTCTTTGCAGATATCGGGAAAGAACTTGCTGAAAGTAATTCGAGTTCTACAAGCACTGAGAGATCCGTTGCTGGGAGTCCTGTCTTGAATGATGATGATGCTTCACAAAAAGCGGTAGATTCGGAAAATGAAGCTGCTGATGACTTGAATTTATCCTTTCATGTAAAGAAGCTTCAGCAAATAATGGTTTTAGAAGGTGAAAACATACAGAAAGACAGAAAAGACAGCAGAGAAGGATGTGTGGAAGGTCAAAATGAGGATAATGTCAGAAAAAATAATGAAGTACTGTGTGATAATAGTGAAAGTGATGATTTGCCTATTAATGAACTAGATAAAAAAGGAAATCAAGAGGAAAACCAACCAAAAGCAAAGCTTTGGACGCACAAAAAAGGAAATGCTTCAGCATCAGGTGAAAAGAAAGTATTTTAATGTTATTGCTGCTTAGCCATGTTTCAGTGTTTCATTTTGGGTTATTTTTTGTGTTACTGATTATCTGCTTTGGCTTGCAGCCAAAGCTTCTAAAAATATCCAACCTCCGTGTGCTAAGGGATAAACTGAACCAGCATGGACCAAGAGCAGGAGGTTCCTGTTTGCCTTTTCCTTTCAGAAGATGGAAAAACAGCTGTTTAGGTGCCTAAAGTCCAGCTTTCCATCAGTGCATGTGCATGGAAGGAGTGAGGAGGCTGCCAAGATGTCTCCCAAGTTTCTGCATGGCACAGAAAGACAGTCTTGGATTGACGTAGTCTCCAGAGCATCCATGCACCCTTGAATGGAAAGGTCATGAAATTCCTTTTCTATGACCAGGTGAAGCTGTACTGTAACAGAACATCAGAAAATGAGCTGTACCCAAAACATTTATGAAAGGTAGCTGTCTCATTATTTCAAAGCTAAAACTTCACCAGATCTTTTACTTTACTGGCACACTTTGGATGTGTACTCAAACACATAAACCCCCCAAACTTGAATGTTTCATTACAGGAGTAGCTAATTTATTTTTAGTACACAAGCAGAATTTGGAATTCTGCTAATTGTTGTATGTGCCAAAAGACTTCATGCTTTTTATGTAATTCCTAATATGAGAGGAATTTGTCCTGTTTGATCTTGAGATAAGTTTATGACGGGTCATTACCTGTGACAGAAGAGTACAGCTTTGCAATTGGTAGAGCATGATTAAGTGTATCAGCTTTGTTTTTCCTTTCCACATGATGGCACCAAAATGCTAGGTATTTGAATGTGCAGACACCTCTCTTTCCTGGCTGGTGTGCCTGTGTAGTTTTACAGTGGCAGAAAAGAAGTTGAACTACTCCTTTTCTTCATGTGAATCAACGTCATGCAGTGAGACACTGCAATATTGGTTAAAATTCAATAAATTCAGAATTATCGACACCTTGAACTTACATTCATCTCTGTAATTTTAGGGTAAATTTGGGCATTAATGTTCCCCTCTTCAGGTAATCTGGAGTTTATTTGTCATCCAAAAATTCTGTTTTTCTGTAGAATTCTGTTGAAAATTTGTGGAAGACTTCTAATTTGGTTTTACTGGGGCATTTTTGGCTTGTGTCTGAAGTGTTTTACAAATCTAGATTGCTGCATTCCTGGCAGTTGAAATCTGATTAAAATGTTTTTTAAGTCTTATTAATAATGTGTTTCATAAATAACAGTTGCACCACTTAGGTATACATTCAGGTTGAGGTAATGTTTTCTTTAAATTCCCACTGCAGATTTTTTCAGTTACTCTTGTGTCCCACACCCCTGAAGAACACCACACAATGAAAGTAGTATGTGTTACCTGGAGTGTTATCTGGCACACTCCATTAGAAATTTGCTAGATGTCAGTAGAGCTCTTGGTGTGACTGCAAGGACTCTTGCTTTTGGTTTCTGCACTAGAGCCAGACAAGGCAGGTGGAAAATTTTGGTAATTCACTGACACCTCCTGCATTGTATCAGTTATTATTTGCCTGTCTTTTATTTTCATCACTCCATCTGAACTGTCAACAGAAGGGGATGTCCTACCATTGTCCTCCAGTTTCAAGTCACTGGAGTGTCTTGCTGTCACATTCTCTAACATTAGCTTAAGATTCAGTTGCTACTCCAGTTTTACATGAAAACACAAATTAATACTGATCTTATTAATATAGAGTTCTTAGAAGGAGGCATACAGAAAATACATTGTGCTATATAAAATTTAGTAACAACTTGCAAAGACGGTTTTTTTAGAAATACATTTTGTGCAGACAAAACAATACTCAAAACCAGTGAAGTTCTTGTTAATGTGTTCTGTCAATGTTTTTTCTCCCATTAGATCAAGATCAGAAGACTGTCGGCACCAGTGATTTGAAACTGGATTACAATGGTAGGAAATCCCCTTCTGCTGACAGTTCAGATGGAATGATGAAAATGACAGAAGGGCAAATAGTAACTGATAAAATGCAGGAGGTGTCAGTCAACGATCAGTCTGCCCATGGGAAGGCAAAGAGCACGTCCAAGAACTCTGTCAAGGTATTCCTCATACACGGTTTACCATTGGAACAATGTCCTAGAAGCACAATGGAGAGTTTTTTAAAGATGCTGTTGGTATCTTGAGTGTTTGGATCACTCTCTGGAAAGCTGACCTGGCTTCTACATTTATGCCTGGCTTCTAGAGCTGAGGCTCTTATAAATTCTCTTATAAATTATAAATAACTTTATGAAAGATACAAGGAATACCTTTTCCACAAAATATGTAATTCAGATAAAGGTACTGAAATGTGTTTTCGAGCCTGAAGAAACTACCCTCCTCCAAGTGAAAGTGTCATCATATCTCTGTTGTGAGGCTAGCTGAGCAGCAGTGAGCAATGTCTGTTGGCAGAGGATGAAATCCATGTGTGACCTGAATGATAAGATGCAAAGCACTCTATGCTTTATCCTAAAAGGAAAAGACGTAGATACATGTAATTATTAAAGTTAAGTATTCAAAAGACTTAAAATAGTGTTTATAGAATAAATCAGCTGTGTTCTTTTTACTGTTGATTTTATTGACTGTATTTTTGCATAATACAAATGAACATTCCTAGATGCCATTCCAAAATGATGCAGGCATTCTGAAAGGTTGGTTGGTTGGGAGGCTTTTTTGTTGTTGTTGTTTGTTTGTTTGTTTGTTTGTTTGTTTTCTTTCACTACTTTCTTACCTTCTACTGTAGCCTCTCTTCATTAGGGTGTTTTTCTTGCCTGTTTTTATAACATCATGAGATCATGGAATATCTTGACTTGGAAGGGACTCATAAGGGTGGAGTCCTATTCTCAGTGTCCTTGTTAGCTTGTAAAAACCTGTTTCATCCTGATCTGTTGCTTAAGAGACCTATAACTTTACTTTTCCTCTGTGTTTCTTAGAAACTAAGTGAAACAAAGGAGAGAGTTCTACAAAACCTAAAAGCTTCTTTATCTGACAGGTAAGAGGAAAATGCCAAGTATTGTTGTGAACCATTTAGGATGCCTGATCCGACAGTGCTGCTCCCTTCTCATTTTCTGTCAGCACTGTCTTTGCTGCTGCCAACCTCTCACAGTCTGTGGAAAACAGTTTAGTGCATGTGGCATGTTGTTATGACCCTTGCTCAGGTCTGTGTCAGATCAGACTCCCAAATCTCTTGCCAGTGTCTCAGGCAGGTGTGTTACTGCAGTCTTTACAGGGTCTAAACCGTTTTTAACACTAAAGTCTTAAGTAATTTGTGAACTTAAAAGAGGTAAGTTCTTTCTCATTGCCCCAGTCCCCAGTGAAGTGCATATAACAGAAGAATCACAGTAACTTTTGGTATGCACAGAAATAAGAGGAGCAGTACTTGGTATGAGCTACAATAAAGGGAAAGGTTGTTAATGTGTTTGTATCCTGGTATTTTCCTAGGTCTACAACTTCTGTGCATTTAAAGAGAAAAGAGAAAGGTGTTCTGTCAACTTCATCTGTTTCATCTCAGTATCTGGGATCATTAAAGGTGTTGGAGGATAAGAACATGGAGAAGAAAAGTCCAGAATTCAACAGAATAGATAATTTAAGGGCAACTGTTTTTCAGGTAGATTTTAAAAATTAACAAACTAACAAACAAAATTGTGCATATATGCAAAGGTCCTGATACAGGGGTCAACACTTCATATTTTCTTGAAATCAATATTTTTTACTGTATTCCTTTAATTGGCTTGCAGGTATAGTAATCCTTTTATTCTGTTGGCTATGCCTTTTCTTCATATTTTGAACAGAAAGCCCAGTCAAAGGAACATAATGTTTTTATGTGATTCATAATTTATTGTGTCAGACTGTTTTCAGGCACATATTTTCCGTTATTTCTACTTCATCTTTAACATAAGTAAGTGTGTACTTACAGGTGTTGGGTTTTTTTCCTGATGTATTCTATTCAAATTGAATTCAGAAAAAATGATAACAAATCTTGTACTCGTTCCAGAAGAATAATATATGTAAATTCCTTGTAGAATTTCACAACAATTGTTTTGTGAGTTTCAACAGATTTTTGCTAATCTGTTTGAAAGCAACTCTCATTAACAGGCACTGTTCATATTGTTATTGTTTTTAGTAATTTTTATGAGTCTAAACCAAATTTTACACCCTCAAATCTGTATTTATATTTGAAGGTAGAATAGTCTCCATTTTTATCTTTGAGTTGCATACCAAATACACGGTTAATTCTTGAAAATTTAAGCCTGATTCTGCAGATTGCTTATAACCTTTTATGACTGAAACCTTGCTTTTCCCAGTAGGATTTTATTCTCTTTAATTGCAGGTATTTTCAAGAGAGACAACAAATGTAAATAATATTCTTATATGCCAAGTGATAAGAATCTTTATTCATCTATTTAATTTTGATTAATGCATGCATATTTGTTAGTGTTTCTAGGCAGATGCTTATAAAAAGATCTTTAAGCTTTTTTGGATTTTATAGGTGTGATTTTAGAACCTTAGATTTTTTTAATCAGAATGTTCATATTTTAAAACCAGGTTTGTTTTCCACATGGGATGCTTATTTAACTAGCACATGGACGAACTAAGAGAAATTTTTGTGGTCATTATATTGGTTCTGCTCTTTACTGATACATTAAAAGGACTTTAAAAATATTTTAATGATTCTTATAGAACTGGTTGGAGAAGAAAAAGCTCCTTGTACTGGAATTAAAGAGAATTGAAAAGGAGAAAGCTGAAATTCTAAGGAACAATACTGAAAAGGTTTGTTTACATTGTTGTTTAAAAAGAAGTTGATGAACTGTGATTCTTTGAAATGTGCTTTCTGCCTAAGTGCATCCCTCTGGTATTGTAAGGTATCTGGTTTTCTCCAAATAGCACAAGGTGATGTGAGGCAATAAATGGCATCTCCTGCTTGGTAGGTTTGGGTAAACACGTGTCTGTCCAGTGCTTCCCTACATTTTTTCATAAGGTGTGTTAGAAGTGTGCTTCCTGGATTAATTTTCAGGTTAGTTTACAAAGACCTTGGCATGCTCAGCTCTTACGGTGCTAAGTTTTGTTTTGTGCATGGGAACATGAAGCATTCACTCCCTGCTTCAAGAGATGCTTATTACAGAGGACTCTGTCTTGAGTAGTGTAATGCACATTCATTGATTTGGCTTTTAAGCATTTAAAATGTTTCACTCTTAAGTACTTCACATGTATTTCATATCCTTCTACACATACTTGGCAGGAGTTGTTCGTCTCATTCAATTAAATTAAAATTTGGCTTAGAAAAAAACACTATATATGCTTAAAATTTAATTGTAATATTTGCAATGTTATCAGCAAATCAATTTATGTTTCTTTATTGCTCCATTTAGCAATAAGTTTAAAGCATACTGTTTCACTTAGAATTTTATACTGAAATTGATTTAAATGTAGACTTTGTTTCCAATCTAGAAAGAAGCACTTAAAAGAGAAGAATCAATTGCATGTTATGAAGCCTGGAAAAAAAAGAAAGAGAAAGAAGCAAAAAAGTTACGAGAAAAAAAAAAACTTGAGGAACTTGAGGAAAAGAAACCAGCAGAACAGAATAAGGAAAAAACAGAAGCAGCACAAGCGGTGATGTGAAATATGTACATAAGTGTGTTTGGATGTGTTTCAGGAGATGGTAAAAAATAAATTTTGATTAAACCAGAAAGAGATGGAAATGAACTAGAATCTTAAATCTAGACATGCTTAGTTTTTGAAGGAAGCTTGTATTGGGTTTTGTGTCAAAAATATGTAATATTTACCCTGCAAGGGTAAATATTACATATTCTATATGTAATATTCTATATATGGAGGCTATTCACTTAGCATAAAATAAACTCCATACTAATGCATTAGCAATTAACTATTACCTACTGGAAAAATAGGATTCTTTCCAGGTATAGTGATGCCCACTTCTGGGCAATTCTACAAGCAAATATTCTAAAATGAGAATGTGTAGAAATTACAAACAATAATAATGCAGAATAGACTAGTGGATATTGATAGAAAGTTAAGAGGTAAGATTTCTCATGGATCTCTGGTTGTCTTTAGGCATTCAAAAAATGGAAAGAAAGAAAAGTGGAATATTTAAGAGAGCAAAGCAGGAAGAAAAAACAGTCTGAAAGAATGAGGAAGACAATAGAAGAGGACCTAGTTGCAGAGAAGAGGAGAGTCAGTGTATCAGCAGTTGAAAAATGGTACTTCTCCACTGTGTTTGCTGTATCATGGTTTCCAAAATCCTTGCTTATAAATGTAATAGGTCTTCTGTAAATGCTTGATGTGCTTGTAATTGGAAGACAATGGAATGCTTGGGATCAGACTCTTCCTTCCCAATGGAGACAAAGTTTAGCAGTGAAAACAAGCTGTGCAGCTCCCTTCATTATTAGTGACATTAATAACATTATTGATTTAGTTGCTTTCCTCCCCAGGAGGATATTAACTAAGCCCAGGCAGAGATACAGCAAATGGGAAAATTCATTGAGCAGTATTGTGTCTTATGTGGTTATTTTCATGCTTCATTACTAAGCCATAGAAAGGAAGGTAAATCTTTAAAGTTTTGTGGAGTACAATGTAGGAATGCAGATGTAGGAAGAAGAAAATGAGATGTATCTGCTGGAGATACTCTATATTAGTTTTACAAGCTAAGAGTTCTCCCAGACAATGCACAACTTACAGTTACCTACAGAAGTTCCAAGTGGTTTTTTTTATGGTGTTAAATAAGGAAGAACTAAGTACAGAAAATGTGATGCCATAATAGATAGAGTAGTAGATTCATTTGTACCTTGGTGATATATAAAAATGGACATGGAAGATTTTAAATACATATTCTCAATCTTTTATTAACAGTGTAAAATATGTATTTGGACTGATTTACCTAGTTGGTCACAGATGCAGCTTTTAGTCTGTACACAATGACCTCTTGAACTTCCCTCTTACTACACAGGAATAAAAAGAAGGAGGAATACATAAAAAAGAAGAAAGTAGAAAAAATCCTAGAGAAAAGAAAGCGAGAAATGCAGCAGGCAAAGAAAGAAGAAAAAAGTGAAAAGGCTATGGAGGAATATGAAAGATGGCTGGTATGTTTGGTTGGGTTTGGGGGTTTTTTTGCATTTCATCAAAACCAAAACATTTGATGTAGCAATGACTGTAAGCACTTGAGTATTGTAGTACTCGTGGAGTGTTGTGCTGTTAATGAGAGAGGCCAGACGGTGGCAACATTACATTGCTTGTCTCCCAGAATTTGTGAGCAAAATGTTGCTAAAGTGTGGTGCACTTGATATCTGGCATACATGGAAAATATATTCTCCCTTCCTACATGTCATAGAGTTTTCAGTTTCCATTATTCTTCATTTTTTGTCATTCCATATTAGGAGCAACTCTTTCTGAAGGGCCAGTTAGCCAGAGCACAAAACCTGCAAAGCTAAACAGCATTGCCAGCTGCAACAGTCAGTGCATGTACCTTCAAGGAAGAGTTGAAAATGGAGACTTGGATACCTCAAAACTGATAAAAGCACTTGTAATGAGGTTCAAGATGATTTCCATTTGTGAGAAAGGGTGGAACTCTGATGCTCCCAATTATATTTTTCTCACAGCAGTGTCCCAGTTGTAAAGCAGTGAATTAATCCAGTACTCTAGTCCCACCAAATAAGGCAGGGTTTTTTTCCTTGCTGCAGAAAGAAACTAGAAGAGAGATTACTAATATTCTTAGCATGTTGCTTTCTTAAAGATGTGTGACTTGCCAGTTAAAGAAGTACATGTGTTAATTCCCCATCCTGTAACACATTCTTTCTTTGTAATGACTGTCAAGGTTTTTAAGCTGAAAAGTGTTTCTTTTGTCTCTCTTCCATGTGATTTCTGACATGTCTTATACATAGGGTCTCTGTCTTGTACATATGGTCTTGCAACCCAGCTGGATTAAGGTCCTTACAGGAATTTCTCTTTATTATCAACAGCTTTTTTTTTTTCTTTTTCAGGAGAGAGAGGCAGATAGATGAGAACTGAGTCAGGCAGCTGCACAGGTGTGGGACAGGTTTAGAGAGGACCATCAACCTTTATTTACTTGCCTAGCTCAGAAATACGCAGTTGCATGAAACAGCAAGAGTCTGCATGTTTTCCCTTCTCTGTTTCCAGACCTTTTCAGTCTTAGATTTAGATCTTTTAAAATGTTTGACCTGGTCCCCTATTGAAATACCTCTCGTTTCTGTAATCACTGGTAATTTTTTTTTTCTGGTCCACATTGTCAAGAGATTTTCAGCTCAGTTTAGCAAATGATTAATGTCTGATCTTAGGTGATTTCTTGCTTGGTCAATATTTCTGATTGCCATGGTAGGGAGTACTATGCTTTGAGAAGTAACTAAGGCACTGCCCTGGTGTGCTCTACTTACTGAGACTATCCAAATCAGCTTAGTTGTACCAAAGCAAGAATGTTACTTCTCATTATACATTCGACTTCCTTGTCATCCTGGACTTGTATGAAGGTAAAAAATTATCCCTTCTTTTGAGAGGGAAGGATGCTGCCAAGCAAAGCTCCCCCATACAAATTGTGTATAAATTTCTAAGGTCATCACTTCAGTAGGATCATTAATAAAAATTTTGGTAATTGGAGGAATGACCAGGTCTAACTGGATATACATGTTCCAGCAGGAGAAATAAGCAAGTGTAAGATGGGATAAGTACTGAATTGGTTGGTAGAGGTACCTCTAAAATTATTCCATTTTCAGTGTCTGTGTGCAAGTGTTGACTGATGTGTTTCGTGCCCAGTCTTAACATTTTTCCTTTTAGAATTTGTGCTTTTTGCAACTTACACACATTTATTTGAGAAAGCATATTGAGAAATGTCTCATCATTTTAGGCCATAATATTGTCTTACTTTGTACAGTTACAGGAAAATACAGACCATTAATGAACTGCAGGAGAGAAACACTCTAAAGTTGTGATTGTATTATCAAGGGAACTCAGATGACGTCTGCCTGCAGGTAGATAGGCATCAGATCTGAGGGCAGAATTTGGAAGCCTTTTAAGAGTATTCTTTCAACTAACAGGATTTTTTAAAGGGAAATAAAATAGAAGTGATATAGTGGGAAGTATTCTAACATGTTTTCATTAAAATTCAACAAAAATAATGTGTAAATTCATCCTCAGGTTTCCTGAAACAGGTGTTGACCATAACACATGGATAAAACAAACATAAAAATCTCATTGTAGATCTAAAAAAGAAGAAACATTCTCCTTTTATATTAATGGAAATTCTGTTACTTCTGCTTTTAGATGTCATTGTGTGAATGTTTGATAGCATAAATGGATAGAGAAGGTTACTTTTTAAGTCTGGAAATAAGTGCCCTGGAAAAGGCTATTAACGCTTGCAAAATAATGACATAAAAAGGATAATCTTGAGGTGAGATGCTGTACTATTGCCTGGAAATGCAAGCTTCTGATGGTTTGGTTCCTTATAATTTGCTTCTAGCTAGTCACCAAGAACTCTTTGAGCCGGTCTATCTTGATAAATGATCATTTTTTACTTACTGCATAATACCAGTGTCTGATACTTGTCATTGACACGCACCTATTCTGAGGAGTAAATGTGGATAAGAAACATAGAAAATTTATAATGACAGATCAGTTTAGTTTCCATTATTTCTGAGATACTAATCTTGATACCTGTTTACTGTGGATAGAAGTGAGTATCATCTCTACCTAAGTTATGTTGTTCATTTTCTGTTATAAACATCAACCTACCATGAGCTGCTGAGAAAAGGCTGCTCTAAAATAGTTCTGGAAGACCAGCATAGTAATGCTGAAAGCCTTAGAAATTTGACATTTTACTTTGAATTTGAGCATGTGCAGTATCTATTTTTGGCATTCTAAAGCTGTTTAAAAACATCAAAAAAGGATGTACTGCATGAGTCCCATGGATTTGTTGCCTTTCTGGGTTTGAAATAGCTGAAGTGGATTATTAATTTCATGTCATTTAATAAGATCTCTCTGAAAATACTTTCTATATTGCAATTTTCATAGCCTGTCATTGCAATTGGTTAGAAATAAGGCTGCTATTATTACTCCTCTTGTTACTGCTCTTAAATGTTGTCAGTCTCCTGTAATATCTAAAATTCAATTTCTGTGTGGCAGTCATACTACTAGAGAATGTGCTCTTCTCTGAATCTGGTAAGTGAAAAATATATTAATCTTACTAGGCTATTGAGTAGGAAACTTCCACAGAAATCAAGCCATACAGTTAAATTGATCTAGTGTAAGAAAAGCTACAGTTATTGATTTAATCTTTTTAACTTTAAACTATTTCTGTTACTCTTCTTCAACTAGTGCAAATAGCATCTTGTTTATAATTCTATAGAATATTTATATCAGTTACGTCTTGTGAGAATTTGCACTGTAGTTATGAAAGAACAAAAAACTTTATGTGTGTTGAAGACAGGGAGGAGGCCAGTAGATCTTCACTTCGAATTTAATCTTTTAAATAATGGTTAAATTGACTCAAGACTCTTTCCTTGGCACTGGGATTTTAATGAAAATTTGATCTTCAAACCCAAACATTCAAAACTGAAGCACAATTAAAAAGTCCAAAGCAACTTTCGTTCCTTTCCTGGATGGTCGTAGGCTTTATTCTTGGTTGAGGTTTTTCATACTTTAGTCTGTTGTGCAACCGGTATTTTCAGTAGAGAGTGCTTGATAAACATAAAATATTCACATTGCTTGCAATCCTGCTACAATAAGTCTTATTCTTAATGATTTTCACTTACCTGTCCTGATGGTATAGATATCCTTGTACAATATAATTCTGTGATTATAGCTACAGGAACATGTATTATATACTTATTCCATTTGAACACATTCTTCCCAGACTCATCTGTACTGTTTGACAGTATATCTTGATGTGTTTTGAAAAATATCACTGATAATACTGCTAAAGACAACTTAAGGTACTAAACAGTTCCCTTCAAGAATTTTAGAATATCTTGAATTTGTTCTAAAGGCCCAAAGCCACTACTTGTGTTCATCTGGTGAAGTCTCTGTGAAAGGAGAAAGAAGACAAAAGTGAAGGATGAGAAGATTCAGAATGTCATGGTGCTGCAGGCCTAGTTTGTCTCCATTATGTGATCCAGAAAGATACAGTTTGTACAGAGAGATAATATTTGTATGATGAACTTCTGTATTGCTTATTTTAGCAAAGGGCATTCCTTTTCCATGAAAACCTTGCTTTGCTTTTAATCAGCCTTACTAGTAATGCCAAGAAATTATTATTGTGTGTTTGTTTAGCCAGACCAGATGTTCTTAATTGAACTGGATCTTTAGATTTATGTTGTCAAAGAGCTGCAGGGCACAGATTGAAATCATATTGATAGGGTTGAGATTTCAGTGTGTTGCATTGCTTGTTGCAATTTTTGGACACATTAGTAGTTTGACTGCTATATATGTGTAAAACAGGAGAAAACTTAACTCAAGGTCCCTTTTTTGCAGTAATGCTTCCACATCCATTTTCCAGTCTGTTCCCTCAGCCACAGTTACCTCACTGTTTCCCTGCTCACATAGCAGTAACAGGCAAACACTGCCAACATCCTGGGAATTTGTGGATATACGATGTCCACCAGAGGAATAGGATTGTAGTTATGTGAGAATACTGGCTATCTTACAGCAGTCCTCGAGGAGCTGTACTTTCACTGCAGTGCAGTTTGTAAATGTGAAAATACAAAACTTCTATGCGTGGTTTAAAATAGTGGCTGGTGGGCTGGAAAGAACCAAGGCTGGTGTGGCACAGCTGATGATGGTTTTAAGTGGGCATATCCACAATGTGTCTTTAGTACCAGGGATGTGTTAGCCAATTGTTGATCTTAGGAATGAATGAGCTGTTCATGTGTGAGAAAGCCAGCTGCTCAAGGACTTCTTATCCACCCATCACAGGGGTCACTGTATGGTCTATATGGTCAGCCTTGGTTTCACCAAGGGAAAAACTACTTTTACAGTCAGTAAGAAATGTGCACCCATGTGCACGACCACCCTGCAACGAAAACTTTGCACCCATAGAGAGCTCATCAGTGTACTAAACTGCTTATGCAGATGTACCTTTAGATGCTGGTCCTCTTGAGAGTGAAATAGCTGTCATCTTTGCAAAGAGGAATATTTATTTTATGTAGAATAGAACTGATGAGAAATTTAAAAATGATTACAAATAATTGCAGCTTAATTTTTGAATGGCAGGTCTCTTGAAAATCATTAGTTAATGAGACACAAAAAGAGTGTTGCAAGTGTCTTGCTTATCCCTCATCATCGTAATTGCCCCATTGCTGTTTGAAACAATAGAAAATAGAATTAGAACTTTGCAGGGCTTATAGCATAAATTAGATAGAACTTTGTTTAAAATTAAATTGTTTAATTACCAGTTTGTTCTAGTACATGGCAAGTGTGATTTAATAAGTACAGAAAGTTACAATAATGCATCAGTGTTCTCATTATATGAGAACAACATATTTTGCAGTATGTTTTAGGTATCCTCTTAAAGACAAGAAGTAATTAATATGAGACTAATTATATGCAAGACTAATACAGTACCTAATGTACTGGGTCTTTTGCTGGGTTTTTTTGTTTAGACAATGCACAACCCCAGCCCATCCTTGAGACAGTCACGGTAATTGTAAATGACACCCAATGTGCAGCCTCTTGTGTTACCTTGTGTAATGTCTGTGACTGAACCTCTAAAAGGGATGTGCCAAGCTCCAAAAGGCAGATTTCCATTGTGTGTTTTCTTTTCATTTTACACAAGAAAGGCATAACAAGAATTGTAACTTTTCTGTTAGTAGAATTGTGGGGGGGGCAGGAGGTTGGTTTTGATTTGGGTTTTTTTTTCACATGTTTTTATTCTCAGGAAAACAAAATGAGGAGAGAAGAGCTTGAGAAGAACCAAAAGAAGTTGCAGGCTGTCCATGGGAATGAAATGATTCCTCCCTGGAGGCCACCTGGCAAAGTCACATATTCTAGTAATTACTAAGCAGTTTATTGCTTTCCAGAAGAACAGATAGTCTACAAAGTTCTGTCAGTGGCCAGTAACTCTTTCGTTATCAGCTAATTTTTTACTGAATCCATCATAGGTGTTTCTTTCTTTGTAGTTTATTTGATCACTGCAGTTTAAATAAACCTGTTACTCATTTGCATTGCTTTAGAAAATGTAGTAATTTTTCTAATTCCACATTTATATTAGTTTTGCTAAATTCCATGTTACATAGTACCTTTTTGGTGAAAACTTATATCCAGAATACATAAAGCTGGACCCTGGCAATTTTTTGTCAATAACTAGCAGAGTGGTTATTTTTAAGTTAGAAGACCACATTCTTGAGGAGATAATTCTTGAAGATATGATGAGGCTGTGGGGCAAGAATGATGGGCAAAGAGATGTTGGCTGTCTTATGGTGGTAGATGATAAGGCTAAGGACTTTGGAAGCAGAATGTCATTTCTATACATTAATACAAAAGATACAGAGAAAATATGTGAATACATATTCGCAGATATGTGAATACAGGGTTTTTATAAGCTCTGGCTCTGGCTGTTCCCTCATGGCAGACCAGGCATTTTTTCCAAAGTAGTGGAGAATTTACTGCCAGCAGAAACTTTCAAGAAGCTGAAAAGATGCCCAGCCTGAGCAGCTTCATGGCCCACATAAGAGATAGAGTAGAATTGCAGGCAGCAGCAGGAGGCATGAGGAGGTGCAGCTCTGGTAGAGTGCAATAGAATTGCCGATTCAAAAGCGGCACACCTGGATTTTATGCAAAAGTACTGAACTACTTCAGGCCTTCAGATTGGAGTGGGTGGGTGTGTCTTTGGTGCTCTGGGCTTTTAGCACTTTGAGCTTTTGGATTAAGTCTATTAAGAAACTCCAACTGTAGTATCACAGGAAAGTGAAATCTGTCACAGGGACCAGAGTTTATTGTAGAACAGACCTAGAGAATCTGAGAGAAGGCAGTGTGTGGTAAAGGGATCATCTAGATCTTTATTTTTGCAGTGTCCAGCTAGAGGAAGCAAGGAGGGTCCCTATGTTGACAGGCTGTACTTGAGAGATGGAAATGGAAAGTCCCTATATTGACAGGCTGTACTTGAGAGATGGAAATGAAAAGTGTGGTAGAATTAATGGCAGAGATCAAAAAGAGTTTTTCAGGTGCCTGTTCCTGAACTGAATGCTACATCATTTCTGACTTTAAGCCTTTCTATGACTGGATAGAAGGTTTGGGCAGAAGACAGAAGGGAGAAGATGTTGGTGACATCGTTTAGAAGAATGAGGAATAGCTCACAAATTCATAACTTCTCAATTAGGAAAAGATGCTGAAGTCTGTAGACAAGGGAAAACCACTGATATGTGTAACTTTTATAGGAAAATTTGGGGAGCTTTATTTAATGTTATATTGTAAAATTTTGGATATGTTACAGCATCACACAAATGTCATAGAAGTAATAGAACTGAGAAATAAAAATGTGCAACAATGTATAAGAATATATATCTGTATATTCATATATACACATATCTGTATAGATCTTATCTACATGTTTATTGATGACAGAGAAAAAATGGTTTGTATTTAATAAAGTATATTTTAGTACAATGGTCTCAGTGTTTTAATTGGATTTTAGGATACAAATCTTTTTTTAAAGATTTAATACATGGAAATTAACTAGGAAATGTCTTTAGGTACAAGCTGTTCTTTGGTCATGACAAGTAGATAGCAAACTTTACCCCACTGAAGGTGAGTTTCTACAGCATTCCAGCTGTCTCCTCCAGCTCCCTGATGCTTGCTGACACACCATTGTAAACATTCACCTAAGGAGCATCGTTCCTAAACAAGAACCTAGAAGATGGTTAGTATCTCTAACTTTTTCCAGAGTATTTAGTTTAGGCATTTAATTGCTCCCTGAATGCACTAAAGGCACAGGCTGATGATGAATCATTTTCTGGTTCAAGTCTCTCATTCTGGTTAAGAAAAATTGTGTGCTGTTTTCCATGTTATCTTTTTTTCTTTTATATTCACAAAATATGAGATCATCTTACCTGGGCCATGTCTCATGGACTGCTGTGTTTCGCTTGGTTAATTATGTGTTTAACTGAATCACTTGACTCAAACTAACAGGGATAAACTTTTCTGAGCAAGCCATCAGAACCTGTACTTGATCCAGTTTGTCCATATCTTTGTTGCACTTGGGACCCAAAACTGAACATGATGCTCCAGATGATGTCTCGCTCCGAGGTGCAGGCTCACGAATGCCAAACGGAGTGGAACAATCCCTTTCATCAACCTGCTGGATATACTCTTACTAATGCAGCTCACAGTGCCATTGGCATTCCCTGCTGTGAGAGCCCAGCTTCTGGCTGCTGCTTCTCCTCTGGCACCCGAGGACATTTTCCTGCAAAGCTGCTTTTTGACCACTGGGGCTCAGGCTGTTCTGTTGGCATCAGGTAATTTGCCCCAGATGCAGGACTTATTTTGCCTTTGCTGACCTTAAAGGTTCCCACCACCCCCTTCTCCCGCTTCCTGGGAAACAGCCTGCTTGGCTTCATGGATTTAGTTGCATCCAAGTGACTGAAGTGCTCCCCTGTTCTGTATTTCTCTTCACTGCTTCAATGTCTAAGGCTAGACATCAATAGTTAAAAAAAAAAAAAAAAGATTGAATACCTCAGCTTTTTCTGTGTCCTGTGTCACTAAGTCACCTGGCCCCTGAGGAGCAGGATCCCATTTTTCTTTCTGCCTGTGTACTTCCAGAAGCACCTTTTGTTCCCCTTTGTGTCTCATATTAGCTTTAACTCTTGCTGAGCTTTGTCTTTAGTAAATGCTTCCATGTTTTAGCAAATGTAAAATCATGTCTCTGTTTTGCTCCATGGTGCAAGTACTGTCCACCATCTCTGTGCTTGTCTACTCTCTGAACTCCAGCAGGAGAGCCTGCTCCTGCACACTGGTTGCCTGCCCCACTTGCTTGACTACACACGTGTCAGAATGGACTATTCTTGTTCTTTGAAGGGGGTGTCAATGAGGGCCAACTATCACTCATGGGTTCCTTTGCTTCTCAGGCAGCAGTCTCCTGTGAGATCCTGCCAAAAAAACAGTTCCCTAAATAAGCCACCATATTCCCTCCTCAAGCCAAGATTGTAGTTCTGTTCCCTTTAGTGCTTCTTACATGATTAAAAGTTTCTCAGATTCAGGGCAACCAGGAGGTCATCAGCTTTCACAGCCCAGAACAGTTCATCCTGGTAACCATCCATTAGCTAAGGTCAAGTCCCAGGCACCTCTTAGGGCATCAGTACTTCCACCTTAAGATTTCTACTGACCTGTTGACTTTTAAAGAACGTTTCTGAGATTTTAATAGCATTTATTAGTTAGATTTTCCCCTAATGGGTAATAAAGTTATTGCAAAATGCTTACCTGATTATTTCAGCCTGGGGCATGGAGAAGTCTGCTCTTATTAGCAGATTGCATTCAGGCAGTTGAGCTGTTTTCAGTGTAGCACATAGTTTTAGCACCTACACTCAGAGCAAAGTTTTACTAAAAGTCTTTAGTATTGCAAGGTATTTTTGTCTTTTACTACTATTTCCTTTATGAATTCTCTTTTTCTGTGATGCTTTTTTTTCTGGATAGCTTCAGACTAGAACAATTGAAAGTTTTTTCATATATTTTTTCATGTAAGGAAGCAGCAAGAACTCCCATTATATGTTAATGATTTTTCATGAAATCGAAATACAAAATGAATATGTATTCATGGTCATTAAATATAATGGCTTGTCTGGTCCTTGATGACAGCAAATGATAGGAGGATAACATTGGTAACTTTCAGCATTTAACTGTTGTAATGCCCAGGTAGGGCATCATATTACAATACCCTGGCTAACTTTTATTTTTCTTTGCCCCTTTTAACATGCACCCATTCCCATATGCTAATTTCTAACCAAACAATGAAGGAAAAATAACAGGAAAAAATTTAGAGAAAGGGAAATGTTTTAGTTATCTGATATCTGCTTCACTTTCTTGAACAAACATCTGGAGAATCATCGTAAATAAATGATACTTTGGGAAAAAAACTTCCTCAGCTACCCTAAATTCACCTATATTTCTTAGCACTCCTAATACTGAAGCATAATGAGGATATGCAGAGGTGATTTAGCACTGAGCCTAACTGCTGAACTATGTTCTTGGTTGAAATGGTAGCCAGAAAAAATTATGTTGCAAAAGATCAGCAAGCAAAATGAATAGCAGTGAGAAAATAAAAGCTAACAGTACTGTCATTATTAAATTTATCATTTGTAGGAACATTAGGTGGTTATGAACATGATGCTGGATGCTGCACAAGCAAAATGTAAAGATAACTTGTCACAGAAGGCTCCCCATCCCAGAAAACATGCAAGGAGATTTAGTCAGAAGCACAAGGAGAATGAGGAAGGCAGCATCACTTGCTGAACAGCACCTGTGGTACAATTGTATCAACAACTCCTGGCGCTTTGGTTTCACAATCCACCAGCTACTGTTCTTGCTTGCTACCTTGCCTTCAGCTTGAAAGCAAATATGCTGTTTTTCCCCTTGACTCTTCTGCTGACTATGTGGTTAAGCATCCTTTCTCTGATTTCCTTTCTTCTCATGTACAAAAATTCCCATCCTTTCCTGCTTAAGAGACAAAAGAATTCTGTCCATTCTTGCTGTATAGCACCTCCAAAAGTGATGAATCAGCTCAAAGGATGAATCTTCTATCAGTATTGCACTACAATTTAAAGAATTATTATGGCATTAAACCCTAACATCAGCTTGATTTTTATTTTCTCTTAAACAGATGGTAGAGCATCGAGCTGTTAATTTTCACTGCAACAAAATTGACATTCTGTTTAAAGTTTCTATTCCTCATGTGAATCAATGAAGTATAGGAATGCTGCACTGGAGGAATTATCTTTGTAAATGGCTATGCATTTGTAACTTATCCAAGTAAGGACTCTTGATAATGACCCCCAGTTTTCAAGGGAGTCATGAAGTACCACTAGAAAGAGAGCTTATGTGCAAATAAATCAGGACAATTGCAGGAGGAAATGAACAGGATTAATGGCTGAAGACTCAGCGTAGCAAGTGTACATTAGGTGTTTCAAAAAGAATTTCTACTGATTTACAACTCAAATATCCTTTACACTCTTCTCTTTGTGATTCACTTTCACAGTTTCTCACACAGTTTTTTTTTTAATAGTCCTGTGCACCTTAGAGCACTCTCAAGAGAAAGAGTGGGGAGAGTTTCTTATCTACATAAAATTCTTGCTCCCAGTCAGAGGTTCGTGTAGAAGTACAATTGGGAAATGGGAATGGGTGCAAAACATAATTTACTTAATAAAATTGAACTATTTGTTAGTTATTATTATAAAATTGAAGACTGTACCACTCAAAGGTACTGCCACAAGGGAGGGAAGTGAAGTCTTCTAGCCTGAAGTCCAGTCTCAGAACCTCTGCACTGGATGCCACCAGATCTGGTTCCCAGCTGCCATTTTCTGCACATCTTTGCCATCAGGTTTGTACCAAAAAACCATCAGGTTTGTGGGGCCATGCCACAGGGCTGCAATGACATCTTGCTCTGCACTGTCTCACCAGTGATGGGTAAAGCAGAGCAAGGACAAGACTGGCTGATGGGATTTTTACAGATTTCAGTATTTCATAGAGGGTTTATTTCTGACCTGACAATGTTTGGAAAAATGCCCTGAAAAAGCTTCTGCCCACACATGCCAGAAGAGTATTTACTATGAGCAGGATGTATTATAGTCATGGCTGGCAAGGCTCTGTTTTCATCAGTTTAAATATATAATTCCTTTAAAAATGAATAAGCTATTGCCACAATAAAATACTCAGTGTACAATAAGTGAGTCTTACTCATCTTTAGCAAAATTGGCAGCTAAGAATAAGCACACACTTATTTTTTGGCTTTTGGCTTGTGGCTTTTATATGAAGCCTAGATTGCACTGGAATACAAAGACTAGTTAAGGAAAAAAGCAAAGGTTTCTGGTTTTGCATTACTTAAATTCTTAGTAGCTGAAGGACAGATCTGTTTTGCCACATGAATACTGAACTCTAACTCTGTACAACAAAGTAAGATTTTCAGGTGCTAAGCACCTGAACTTCCCAGAGATTTCACTTGTGTTCAGGTCCAGCCATGCCTGGAATACATTAGAGCACACAGCTAGTGTGTTGGGGTAATCATTAGAGATGCTCCTAAAGTCCCATGGGAGGAGGCTGGACTTGATCTCCCATGTTATGTGGCTTGTCAACCCCGAGTCACGACCAAGTCAGGGGTCAGAAGTTTCTTAACTTCCAGATGTGTATTGTCCCCTGCCAATGTTGCTGCTTTTCTTACAAAGTTTTAGCTGTGCAAAGGTCCTTGTAAAGTGAACTCAGAGTCTCTATTAACTATATGGAAGCTGGAACAGAGCAACGCACGGTACAACCTGTATGGTCAGATCATACGTTCTCCTCTTTATTCCCGAAAAGGCTGGTTTTATACAGCTTCAGATAGTTTACAGTTGCAAGTGTTTTCCAATTGGCATTCAGCATGAGAAAGAATGCAATCTTAGTTTAAGGCAGCTACCGTGATTCTACTCTAACTGTCCTATCTAAAGCATGCCCACACCTTAACTTAAATTCTAACTGTGCCACAGGCTTATCTACTTTCACACAGGCCTAAGACTGAGGCCCAGCAGGCCCAAACCCTAGGGCCAGTTTGGGATAGTTCAAACTTCATTCCATAACACGTCATGCTCATACTGCAGTAAAGGCTTCAGCTTCTGCCACGTTAGACCATGTCACCCTCCCACTCTGTCCATCGCACATACCCTTTGGTTATTGAGGAGAATGGGAACTTGTATTTTAGATAAATATAGTGCAATACATTGAAGAGCCACATATAGACACTGAACAAAGCACAGCAAATGTCTCAGTGTGCCTTGAAAAATGCTCTAAGCCCCAAATTCTGGTGGTGTTGCCAGTAGCCTCTACCATGCATGACTGGGAGAAAATTCAGTGCCTGAACATCAGCACTTAATGTGTTGCAGATACACCAGGCTAGATGAAGGTGACACAGTGTCATGTTCTACTTGACACACGACACCAGCTCATGGGAGTTTTCATGGAAAAGAAGTGTGGAGACAAACCTCAAAGGGAACAAGTACAGAAACCTCAAAACTGTTCATTCCAATGGACTGTTGCCAGTGTGACTGGCTAGACAGAGCCACACTGAGACTCGAGGGAAAAGTTGAGAAACAGAAAGTACCTGGACATAAATAGAGGAGACTGTTGAATGAATACATATGAATGAACCACCATGAATACATACTCTGTTTGAGTAAAGTATGTACTGACGTATTTTAAGGGGAGAGGCAACAAGCTAGAGCCATAAAGTCGTAGCCTGGAGTTCCCCTCCACCTAGTCACATGAGAACACACTGCCTTTTACAGGTGGTAGTTCATGAAGCCAGCAAGCACAATCCCTTACCCCAACTGTAGGATGGACATCAGGATGCCTCCTGTGATCAGCACCTGACCTGCCCCCAGTGCTGCACATGGGCAAAAGCTTTAGCAAAAAACATTACCTTTTCACTTTTTCTATAGAGAAGTTGCAGATGGAATAGGAACTTTCATCTTTTGATGAAACCTTCTTTTGGAGTTCAGGCTGCTGGATGCCCTGCCACCGCTGTGCCACCAGCTGTGTTCCTTCCTGGCCCTGCTCCCCACTCCCACTCTCCTTAGCCCTTTTGTCTCTCCTGTAGCCTACTGGCCACATAAGATCACAGCATGGACTCAGAAGCTGTACACCTGCTGGGGAGCCTTAAAAGCATTCATTACACATTTATAACTCTGTCTTGCTGCAGCTGCTGGTGTGGCTGTACCTCTGGGATGGATGGGGATAGAGCAAACAATATTGTAGCAGGGAGAGGTGGCACTGAGCTTCGTGGAGCCGGCTGCCAGCAGAGAGGCTTTCTGCTGATAAGCATTAGTTCTGCTCAGTTACTTTTTTTTTATGACTACTTTCAGACATATTCGAGTATTTCTTGTGGCTGCTGACCCCAACAAGCCAGGTTTTTGTCTGGCTGCAAACTTTGTGAATGCAATTGTAAAAAAAAAAAGCCTCGACAAACTACACTACACATTATTTTGCTTCTGGTATGGTATTCAGGCCTTCAGTCCCTCCTGGGAGGCAAGCCTCTTGTAAATATGATTATGATAAATATTTCAGTTGTACTGCACTCGGTCCATTACCCAGAACTTTGCGTGACCAGGGACCAGGGCTGACAGGGCAGATAGGGCCGGCAGCTCTCCCCGGCGACTGCTCAAACGGGGCTAAGTGCTGCTGCCGGCTGGTGCTCAGACAGCCAGGAACAAAGCACTTTGGGCAGCTCAGTAAACCCAAATCCCATATTCAATTATGGGTAGAGAATGTCTGTTTTGACTGAAACTCTCAAAATAGCTTAGTTTACTCTTCTAAGTGAGAAAGCTTTGGAAATGTGTTGTTTTTGTTGCCTTACAACCTGGGATAAATGTTGCTCTCCCCCCTTCACTGCCCTTGGGAAGCTGATTTTCAGCTGAGATTCACTTTTGCACTGAATGGCAGGAACAACAGGACATAGATGGTGCATTGCTGTGCCCCTGGAAAGCAGCCAGGAGAGATCCCAGTCAGCCTCATCTGCACCCAGCGAGCAGAGAGTCACTCTTTGCCCTGAGGGTCTCCTTTTACCAGAATGATCCCGCAAGGACACCCTGCCCACTTACATTCAGCTCATTCTTGACAGCAGTAATGGAGAGAGAAGTTGCCATGTATGTTTCACCAAAGGAGCTTTGGTGTGGGTAGACGTCAGAAACCTAATCTTCCTCGAGCACAAGTGCACACGTATATTTGTCTCTGAGTTTGTGTGGGGCATCAGGAACTGCTTTTTATTTTGTTCATTCATGCTTTATATTGAATTGCTGAAAAAATAGGTGTTGCTGCAGTCTTACAGCAAAGAAACCTGCTGAAAACAGTAGGGAAACTAGAGGCAGTAAGGAAACTTTTATTACTGCACTGAAAAGATTCTAGATGTGTGTCCAAAATGCTGACCCCTTCCTCTAACAGGCTTGAGGTGTAGTATAACTCATCCCTTGCATTAATGTGCCCTGTATCCCTGCTAAAATGCTAGCAAGCACCAAGCTGGTTGAAAGTGTTTCTCTAAGTGGGAGGGAGGGGTTGTCAGCGGGCCCGAGTGTGATTTACAGAGCAGCACTGGGGCGGCGTGGAGCTGCCCTCCGTGTGCTGCTCAGAAGGGCTGGTGCAGCAGCCAGAACGCTGATGCTCAGCATCACAGATCCCTTGGAACAAGCCCACAGGTGCTCTGCCTCTCCTGTGGGACACTCACGGCCTGGCAACAGCACAGGCAGGGGAGATCACCCAGATGTGCTTTATGGGGTCATAAAGTGCACTCAGCTGTGGATGGAGGGTTCACATATGTAGAGGAGCAGGACCTGCGGAAGGAGGGTGTCGCTAGAAAGAAAATTCAGAACATGGGGAACCTTTGACAGCTTCCTGACCAATATCCCAGCTGTGGGAACTGAGGAATAACAGGAGATTTTCAACTGTATTTTCAGGTGAACTCTAAACCTGATTTCCACTCCTCATGCTTGGAGTGTTGTGGTGCAGATTCTGATCACTCCTGGCTTGCCTCTGAGATGTTGCCTGACGTGGAAGGCACTGGGAGAGGAGGAAATCTGAATGGACAACACCCAGGGAAGTGTGGGTGATGCCAGTGCTGCACACAGGGAATGAGAAATGGTGGCTAGCAGGAGAGGCTGCTAAAGAGTGGGATAGGCAGCATCAGTGAACAGAGCGGAGTGGCAGTCACAAGTCCTTTCTATCCCCTCCCATCTGTATTATTTTATTCTGGACGCTTTTGCCAGCATTAGGGCTGTGTATTTGGCCACTGTAATTAGCAACAGCCTTGTATTTCAACATAGGTTTCCCTGATGGGAAGTGATTATTTATATGTTACTCCAGAAAGGCAATCAGATTCCCCCTGAATAAATATAACCATTATTATTACTGTTGTTATTATTTATTATCTATTTAATGCACTTTCAGTGTAATTCATAAATTTCACTGATGGGAAAGGGACAGACAATCCATGGTAAATACCTGGCAAGTGCTAGGAAAGAAATACGGTGCAGTAACTATTGCAGTAAGCCTTGCCAGAGGGAGTACTTGTCATGAAAACACAAAAGTTAAAAACAAATGTGTAACAACAAGGGAAGATTTAATTAAATGAAAATACAGAGAAAGAAAAGCTGAATTTTGGCACCTAAACAAAAGCATGAAGAAAAATTTAAGATAAAAACATCACTGTAATTAAAAGGTGACAGAAAAGGGACTAAACATAGCTAAGAAAAGGAGTTATCCACTCAAGAAAAAATGTCTTGGGGAAAATTTGGCTTGCTTATGTTTGCTGGAGGAGCTGTAGATAGTGGCTCTGTATATTTATGTCTGCTCTCCAGAAAGAGTATTATTGTAAGATTATTTTGCTAATCATATGACATTCCACAATCTGTTTTTGCTAGACATGGTACAGCAACTGTGATGATATCAGGCAGTCATGATTTGATTGTGATGTTTAAATGTTCTCAAAAACATGGCTCTTCAACTGTGTAAGAGGAAACTCAGAGCATCTGTGGTGAAAATAGTCTTGTGGAAAATGCAGTTCAAACTGCTAAAAGCATGCTTTGAAATTCAAGCTAGTACTTGGCATGTTAAATTACAACATGGCACCCTAGAAACTGGCACTGCCACTTGAAAATATATTCTCATTCATTGACGTGTTGTTTAATAGATATTTTTAATATCAGAAAGTTAAAAAAAATTCAGTGTGAGGGGAAGTTATGTTCAACTGTGTAAAGTATTGTGTAAAACATGGCCCAAGAGACAGTGTTCTCTTTTGAAGTGATTTCTTTTACTCCACTGGGTGTCTTACAAAACAGGGGTGTCCTGTGAGAAAATGGGAAGCCTCAAGACCTTTGCTGGAGATGTGCCTTGGACCTAAGCTCTAAAATGAACCTTCATACTGAGGGGTAAGTTCTGGCTACATCAGTGAAGAGACCTGAGCAGAGCCCTGTAGAAACAGGCATCTCTGCTCTCCTTTTTCCTTCAGCTCTTCAAAGCAACTTGGAAGCTGCACGCTGATCTTTAAAGGTGTAATCACGTCAGCCATAATTGTGTGGGCATCTTACACTGTGCGGCTCCTGCATGTAAAGACACTTTGGTATGGGAGCAGGATTAGAAATGATGCTGTGTAGGCATGGGGACCCAAACTGAGAATCTGCACTTTTTGAGGTGCCCCTCTCCCCACTTCCCTAAATATTTTTTGAGATATTCAGTGGCAAAACACTGAGCCGGCTGGTTTTCTGGTGGAAATCACTAAGGCTCAGTGCACCTTAGCACATTCCTTTCTGATGTTAAAAGTGCCGATTTAAGTCACGCTTTTCATTTAGAGCAGTCCAAGTAAATTTTCTGCCAGTCTCTGCCAGCATCTTCAGTCAGCTATATTCGTGTTGTTCTTGACTTTGTTATCATCTTCTCTGCCCATCACCCTCCTGCTGAGCACAGTTACAGGCTGGTAAGGTCACTGGTCCTGATGCTTAGCAGGAAATAACATCTACCTCTTAGAATATCGCTGCACAACAACCTCTTGGTGCTTGCATTTTCTATGTTAAAGCAGCAGGAAGCTAAATTAATGCAAGTCTCAATTCTCAGTGCAGCACAGGTGGATACGTGATGCCACCCTCCAAGGGCACCAAGGTATGTTCCTCACACCTTCCTACCTGTTACGCTGCTTGTTTGATGTTAAAGGCACCAGGAGTGAGTGAGGAAAATACCAAAAGTATTTTCCATCTAGGTGAACTGGAGGCAACACCAAAGGATGCTCCATCTCTGGAAATGTTCAAGATCAGGCTGGATGTGGCCCTGAGCAATTTGATCTAGTGCTTGGTGTCCCAGGTAAGGGTGTAGTGGGTGGAATTAGATGATCTTCTTTAAGGTCCCTTTCAATATAAGCAATTCTGTGACTAAAAATATGCAAGAAATGTAGTTTTCTGATAGAAAAGATATTGCCCAGCTTTCTCGTAGAAAAGATATTGCACAAGTATTTCTATACCATGTAGCCAAATAATTGTATTCCTGTCTCAATTTAATGATTAAATGATCCAGAACAGGAATTTTGTCCAAACATGTCTCTTACTCTCAGTTTTTTTGGGGGGAGGCTTATATGTAACTGACTGATTGTCTGGAAGTCATTTATAAACCAGCAGGTTCATATTTGGGAGTTTGAGAGTAACTTACCTTCTGTCAGTTGAAGAAGAAAAGTACTTCCTTTGTAGCTCATGCTGTATTTGTTTCTAATCAGTCAAAAAAAGACAAGATTAAAGGCTTGCAGTACAGTCATTAATTTTATGGAAAGCTGTACAAACTGCAGTAGTAGAAATTATAAAACATGTATAGAAAGGAGTAAGAATATGAAAAAATGGGAAAGCTTTTTCTATAGGGCAACTTTAAATTTTTTTACCCTTGAAGATAGTATCTATATTAGGGTGATTTGAAGAGAATAAATCAGAGAATGAGGTGCTGGGGTCCAGCTGCTTAACTATGTTTTCTTCAAATGCAAATGCCATTGTACCACAAAGCTGTCTATTTCTGCAGGGTGTTTAAGGCTACCCAGGATCTTCTGACTAATAGAAGGTTGCAGTGACCTTGTTCTTCTGGCTAGAAATATTCCCTAATTTCTTTGCCTTGATGTTTCTTACTGGTGAATATAAGAAACTGGAGAATCCCCTTTTAAGTCAGCAGGGAATGGGGGCTTTTAGATTTATCTGCAGATTAGAGCCTGTTGCTCTTAGGTTCAGGTCATTTGATATCCCTGGCACCTGCAGATATGCACTCAGCAGTACTGATCAGCTCTGACAAACAATCCACAGAGCAGGCAGCTTCTCCAATCTTTCACAGGCTTTTCAGGTGGCACAGAATTATAGAGATATGCAGATATTCAGGCTGTCCTAACACTGGTTAGTGCTGTGGGAAGGGCTGCAATGGTTTCTGTCCTGGTTTTGGTGCTCCTGTTTCAATTTTTATTCATCTTCATTGTCTCTTTTCCAAACACTTTTTTATTGTCTGGAGTTCATATTTCAGGATTTTTTTTTTCAGTTATCAGCCACTGAAATGCCAGGAATCTGAACAGTTAGTACACACATTCTTTATCTTGGGCTTCAGAATATTTTTTTAACTACGCAAAGAAGATTTTAACCACAGTCATTTTCCAACCTATTTGTAGGAAAGTAGAGATATAGTAAGTTATACCCTATCTGTATCTATAATTTTGACTTTAGAAATACTTGCATTTGCACTAGTGTGTGTTAAGCAGGTCATAAATGCTTCCTGGGTGATGGGAAGATTTGAAACATGCCCCAGACCAAAGAGTCTTTGTCTGTGACAGCTTTTTAGAACACCACAGCTCTTAATTTGGCTGCTGAATGGACTGGAATCATTATTATTGCATCTTTTAGTTATAGAGGGAGACACAATAAGTGAGTCATGACATCAGAATCAATGCCTACCAGGTATACAAAGGAAGCCTTTGGGCAGACCTTGCCCTCTGTAAGGTGTAAGCTGTGGCAGAGTGTAATTTTCTCCTGCAGACCATGCTGAGGCAGCCATAGCTCCTACCTATCCCCCTCTTCCTTCTCTGGCAGGGAGCTTCATGTGTTCCCTGGGGCTTTGCAGAGCTGTAGCAGGGAAATGAAAGGAGAAGGAGGAGGAGGTAGGTGAGCAGGATCCCAAGGGTTTCCCTGTGGCTGCAGTGCTGCTCCTCACCTACCTTTACTGGAGTGGCTGGATGCCCTGTGCCAATGGGCCCCAAACCGTGGGGCTGCTCCCCAATACACCGTGTGAGAACGTGGCTTTCCTCCCTGTGTGGCATAACTGGATGGAGGGGCAAGGCAAACAACTCTGCCTCACTTTTCTCCTTCATATGGAAACATCTCTATCCTTGTAAATATCCTTGAAACATATCTATCCATTCTAAATTTTCTGTACTAAAATGCTAAAAATTAGATTCTCTTTATATTCAGGGTTATACTTTGTCCAAATTTTAATGTGGCTTATTTTCTTTTCTCATATTTTGGGAGAAGCACATTATGTAGCACACAAATAAATGCAATAAAATGCAGCCATACAAAAGCAATCAAATTCTGAGTATCAGGATAGGTAAGAAAATATTCTTATTCATAGCCCTAGGATGATAGGAAAATGATATTTGACACCATAAAATGATGTTTGGTACTAGATTAAATATGAAAGAAAATACTAGATCACAAATCCTTTACATGGGAATTTATTCTTTCTGTAGGAAAAAAAAAAATGGCCCATTATCAGAAAAATAATAAAGCCTGATGCAAGTCTGAAAATTACTATGTATTCCTTTACTGTATGCAAAACTGACAGAGAAGCAATTTCTAAGCCTCTGATGAATGATACTTTCTGACCTTCTAAAATGTTTCTGTTCTGAATAAACATTAGAAACTGTAGATAATTTATGAGAATTAGGATATATTGCCCAAGGTGCACTCATGAGTGATTAAATGATCTCTGTAAACTGATTTGCAGTGCAACTGACTTGTGTGTGGGAGTAAGTAAATGGCTCGGTGCACTGATAATGGAACTACATTTTTATTACAAATTCTGTTGAAATTGAAACAAGCTGCATTCAGCCAGATACCAAAGGACTTTAAACAAATTCCAGACAGAAACCACGTCTTACCCTAGTACGTGTCCTAACTACTAAGCATCAACATTTGTCTGCTATGCTGCCTAAAACTTTCTTTCTAGTTTATGAGTGTTTTGGCTCCTTTGGGTAGTTAAATTCTGTACCAGAGGCAGGCAGCTCCAGACAGACCTCACAGGTATAAGTGAAGGAATAAAAACAAAGCCCACAGTCATCAATATAGATTACTCTGTTAAAATGAAGTGCCTCTAGAGAAAAAATAATCTCTGTGTGTGGGATTTGAGCTGAGCTCAAAGCTGGCAGTTGCAGCTCCAGGAGGTGATGCTGAAGTTGCTGGAACCACAGGCTGCGATGTGCTCTCAGAGTGCTGGGTGTGGGGTAGGCTGAACACTGGCCAGGTTTTCCCTGTCAGCATCCCATACCTCAGCTGTGTTTACTTACTGTTAAAACAAGCAGACACCACCTTCTAGCACTGTTGTTGAACATTAGGATGTGCTAGAGGGATTGCAAAATCTTTATTTCCTATAACCTGTGGATTTCCTTGTATCCAGAGGACAATTTGCTCAGCATGACGTCTGTATGAAATCCCTGGGTGGTGAGACACCAGCTTGCCATTGGGTATCATGTGTTGACCTGGGCTTCTAACACAGCTTGCAAACCCCACTGCATTAATTGTGACCCCCAGCATTGTCATAGTGACAAAATCCTAGGTGCCCATGTTATTTCTGGCTATATTTCTTCATACTGACAACATTCAGTGGTATATGCATGGTCAGTTTTGTCTTACTCAGTCTCATATATTGCAGAGAGGTTTCCAGATGCTTATTGGGGTGTTTATTGTGGTGGCTGGATGGGTTTTTGGTAAAGGGCTGTGCACTGAGTTTGAACTTTTCCCATCCAGACAAATTCTCTTCTGTACTACCATTGGACCTGAGTTACTAAACTAGACTACAGTTGGACATGGGTTACTAAAATTGTGTTTACATGAAACTTAATCATTCTGGGGTACAGATTTGTGTGAACAGGAGAAGTGGTTTTAAATTATTACTCCTGTGTATTCTCTGGAGCAATGTGAAAAATTAGTCATGTGCCATGTTTGTCATATTTCACAGTCACAAAATTAAAAAGATTGAACTAGCCATTAATAAAAAATCAAATTATTTGAAGTTTTTTAATAGAAATCTGGAAAGATAGCATTTATTCTCAAGAAATTAGGATTGAAAATATATGTCACTGTGAAATATATGTCACTACTGTCAAGGGATTTCTTGCTTAATTTGCTGTAAAACATTAAATGAATGTCCTACACTCGGCCTTCAGTAACAAAACAGAACATGAATAATCTATATTAAGCATGATATGTAATAAATAATTATATATGAATATATATATAATTATATATATACATAACTATGCATAATCCATTACACATAACATGCATGATCTATATTAAGACCATCCATTATAACTGCATATCCAGATTATAGATGCATCTTCTTTCATTCTTTAGAAAATAGTTTTTTATACTTAAGGAAATCTTATTTCAGCAGCAGAGCAACACATTCCCTAGGTTTACTGGAGGATATAAACATATCAGCATGTCTAAATCTGTGTATATTTCATATCAGTTCCAAGAAATGTCTATCCTCATTTATCCAGATATATACATAGATCTGCAGGACAGTAGGTACTTAGACAACACCCCCATTCTGGCTAGAACCTTATCTGATGAATCACAGAATTATGGAATATCCTGAGTCAGAAGATATTCCATAGAATTATGCAATATCCTGCACAGGACAGTCTCAAGAATCACACTGTGTACTGACTTTGACCAGTGACTGTGTTGTCTTCCAGGCGTTTTTCAATACTTCCCGGAAAAATCTGCTTCCTAATTTTACAAGAAACTGAAGAGAGACTGACAGGCCTGCAGTTACCAGGCTCAACTTCCTTGCCCCTCTTGAAAAATGTGACAATGTTTGCCAGCTTCCAGTTAACAGGGACCTTTTCAGATTCCCAAAACTGTTCAAAAGTCATTGAGAGAGGTCTGGAAATTACTGAGACAGGCCTTTGAGTACCCAGGGGTGAATCCAGTCAGGCCCTATGAACTCAGAGATCCATCTGGAGCAGCAAATCCCACAAGTTCAGGGTTGACTGGGTGTTTATCATTCTTGCAGTCATGGTCCTGCTGCTTGAGGATCCTCTGAGCCTGTCATCAGTGTTGATGACTGAGGCTGGGAAAAAATTTAATATCTTTGCTCTGTGTCTCTGTTTGTGAGATGACCATCCTCATCAAGTAAAAGGGCAATGTTTCTCTGATCTGCCCTTTGCCATAAATATATTTTAAAAACACTGAGGTAGGTATCTGACCTGTTAAACTATTATTTTTCCTTACCTTCTTCTTGTTCACCACATGGCCTGAATTTTCAAAATTTAACCACCTGTGACTTTAACGCTTAACTCCAGAAAGAGTGATTAAAAATGCTGTAGGAAATATTATGCTATTTGACAAAAGTAGACATAACCACTTTCTTTCAAGATGGAAAACAGCTTTCTTATGCCTTGATACCTAATAGCTTATAAACATGGAATTACCTTAACGTAAGGAAAATATTCTGCTTCAGATGGTTCAGCTGGCGCTTAGCCATCAATTCATTTTTTGTTTACACTAATTCTTTATACTTGCCTGACACCTTTGTTTCATTTAAACACAAATCTAGCACCACACTTCCTAAATGCAGAAGGATGATGCAGGGGAGGCATCACTAGCTGTTGGTAAGCATATGTTCTGTGACAAAAATGCAGTTGTATTATCTGGTTGCTCAGTTCTGTTTTGAGGGATAATCCTAAACAAAAGATCCTAAACAAAGAATCCTTCATGGTCCATTGAGTCTAAGGACCTGTATTCTGCTTCCACTGGTGGCTAGTACCTGATGTGACAGAGAGAGATCAAAGGGGGCAGATTATGGCAGTATATCCTCCAAATTATTTGCTAGATTCGTAATAGCAGTCAGGTTTATTGCAGCCTGAAGCATGATCTGAAAAAAAGATCTAGATGGGTCTTACTAGAGAGAAATTTTAGGACTAAACAGAACACAAGTTTACAGTTAGATGTAGCTTTTTCACCTTTTAAAAAAAGTTATTCAGAATTGTTTAGAAACTACAAATTGCATTTTTGCCACGTGTCCTCTTTTTCTGACATTATGCGGAGTTGCGCTGTAGGTTGCTGTAATATCCAACATATGTAGCAAGTTGAATCATTAGCATTTATTACTGCTGAGTTCTAACATGGTGAAGAGTTTTCATCGCTTGAGAAGTTATTTTGGTGGTATCATATCCCACAGCTGTGTGATCCGAGGAGGTATTAAATTAAATAGCATGTATCCCTTAATTTCTCCAGCAGAGCTTTTAAAGCTTTGATGGAACAGATGACATAATGTTGTCTTTTGATGTCTGGAATAACATTTAAAATTCCAATTTTACATTCATTGCTAGAGACATACAGTGACTGTTGCTCCATCAAATGGAGATTCAGCAGAACTGTCAGATGTTTGGAACAGTCTAGATTTGTTGTTTTATACTCAACCACAGTTAGGAAAGGAAGTCAGAGATGATATATATTTCTGCCTCATTCCTGTATTACACAACACACTAATAAAAATGCAAACAGCATGACAAGATCTCTGCAGTCTATAAGTAAGGTTGTGTGAAGTAACATCTTTTGTTGGTTTGACACCAATTGCTTCAAGCAAGAGGGTAACCACAAGATTTTTGCAGTAAATAATGAAGTTGATTCCATTTTTTTTAGACTTGGAAAGACTGCAGGGTGTTATGTAATTTGGATTTGGAGTTTCAAAAGTCTTGCAAAAGAAATAAGTTGGAAGAGTTGGTGAAAGATTGTTATCTGCAAAGTATGTCTGTGCATCTGTAATAGAATCTTCTGCTGCAGCATCTCTCTAAGCTAAATTCTTAAGCTTTTCTTCTGCAAGCAAAATGTAGGTAAATCAGTTGTTGACAACATTAGGAAATATGAATATAGTAGATGTGGCTTCTAGGAAGGCAACAGTAAAATCTATCCATGAGGATGTTTGTGGTTACCTTCATACTAATTACTTTCTTACCACAGAAGTTTATCTGCCTCAGAGAAAGGTGAAATAGAGAATTGATTATTTTCTTCAGACCTACTCCTTATTCACACCTTAATTGTTGCAGTGCTGAATTATTTAAGTCTGAGAATCTTTCTACTGGCTCTCACGAAGGGGGATAGAATGTGAAATATCTATCAGGATCACCTATTTTGCAGGTGAGCTTTGCTTAAGCTGGGCTGTGCCTTACCATGTCTAGCCCCTGGTTCCTTTCCCTCACCTCTGCCAAGAGCCTCTCCCCTCTGCCCCATTTTGGAGGCACCATTCCCTCACACACCAACCTGCTCTGTGACCGTCCTCACTTCCAGCAGGGGTCTGTGCTGACTCAGAGAGTTCAGTGCAGTGGTGGACAGCACTGACAGCAGTGATGGTGCTTGTGCCAAGAGAGCAAAAAATAACAGCCAAAGTATCACACAGATGTCATTGCAACTTAGAGCCTGAAAAAAGTACCAGAATAAACTCAAAAAAGCAATTTGTAGGCGCCTGGAAAATAAGGAGATGAGTAACAACCAGCATGGATGTACCAGGAACAAGTCCTGTCAAACTGATTTAGTTTTCTTCTCTAACAGAGTGAATAAGGGAGAAGCAAGAGAAATTTAAAAAAAAATTGACTTTTACAGATTTTTATGCTCCTTCACTGTATCTAAGAACCAGGAAAATATGTAGTAGGTGAGACTATAAGGAAATGCAGAATTGGTAATAAAAATCTACTCTAGAATAGAAAACTAGTGCTTTAATATCAAATCAAAAGGCAAAAAAGGTATATCAAACATGATCCAAAGACCCTTCTCGAGTCTAGGACTATTCATTACTTTCTCAGTGATTTCAATGAAGGAATAATGTTTTACCTATGCAAAGGGTATTTATTCAAAAGGCTGAAAAACCTTGGAAGACATGGTCTGGTTATCAGGCTCTTGAGGAATTATCTAGCAGTTCATTTGAAATGAATGCCAACTTTAGGGGGGCAAGACTGCCTGGACAGCAGAATTGCAGGAAAGGATTTAAGCATTATAGAGGATTGCAAACTAAATATGACTCAACGTGTCATTCTGCTGAAGTGACACACACCAGAGTGGATGCATCATCAAAAACAGAGTCTTGAAATAGGAGTATCCAACCCTTTTTTAGCACATAATTCTGCAGATCAGGAGGGATGTACATCAAGTGTCAAGATCCAGAGTGGTGAGGGAACAGTAACTTCAAGTTTGGTGATGAGAATACTGAGGAGATCAAAGTGTTTAGTTACATCAAACAGTATAATAAACAAAATTAAATTATCTGCCACATGCTGCAGTTAGGGCAAGTAGTAATGTACTAAAATTATAGCAAGCAGACTTAAGCAAGTCATTAGAAAAAGTAAGAAAAGTATTCTGACACTGATATTGGATGGGCAATGGTGAGATCAGGGCATTTCAGTCTGGGAGGTTTGTTTAAAAACAGACCCAAGGAATAGTGACATAGTGGGGTTCTTGGGGCTCTCCTGTGCAGGGCCAGGAGTTGGGATTTGATGATGCTGATGGGTCCCTTCCAACTCAGAATATTCTGTGATTCTATGACTAATTTTAGAGATGACAATTCTCCCTCAAGGCCAGAAGATAGGTTAACTAATATTGTGGTTTCCATTTCTGCCATTACAATTTCTATGAGGCTTTTTCCATAGTAAAATATGTAGAAATGTTATCTAATTATGAGTACAAGTTGTGTGCTAGGTCCACTGATTTGTTCCCTAGGAAAATGGAAGCAAACCTGAGGCAAATTAAAAACAATGGGCCTAAAAATAAAACTATTCTTATAAGTAAAACATTTGAAGAACCAAGTACAAAAAGAGATTTAGTGCTGGAAAAGGATATATTGTGACACCTTATTTCTGACAATGCCTGCTTGAAAGCTTAAATTTCAACAGTTATATATGAATCATTTTGAATATTTAATCAAACTTCTTCTCCTTTCAAAATATTCATGTATTGTATCAAGATCAAACACTTTGCTTAAGGTGATTGTGTTGCTCGGTCCTCACAATACTAAATTTGTATGCTCTACTTTTGTAGAAAAACTGGGTTATTATGAAAAACTGAAGAAATCTCTGTAGGTTTCTAAACACCTTCTCATCCAGAGGTGCCACATTCCTGCATCCTACCCTGTGTCCAATGACTTATGCAGTGAAGTGAATGCACTCTTTAAGTAATAAATAGTTTTTCAAAACATAGAGATCTGCTAATTTAGAGAAAGAGGGTCAGGGAGTTGGTGACTTACTAGCATTTTCTCTGGAGTTATCATTGTCTGTATCTAACACTAAGCTTTTCATTTTGGGAGAACAGAAAAAAATTTCTAAGGAGTGCAAGGAAGGCCTGAATCAGGCAGCCCAAAATGGTAGGAAGATTTCTACTAGGTGAGGAGTGGCACCAGTAATGTAATGTCATACATTCAAGTGCTATAGCATATATTCATTCAATAACTGCCTCGTGTTGAAGGGTGTCAATAAAATAACTTGTTCAAATAACTTATAAAATAACTTGTTCAAATATTAGGAGTATTATCTCTAAATCTAAACTATATCAATATCACAACTTGCTTAAATCGCTCTTTCCCTTAACATAATGTGGGGAATAGAAAGAAACTTACCACTGCTCACATTTATCTGATTGAGTTTTTTGGGTGTTTATATTTGTTAAGTGTACTATTTTTTACCCATGAACACAGACAACAGTTTTATGTGAATTTGCATTAAAAAAAAAAAAAAAAACAAACCTTAAAGGCCAAGGAAAAGTAAGGAAACAAAGCATTCATCATAGCCTGAGATTTCCACATGTGAGTGAATAGAACAAGATCGTGAGGAATGTCTTTTCCAGCAATCTACAGTGTACTTTTTCTCGGGTAGTCTAAGAGTAACCACCAGTTTAAGGGGCATACACAGTAAAGTATGTGCAGCTATTTTAGCCTTTTGATTTGTTGATGACTCTCTTTGTATTCTTACTGTGGGTGCTAAGAGTCAGTGGTCTGTCTGATCCTGCTCTTGGAATGCTGGGTTTTGCTACCCACTTTGCCATGTGTTTGTGCTGAATTCCCCCATAAAACAGGAGAAAGCACACCTTGGTTTTGTCATGAGCAAGTTCAGATAGAAATGAAGCTTCTACAAAGAATGCTGATGAAAATATTTTCAGCAATGTACCAAAACGGTAGATAGAATGGGAAAACTTTTTCTGAGTCATTTGCTTTCTTGATGAAATCATCAGCAACGAGTGACAGCAGAACTCCTATTGCAAAACCAGCACAGGCTCATCAGATTCCTTTCCTTTTTAAGAGTAGCAACCACCAAATCTTGCCCTTTAATGAAGGTCCTATCACTGTGGTGTAACAATTCTAACTAGAAGTGTAGGGATTGACTAAAGCTGGTCAGATTGCCAGCTGACATAACCGAGTGCAACACTGTGCTGCACTTCAGCTGAACAGGACAGGTTTAAAACCTGAGTACCTTCCCAGAAAATCCCAGTGCCAAATCTTAAGCTTTTCACATAAGTAGGTACTTTCAGTATCTACTGGTGATTCAAACATTTTTTATGGTACCAAAGCTGGAAAATTTGGCCACAGACTGCTTTTAGGAAACATTATTGAATTACAGAATCAAAATGCACGGGCAGTTGAACTATTGGCAATGTGACAGGTGAGCAAACGTTTAAATAACAGTGGGATCACTGTGCTATCTTCCAGAGCCACTAAGAGTTTGTAAGTAGCTGTACTGAATTTAACTATCTTCATGGATTGCATTAGAGTTGACAGGCTTATTGACTGTGCTTTAAAAATTAACAGATTTTAATTTAAATTTAAAAATTCTTTAATGAAATTAAAGATTTTTTTTTTTTACTTCCTAGTGAGGGTGCATCTATAAAAACCCCTGGATATCTGGTCATACTAAGGAGTTACTCATGTCTCCACTCACTATTTCTAATACTAGTAAACTGTATATTCACAAACACTATTGCAACCTCTGAAGCTTTCAAAGGGAAAAATTGCACAGCTTTCTCCTGTCCTCTTCTACCAAGTTTAACAAGAAAAATTAGAAGTTCCAAAAGTGAAACTTTTTTTTTCTAGCAGGGTAATGAAAATTTCTAGTTGGTTGTGGGGGGGAAGGGTGCCAGGCAATGGTTATTAACAGTGTTTTCTTGAAATGTTCTCTGGGAAATATCTTAGTGATTATAAAGCAACTGAGTCAGTGTTCTATCATAATCACGATATTTTTCCATGCTTCATTTCTAAGTTCATGTGGGGTAAAGTATTTTACTCAGAGAAATTTCTTGCTTGCAAGTAGTGACTCCTGTGATTTTCATTATTCCTTCTACACTCAGGATTTATGTTGGAGAAGCGAAACCAGGGTCACCTGCTGTTAGGTATTGCAGTAATGAATTACTTGAAACTTATATAAATCCTGTCTTTTTGAAGAGAGTAACTGGTCAAAACCTGGGATTAATGACTCAAGAAAGTGAACTGTGCTTTTTCTCTCTTCAGAGAATATAAAGTTTAATGTTGCAAGTATGGATATAAATAAGTGGAAAAGGTGCATGAATACAACAGTAGCAGAGTAGTAAAATACATCTCTTAAAATGAATGTAAGACAGTGATTTAGCCCTTTTTACTGTTGGAACACATTTTCATGAGAGAATTGTGACATTATTGAATTCACATATAATAATTTAATTTTATTTTTTTTTAAAAACAGACTGAAGGCTGGGAGATTCAAAATAGCAAATTCTTATGGGTCTTATCCTCCATGAGGTCATGTTATATAAATATCTCTAGGTTCTTTTAGAACCAACCTTCCTATGGTTCTAACTCTTAATATTTTGATTTAAATGGAAAATATTCAAACCCTTTATTGAAGATAAATCTGCTCAAACCTATTGATAATTTAACTGTCAGAGCTGACAGTTTATGAGATTTTTATCAGATGAGCAAGTGTGGGTTGCTGTGTTACTGAGAAAAAGGTTGTGGTTTCAAACAACAGATAATTGGCTGCTTTTACTCCCACAGGTACTGGGCATCTTTCCTGGTATATTGCCAAGGAACAAAGTGGCATAATACAGATTTCAAGGGAAATCAATACGAAATGGGAACAAGTTCTCACTGAAATTATTTGTGAACTGAATTTAGGCTGTATAGGTGCACCAACAACTCTTTGTTACCAGAAAGCTACTTTTTAAACCCATGAGCTAAGTATGGCAAATCAAAGTGGGCTAGCAAGGTGGCAGGTGGGAGTGGAGCATGAGAGCTCTGGCTCAGAGCAAGTTGCTGTTTGACACCTGCACACAGAGAGTGGAGATAGAAATTAAGGCAGTGGCAGAGCACTGAGGGGTTTCTGACCACTCAGAGGGAAGTGGGGCAGCCTGTGAAAAGCCATTAGTCTGACTGGTCACGTCAGGAGAACTCCCAAAATCAGGAGAATTCCCAAAATGAGAGCAATACCCAGAAACGTGGTTTCTGCAGTAAGTGCTTCTGGAGTGTGATGAGGTGAAGTTGGGCTTTTTTCTTGAGGGTTTTCTGGTTGTCCAAAGGCTCTTACAGGCAAACTTTTGGCTTGAGGAGCCCTATTCAGCCATGGCTTTAAAGTGTAGTGAAATTGCTTAATGGACATTTAGTGAATAACAGCTGTCACTTCATCCATGTTGCAAATTTGCATGAATTCCACAATTTCATCATGACCAAGTTAATGTGAATACAGGCTACTTGGTATCATGTCCTTAAATGGGTTTGGAGGCAAATAAACAGAGCAGGAGTTATACACAGAGCCTAAGCTGTGTTGGCTGAAACTTTATCATAAAGATTGTGCGTCTGTACAAGTTCATCTTTTTCAGCGTGAAGAATCTGACAGTACAGAAAGTATTGTCAAGTGTACTGAGTAAACAAGCTGAAAAATGGAACACTTTCTCTGATCACTTTCCCTTTCAGTAATCTTGGATTTAATTTGTAACAATAGCAGATAAAGCTCTTACAGTTTTATGTCTTACAGTCTTATATCATGCTCTAAATAATACAAAACCTGCGTCAACCCTATTAACAGCGCAGGCTGGGTCAAACATGTCTGGCACCCTGTTTATAATCCTTAAACGGGTATGTATTTATTTCTATCATCAGGTCAAATATTTCAGAAGCACATAATCTTTACTTAGCTCTCTTATTGTTTATACTAACAGGCAAGAGAACAGAAAAGTATTTGTATGGGAATGACAGAGGATAACAGAGGGAGGTTCTTGATCTTCAGTGAGATGCTTTTAATCTTTCCAAAAAAGTCTTGAATTGAGGCTAAAATCAGACACTGTAGCAATACTGAGGCAGTGTTTTCTGCTCAGTACATGTGCATAGCTGTACTGCTGTGTGCTCTACTTCTGTCTAAATAGACACACACATTGCACAAAAGTAGGTCCAATGCTGCTGCTAGAGCTCTGTCAGTACAATCTGCTTTGTACTTTCAGGGGAAGTCACAGTGTTCAGTGGCACAATAGTCTCAGGCACAAATTTGTGACTTGAATGATAAGGTACTTACTGTGAGCCAACTCAACTAGGGCTGTTTGAGAATAAGTGTTCTACATTTTAGCAGCTCGTGGACACCCATACACATCTTTCTGAGGAACGTGAACTTCTACTTAGTGTTAACAGCTGCCTCTGGTATCTTGTTCTGCCCAAGACTGCTGACGGGCTGTAGATCGTAATGACTTTTACTTTGGCCTGTATCAAGGCAAGTCAAAGAAGTAATCCCAAAAATGTTAAAGTCAAGGAAGGTCAGATCAATCATTGAAGTGATTCTAGAAAGTAAAAATGAAATGCATTGTTTCAGTTACTCACAGATACTTGATAGTACCAACAGAGTCGTTGCAGTGCTTACAGATTGCATCTGTTCTGTGATAGGAATGTGCTACAAATGACTTTCAAGTAAACATGAAGCTAAAGGTCTTGCTACATAGCAAGACACCTACAATCTAAATCATTGCAGCCAAGTTTCAGTCAGAGCCACAGTTTAAAAGCTGCTTCCTCTCACATAGGTTCCATTCTTAAAATATAAAAGAAACTAACATTTCAGGGTCTTGACAATAAATTGCAGTGAGACAAAAGCCATATTCCTCCATTTCAATTGTTTAAAATACAGACATGTTATGTGACGGCTCATTTATGCCTACAGGTTTGAAAGGGACACAGGAAGAAATCTGAAATGATCTGTGGTCCTGTGGATATAAAGTAATTCCTGCAGCATGCACTGGTGTGGAATTGGTGAGGCTGTTGGCACCCTCAGGAATGCATCGTGTGCATCATGGTCACCTGTGGAATGGTCTGTGCAAGGCTCTAGTGACAATAGGGAGCAGGGAGATGGGAATGTGCCAATGTGTGCATTTATTCCCTGAGCACATAGCACTCTGCACATCAGCAACCTGCTTTTCACATATGAAGATACATCCCTTTGTAACTGAAAAATTAATGTTTTCCTCTGCACGGTAAGTACTGAAGATATAATCAACTCAGTGCTAAGAGTCAGCCAGACTGCAAGTATCTTTAAATGGGATTTAACTTGAGCTGCATATTTACACAAGGCCTTTTTTTTTTTTTGTCATATAGATATTCTGTTCTCTTCTATGGCTTAACATTTTATCTAGTGGGAAGAAGTTGTTACAGCTTGTTACCTCCAGCTGGTTTTTGGTTTTATGAAATACTTCTTATTGTCTGGAAGAGTTTTCCTGTCTCAGCATGGCTTATAAAACCTGGCTCATTCTATTCTTTATTCTTCCAGGAGAAATGTAGCTAAGAAATTTGCAGATGTTTGGGTGATGAAAAGATATGTAGGTCACTGAAGGTGAGATGAAAATTAAATGGTTCTGATTTTCAAAATAGAACATGAAACTGAAAATTTACATTCCTCTATAGATGCTTCAGAGGTGTCAGCATTTAAGCTACTTTTTTTCAGAGTAGGAGAACACTCCACTTCCCTGAGCATGTCAGCTAACCTCGTGCTAGGGAACACCATGCCATGGGAGAGAGTGGGAGCTTCAGACAAAGTTTATTAGAGATGCCCTCCCTCTGAGTCACAAGGTGCAGAAAGGACTCCCTTGCTTTCTAAACTCCTTCTCAGAAAGGAGCCTGGGGGGGGGCTGGATTCAATCTTAACCTCAGACTGTCAACTGTTCCAGTCTAAGAAATAATAGATTGTGATTTAACCTTTGTACAACTTCAGGATTAATGATGGCAAATCAGATGAATTTATATTAAAATGAATGATTTATTACAGTAAATGGTTAGACAAAAAGATCTTAATCAGAATTATTTACTAGACAGTACAGAAGCTAAAACTACAAGTAAAGTATGACAGGATAGTGCACATTATCAAAGCAATTATATTAAAGTGATGTATTAGAGCTCTTGTAATAGAGCTAGCAAAAAGAAACAATTATTAAATTAGGGATTGATGCAACTCACCCATGCCAACCTCTGGGGCCAAAAAAAGACATCTCTTTTGCTCAGCCTTGAGGAGAAATTTCCAAGAAGTCCCCACCTAAAGGAGGTATCTTCACACACAGTCCAAGAAGGGATATGTTAGAAGAACCAAACCATATGAAAGTGGACTGGACTTTTATAGTGTGAAGTGACTGACTGCCAGCCATATGTCTCCAGACCAGTTCAGCAGCTTATCTGCCAAATTTTTGCCCACTATCAGGATGTTAATTTTGGGTTGATGTGCCAGATTGGTTCTAGCATAATTCAACACCAGAACCATCATGATGCCCCTTTCAGTCCACCTCTGATAACCTTGTAAATAGGGCATTGTCCATCTTGCTTACCCACAATCCAGGGTAGAGCATCCTGACAATAAAAATCATCTAATTAATTAGGATTATTGCTGAAATGTTCTTAATAATGGCCTTCATCTAAGTTCATTTGAATACAAGAGCTAGAAGCCTCAGAAATGTCTAACATATGAATATGAATTGGTTATTCACGTTTGGAAATCCTAGCTGTTTATAACATTTCTGTGGACATGAGCACAGTATTGTGAAATTCAAAATATGAGTGTCCTTTTTCAGGTTTTTTAATTCAATTAGAACCCTACAATCATTTTTAATAGCCTGTTCTTTGCCATGACTTTCCAAATTAAAAGATGAAAACAGTGTGTGGAATTTCAATGTCTTCCTGTGCAATGAAATGCTGTGTTTCTGTTTCATGTTCTATGTTGTTATTTGCTCAGTCTGTTCTGAACTCTTTTCTAACTAGGGAGTGAATGTCAATTGACTTTTTATTTGGTGCAGCAGCTCAGTAATATCATAACCCCCTATTGTGTAAAATCCTAGAGTTTTGGAAGTAGACCTCTTTAGTTTCTGGAAGTGAAAGAATCTTTGGCTGCAAGGTTTGCTGATAGCATTTATAATGTGAAACTTAACAGTTTCACATTCATGCTAACACTGCTGCTCCAGAACATATTCTGCATTTCATATAGTAATCCATTTTTTTCGACTGTAAATTTAATTCAGCTCCAGATTCACCAGATTACTTTTCTTTCAAACTACTCTTAGAACTGTTCAAGAGCAAAAAAAGGGAATACAAGAACAATGAACAATGAATAATTGTATTTATATTACATTAATATCTCCCAAAACATACTACCGGTAAATTGCACATTCTTTGTGCAATTTCTTCATGAATCTGTTCTTGAAAATTCCTGATCCAGTCTCAGCCATGAGCTCAGAGAATAAGCTCTGAATTTTTTTCAAGCAAAAAATCTATACTTAGAAAACTAAGTATTTCCTTAATAAAAGCAGCTGATACTACTTATTAATAGAAACTGAACAAAAAATAATATATGTGCTATGGACATCTGTGTAGAAGGGAAAATTCAGTACGGGTTAGATGTTCACCTGTTATAAATTTAGCTGTTTAGACTAAGTCATGCAGCCTATATATTTGACCAGAACTGAGTGTGTGCAGAAGTGCAATTGTTTGAGCAGCAGGTAAGGGCAGAAATGGAAGCATGCAGGTCACCCATCTCAGCTGTGACATGGTAGCACAGCCCAACACCAACTGAATTGGAGAGCAATTTTGAGGGACTGTTCAAGCAAGTGAGCAAGTCTTTTTTGACCCACTAATCCTCAACAGAAGCTCTCAACATACTATCTGAAATGATATTAACAAAAACACCCTGTGCTAGCTGTTAGTTCTGAGTAAGTACCCAGTGTTAATCATACTGCTAAAAATGGTGTCTTTTTTACCAAAAATAAGTGTCAGTCACTACTCTACTAGATATTCTGCTAGAGTGTTTTCTTGCTGTGCTGTGTGCTGCTGCCCATCTTCCCTTTATTTGCTCTGAATTGGTATAAGTAAACGTGCTTACAGTAATGAGGGGATACTGAAACTTCTGTAGTCTCCCATGGAGATCTTATGGAGAGAGACAACATTTCTCTAGCTACAGTACAACAAAGATGCTTGTTTCCCTTGGCAGATCTTAACAAAAGTATTTGTTGACTTGAGATTCATGAAAGGGTTTTGTTCTTGATCTGTAGTGGTGTCTTCACTTAACGCTTCATCACATTCACAGGCAGCTTCACAATCTGGCAAGTTTTGGACACGTTTCTACCTCATCATCACCAGAAAATGTTGGTAAAACTTAGTCTGTGCTTATGCATCACGGTTGTCCTCGTTCAAAAAGGAAAAAAGAAATAAAAAGGATAAAATACTTGCAACTACCTAACTGGTACTAGAAGTTAGGATGGATAAGTGCTCTACACTTCACTGAGAAGTTGGCTTATAAAAGTCATCCTCATGCCAGCATTTGCAGGTAGAAGGAATTGCTGTTCCTGCAGTTGTTCTTATTTGTTTACAGATAACACCCACAAATGTTGTCACACGAGCAGACTTAACCTTCATTACTAGAAAAGCTGTTGTTTAGAGCCTAGACACTGAAGAAAACCCTTGTAAAAATGAGATAGTCCTAACTTGTGCTCCTCTCTGATGCTTCAGGCAATCTTTGCCATTGGCAGATAAACCACCTGGAAGCTAAATCAGGGGAAGGAAGGTAAGAAGCAGCCTGTAACGCTTTTTTCTCACTCCCTAAGGTTTGCTATGCAGGCCTCTTGACAGACTCTATGATTAAACCAGTAACTCAGTCTGGCATCTGGTGATAAGAGGAGAGAGTTTCATTTTGTATACTGTAGTAATAATTACAGTTAATATAACTTTCCTAAAGGTGCTCAGCTGATGTCAGTTCTTCCTACACTGCTGCAAGTGACTGGAAGTTGATATATGGTCAAGATGACCAAAAGAGCTGAAAGGTCATAGCAGCATTGCAAATATGCTCCTTTTCATGTTACTGCTATCAGCTGTGGCCAAGCTTAAAGATTCAAGGGTGTGATCTGCATTTTTAGTACATCGTAGTACTTGTTCTTAATGCCCCACATAAATACCATTTTTTCCTCAAAAATTGAGAGGCTCACCTTCAGATTTGGTTTTGTTTTAGTTTTTGGTTTTGGTTTTGTTTTGTTTTGTTTTTTCTTATTCTGGGAATATCTATAACATCAAGCTGTGTCTTTAAAGAAGAGCTATCGCAAAGCTGTAGTTCACACTGGTGCTGAAAAGCTTTTCTTTTGTAAGCTGATGTCTTATTCCTTGGACACACATCAGCCTTCGCTGCAATGCTGAATTGGTTTTAACTGTTGTATTTAAGACAGGACATCTATCGACTGAATTGAGCCCATTTTTACCATATTAAACTGAATCATAGCTCTGACTGAGAAATCACTGAATTATGTTGATGACATTCTCAATCTTCTTTACCACCTCATTGTTGCTAGTTCTTTTTCCATCAAATACATTCTTCCACTTTTAGTGTTTTAAGACACGTGTGATCTTTTTAATAATAACATTATTTTTAATGTAATGTCAGAAGTGTTATAGACACTTGTTTGCAAGGTAGAGTACACCTTGCATTGGTGACAAATTTAGCTCTCTTGGATCCTGGGATTTTCGAATGCTGCAACAATCCAACCCTCAGTATCTTTTCCAGGAAGACTTACATTTAAAAGATGCAAATTATCTTTTTAAAGGAAAAACGGCCAGTGGCATCTGGTGGTCTTTAGTGGTCTTTTATGAAAAAAAAACCCAAAACATGGATTGGATAGTTGGTGAAACTGCTGAAGATTTGAATTGATGGCTAAGATCATTGAAGGTCTCTTAATGGAAACTGATGTGATTCACCCTTAGGTTGCATGTCAGGAATTGAGTCTGAAATCTTGGAGAATTAATGAACTGTTTTCAGGACGATCCAGAAATAAATGGGACTTGCCAGTAGCAACCTTCAGGGAACTATTTTATACCTGATGCTAATCATTCATAGGTGCAGAACAGACTGCAGAAAAAGCAGGTGGATAAAAGACAAGATTTATTAATCTGTTTTCCCAGTCTTATTGAAGTGAATTATAAAGACACCCAGATATTCATCCCTCTAAACTAACTAGTAGGGAACCTGTTTATAGTTGGACTTTGAGATGGAGGCAAAAACATAAGAGCAGGTCTCTAACATTTGAGGAAACACCTGTATTTGGTTGCCTGGATTAATTTACAGTATAATCTTTTGCTCAGCTTCCTGTTTCAGTGGTGTCTAGGAAGGTAAGTCAGAGTTCAGGAACACTGCCAAGTGTCAGTGATGTACAGCATTGGACTGCAATGTTATTAATTGTTTAGAATTCTATAGAATGAACACAATAAATATGAAACAAATCTAGTCTTAGATTCTTCATGAAATGTTGGATGTATGTTATGGGTCCCATGATTCAAGCACAGATGGTTTTTCAATTTGAAGAGTCTCTTTGGTGTGAAGTGTGAATTGTCCCTTCAGCAATAGACAAAAATCTTGAGAGAATAACTTCAGGAGGCGTTAAAATCATATATGAATTACAATGCCAGCAGACTTCAGAGTTATTTCTGTTCATCAAAGGTATATTTATTCAACTACAGTATAAAAGCAGAGTTCAAGCAATGTTCCCTTAAGGGTTGGAGACCTGGTAATTTAAGATAAGGCTTTAACGATATGTGTGTAATGCAAAACAGTTAGAAGTAGAAGTTGCATATCTATAATTTCCAGTACATGCAGGTGACACAGTTTGAGCAGAGACAAAACATATATGGACAAACTAAATCTGCTTTGATTAGTAACTGATTGATATTGATTGACACTGATCACAATGTCATGAACTGTCCTGAACTTATGCTGTCTAACATATGAATCAAACACAGCAACCCCAGAATGTTCCCTTTTTCTGCCCCAGTCACCTTAATGGTGTCTTCTACAGACACATTTTGATGAGGTCCCTATAAACTGTTGTAAGGAGTATGCAGTGGGTGCACTTGCACTTGCACTTGCACTCTAGCTGTCCTTTCTGTTTCTGCTGTCAGAAATCTGAGATAAAAAGGAAAGCAGATGAGCATCCCACTTTGATCTTGTTCAGATCACCACTGGTGGGTTATGGAGGTCACCTGTTCCCGTACTGTTAGCTGCACACAACTGACTGAGCAGCACTGTCACTTGGGCCATCAGTGATGCCATCTCATACCTGCAGTGGACCAGCCGTTCTCCAGAAAAATGGCTAATACCTTGCTGGAGAGGAAATAGTCATGGCCAAAATGAAAGAAATCAGTATTTACAGCTTCTGTAGGTGCAGACACTGTCTCTTTATGCAATGGGCACCGATCCCAAGCATTCATTTTTCTGGCGGCTGTGGCATCCAGCAGGGTGAGGCTGAATGGACATGCCATTTAGTGCTGCCTCCCACACACCCCAAGGGCCAGCTCTGTTTTCTTGCAGGCAGTTCTGGGCTGGTGCCCTTGGCTGGCTGTGTCCCATACAGAGCTGTTGCTGCTGACAGACCCAGGGAAGATGCTGCCATGATAGCCTGTTCTGGGATGAAATTTCTCCTCCATCTGGAGCCTGCACATTGATGAGCCTGCTGCTGATGTTTGTTACTGCTTATCACTGCCCTAACATTTCCAGTGGGATTCTCCTCTCTCAGTGACATGAGCTTCCTTCTGAAGTGGCTTTATAGTGTAGAGATACCCAGCTGGGTTGCAGTAGTCCCTCAAATAACCTCTGCCAAAACAAGAAAAATGCATGAGGAATGTAATTAGTTTTCTGCCCACAAAAGTGAGTCTCAAAGCTGGAATCACCCTGCAGGCTCATGAGAAAAGGCTACCTTGTAAGCAGTCTTTCACCTTCCCCATGCACACATTGGCCACCTTGCGTTCCTCACATCCTTCACTTTGTCCTCTCAAAAATTTTCTCAGTTTTCAGTAATTACGACTAATATTTTCTTCCTTTACACACCTGCCTTTTTTTCTCATGGACTAAAGGGTTTTTTCCTATGTTCTGCAGTCTCCTCTAACATCATTCCCTGGGCACTGCTGTGTATAGATGCAGGGGCAGTCTCAACATCTGTTTGTCATAGCAGTCTCTTTTAGTGGTAGCTTTATGTGTTGAGAGAGTAAATTTGTGACCCTTATTTTTCCATCATAAACAGTATGTTGTTTTTACCTTGCACTCCTTTTACTGCATACTTCACTGCACTGAATTTTTCCAAAGCTAAATAGATGTTGAAATAGAAAAGCCTTCATAACTTTTCTGAGAAAATGGTTTAGTGGCTCTGTCCTGTTCCTGGCTAGTGTGATGCTGAAGGAAGTTTTGTGAGGAGAAGGTGTAGTAGACCTTCTGTGCATAATTAGCCCAAAGTGCCTCCCTTTTCCCTGGAGGTTAGAACAGACCAAAAAGAGTTTCTAAACAAGCTGATTTCACTAATTACTACAAAAGTACTCTGGAACAGATAACAACAAGGTGCTTCTGAGAAAGTTGCTTTTTATTTTGGAAAAATTTTGAGGCAAATAAATTTATGCCAACTTATAGTGCTTTTTGATGTTTGGCTTCAGGCATTTGTTCATTTACAATGAGCACTGAAATGTGTTGTCAAGCCATGGTATTCAAAAGAATGCCTTTCCTGAGGAGCAATGCCTTCCTTATTTGTTTTGTAGAAAAACAAAATGTCCCTTTACTTGTGGGAGATCATTGATTTTTCAGTGAGGAAACTCAAAATGACTGATGTAGTTCATCTAAGGTCACTTTATGAAAAATACTGATGGTGACTGAGTAGAAAAATCTTCGAACAAGGATCATTGACTAATGCTTTCACAGTGTGCTTAAAAGAAATCTTGCTTCTGTACCTGCTGACTTAAGGCTTCCCACTCCCGAGTGTGAGACACAACTATTCTGTATGACAGTCACTTAGTGCCTGCTTAAGAACCTGCTCTGCTCTTTTACTTGTAACCTCCCTCTTATTGAAATAGGCATTCAGAAAGGAGGAGACATGCATGAATAATTAAATAACATGTCAAACCAAAACTTGGTGCACACTTGCTGAATGTAAATGTAGCTGAGACCACCACAAGTGTCCTGCAAGTACATTATTTATTTGCATTTGAGTTTGGACTCTGCTTGACTTTCTTTCCTCCCAGAATCTGCAGGCTGGTTTGATAAGTGTGCAGAGCTGTGAACACAGCTGCCTGAAATCCCATTTTTCTTGCACTTCTTATTTAAGTAAGGAAATAACATGATATTTTGTTTTGTCCAGCAATGGAGGAATCTCCCTGCCTTGAAGGAGATTTGCTAGGCTGTTACTTGCATGGAGTGATTGGATAAACAACTGTGTCATCCTGCTTTGCTACTGGATTGGTTCCAGGATACACCCACTCTCTCTTGGGGCAGAAACAACCAGCAAAATTATGGTAGGTACTGAGCCCCATTTTTCTCTTCATTGAAGTCTGCAGTTACACCCATGCATAGCCAAGCATGCCCAAGTGTGGTAGAATTCAGGGAGCAGTTATTGGCTTGTAGAAAATCCCATTTCTGCAGGATCAAGCAGCATGAAGGTAAGGCAAGAGAATTTAAGGATATCTTTTGTAATTAGCAAGGAGAATAATGTAATGTTTTTATCAAGTGACACTAATCTTGCAAGCTTGGGAAATTAAATTGTTTTGAAAGACAGACTGATTTGATCAGAGCATGGAAGCAGAATAATGGCTGAGCATCCAGCATATTACCTGAGAATAAACATATTCATCAGGATAAGATTTTATTACTGTTCAAAGGTATTTGCCATTTAAAACAACAACAACAACAACAACAACAAAACCCCACAATCCAGCCAAAATTGTGTCTTTGTTGAAATCAAGGCTGAACTTGATACTGTTCTTGTCTCCCCCTGGAAAAGAAAACCTGTGATGTTATTTTCATCAGTTTGCTGAAGAGACTAGAGGTACCCTTTAGAATAGTCTAATACTATTGAGATAATCTTCATAACAGCAGCAGATGTGGGAAATCATTGTTCTGGATGTTATGGTCACATCTGTCAACTATTCATGGGATTCTTCTGTTCAGAAAACTTCAGTGATAGCTAAACAGAGTTTCTCACCTTCTGCCTCTGACCTCTGCCACACAACAACCAAACTCTAGCGAGAAGGCCCAATGGAAATTTATATTAAGTTGTTTGACTGACTCTTTTGAGCTACTTTAATTCAACTGTGAAGTTTGTGTCTGTTTTAAAAATGAATAGCATTTTTGTTGAAAATAAATTTTCACTTGTAACTGTTTCTTTCAAGTATAAAAAGAGTTGAGTCTACATTTGATCTTCTGAGTAATAGTACTTGAAAAGCTTGTGAGGCCTTTTCTTTTTCCATTTTTCTTCTCTGTGCTTGGAGACCAAAGTAAATTGGCATAAATTACTGATTTTTTTTTTTCAGAAACCATTTGCAACTGAATATCATTCTCTCATTTAGTACAATTATAGATGTTTTCAAGCACTAGAAAAGTCTGTAAAACTTTATGCTTACCCATTATTTTTCCCCAAGACTTTGGTGTATGTACACATGTATATGATCCCAGTTCTGAAGGACTTCAAACCAAATTGTGGTTTCAGTTCTTTCTACTGAAGTGGACATTTTCATAAACACACTTTGACATTGACCTGGCTCTAATCTAGATGCTAACACATTGTTAACATTAACAAGCCATAAGAAAAATGGTCATTTCAAAATATTTATGCATTAATGCCATAAAATATATTAATAGGCTTGGAGGCACTTTTATATTCTGTACAGAAAAAGTCAAGCCTTCACTGTGTACTTAGACCACTGAATTTTAAATTTATATTTAAGAGTAATCAATCTCAGCAATTTATATTGACCAATTGGGGATTGAGAATTATTGTATTTTTTTTTCTGCTTTTCAAGAATAGCAACTTTCAATAACTACTGAGACACAGCTTAAGGAATGAAAGGAATATAGTAATTTCCTTAGATATATGATACAATTTGTGATGAGTCCTATTTATTCTCCAAAAGTCCTATTTATTCTCCAAAAATTCTGCTTTAAATTAGTAAGCAATGTTCTTAATATATGGAGCATGTAAGAAAAATAGATTTATTTCTTCAGTGAGTGGCCCACACAGAAGAAGTCTGCTTCTAGTACCATTTTTTACTTACTATGTCAGTTTAAGGGTCCTGTGGGGATAGTTCCTCTCACATTAGCACCCGACTTACAAATAATCTGGCTGCCCATTTCCACAGGGAGCCAGAGCTGTGATCTCTGAGAGCAGCAGACCATTTCTTTCTCAGCCATGGCAGGGCTTGGCTTTCATTTGACTCTGAGAAAATGCATTTTTCAGTAGACTCAGAATTCACAGTTCCACCTGATAAAGCACAGCTCTCAAGCCCAGCATTTCTAACATTTTGAAATGCAAAGGATGCCTTAGCATTGCTGAAACAATCAACAGACTGCATATCAAATACTGCTGCAGCAGCTTCCTTTCTGAATCACAGAATGTGGCAAAAAAAAACCCCACCAAACATTTTTGAAGCCATCAGGAACACAGAACCTGTTAGTTTTGTCCTTTCTTCATACATTATTATATTTCTATTAATATTTTTGGAAAATCACATTGTTTCTGCACTTCAGGATCCAGCTGTTCCTGGACTATTTAATAAAGCATCTAAATAAGAATTTACTATTAGTATTTCTAAGAGCACTGCAAAAATGGTCTGCTTTGCTCCTTCAGCACCACTGTGAACTTTTAATGTGTACGAATCTATTTATCTAGACCATGTTCCCATCAGCGAGGAAGATTAATGGTGAGGTTTTAATTTGGCTGTATTTCCATATTATGAAGTTGAAATGGAAATTAAAGGGCATTACAGGAGGCTACAGAATAAAAAAACACTGCTGGAATAAATAGCCCCCATTATAAGCACACCAAAGCCTACATGAATTTGAACCCTTACTTAGAGCTCCCCTAACATGAGGAAAGCCATCACCTGGTTGTCGTGCAGCCCTTCTGAAGAATAGAGCCATGTGCATTAGGAGCAGCATTGCCAGCAGATCAAGGGAGGTGACCCTGCCCCTCTACTCAACCCTGCAACCATTACTTTAAGACAGGCTTATAGTAATCACAAAGCTAGTTATGCTTCGTCTTTTGCATATAAAATAACTCAAGAAGGACAGGTCGAGTAAGGTTTCCATATTGTTTCTAATTTCATGGAATGGCTTTTGGCAAGACTCAAAAAGAATCTCTTCAGATGAGCATGTTTTTCTTGATGAAAAAAAGCAATAAAGTGACGGGGCTAAATACATGATTGTCTGTCATCAATAAGTAAAATGAAAGTGGAGAGAACATCTGTGATCACAGAAGAATTCAGATAATAGAAAATTTAACACATTTTACTTTTGAAGACTTGTACTGCATCTAAAGAGACGGATCTTACTCTTCCAGTTGTCTTTTCTGTGCTCATTTTACTATGAAAAATATATTGGTTATTGCTTTTCTCTAGACAAAATGGTTCTTATTCTGCTGAATGTTAGAATAATTAAGCCTCTAAACCAGCTAGATTGTGCATCTTGCCACAAAGATTGTATTTGAAAACAGGCAGAGAAAATCATCAGTTATGAAATATTTCACAATTGCTTCAGGTTTTAACTTTAGATCCAAAAAAACCCTACTTAGCAAAACAAAACATAAGTAGACTCTACTATTAAAATCTAGTTTAGCACAGCTTTTTCATCCCAGCTTTCAAAAGGTCATTTTCATGGTAACCTAATAGCTGGAAAGAAAAGGTGAGGGTGTGTGTTTAAGTACATTTTGGTCATCATAAATATCATGAGGGGAATTTGAAAATCTGCTTTTGATATGAGCGTACAGAGTTGTTTTTATCCAATAATATTTTTTTAAATGAATATTCCTAATACTTACTAGCATTTTGAGTCATAGATCTCATAGCAGATTCCAAGCCACCTGATGCAAATGTGAAGTGAAAGTCTGGATTTTACAACCTTTACATATCCCACTGTGTTGTGGGTTCCTTTATTCTTAGATTAATGCTGTGATCATTCTGTTGGGAACCTCCACCAGATAATTCTAAAATTTATTTTAGCTGCCTGAATTCTTGATTAGACAATCAGTGTTTGTCCTGTTGAAACTGTAGCTACAGTGGAGAATTTTTGTTTCATTTTAAGACAGATAATTTCACTGCTCCATTTCCTTTTTTGTTTATTCCTTGATAAACCAAGTCAAGGCAAATGTAAAATGATATCATAACTTTATAACAGACTTCCTCACAATAGCTGGAAAATTATTTAAAACCATAAAATTCTATCTATTTAAATATATGAATTAAAGTGATAATGAATTATGTTAGATACAGTTAATAGGTAAACTGTTAAAGCTAACTTGGTTTATCTTCGCACTGCATTAGTAGCATGAAATGACTATAGCCTAAATCTGAAAAAAAATTGTGATTTACCTAATGATTTTAAAATGTAATGTATTTTTTTTTAAAAAAGCCCATCTGTTTCTCACAAAGAGCTTCTGAGTTTCTGCAGGACCAAAAAATAAGATAATCTTTAGAGGAGAGGATATTTGAGTTACATGTGGCATCATTAATTTTGTTACAGAGATAGAGGAATTTTTTTATATGTGTATATACTCTGCAAGGATGATGGTGTGCAGTGTACCATCTGCTCATTTCTACTATTTCCATATTTATCACCAGGAGACAGTGATGTTTTTCATTTTTCTCAGTGCTCTGAGTTGCTTTTATGTTTAATTTTTTTCCCCTAAGACTTAGGGAAAAAACCCTACAGACAGAATGGAGTGGTCAGCAAATCCACATACTTAAGGAAACAAAATAGAACAAGTATAACATCGGTTACTGCTTTTCCACACCTGAAAAACCTGTCCAGAGGCAATGGCTGAGGATCCATATACACTTATGTAAATGAAAGAGCTTCTTTGCACTGAGATGAGCCTTGTAAACCTATTTTCTGGACAGTATTTTTAGCACAGTTGCATCCTTACCTTCTACAACTCAATACCATTTTGATTCATAGTTTTTTCTTCTTATGGATAGTGTTTGGGGTTTAAAGCAGCAAATAAATTTTAAAACAGTACTGTTCTCCTCCCTTTATTTTTGCTGAATTTTCCAGAGACCTCTGGTACTGATTTTTTTTCTGTCAGTCCCTTGAGTGCTGCTGCACAAGCAGTACAAAGCATTTGTCAGTTTCATTTTTTAACGATGCCCTTGTTTTACTGTGCTTTTGTGTCAATACCCAAACCAGTCCCCTCATTGTGTTCAGCTATGGGTTTCTTATGCTGTCTTTATGGTGTTTCCTGGTCAAACTGTGCATAGGTCTTATTCCAGGAGTCTGCTACTGGACTAACCTGATCAAAAGAAGAAAAGCAAGTTTGGAGATTTTGGGGAATTTGATTTAGTTGGTGGGGTTTTGGGGGTTGGTTTGTTTATTTGTTTGCTTACTTTTTCAAATTTGAGACTGATCCATATTCTCCTGGGCACCACTGCTGCTGAGGACTTCAGTAATTAAGGATGGGCAATGTCTTCACTTTTTTGTAATCTATGAAAATCCTTCACTTAGGTCTGTGGCCATTCAGGCTGCATGAATACATTAACTTTCACAGCAGTCAGGTTCCTAGTTCCCATTCAACTTACAGTGAATTATCTCTGGGGATGAGCTGTTGCCTACATTTCAAGTTTGTCCTTCACAAATTCTTCACCTTGCATTAATTACTTGTTTAATAGAAAAATAACAATTGGTATAATCAAGAAAAATCAAAATATTTCACTAGAGTTAAAGAAAAATTTACCTTATTCTCTTGTTTGCAATCAGAGATGAAGTCCTAGTAACTCTGAGTGATTGTATGACCAAGGGATTGAGCTAGAGGAGATTCTTCTAGAAATGTGAATAGCTGAGAAAGGCAGAGAGTAGCAAGCTCTGAGGGAATAATGTGCTGATAATTTCTATTACCATTAAACGCACCTCTAGATCTCACACGCTTATATAAAGCTGTGAATTTTTTAAGGCTTATGTGTCATGATTGGCATAAATTATTAATCATCTTTGCAGAGAAAACAAATACACAGAGGTGACAAAACCAACCCATTAAAGCACAATAATAAAGGGAACTGAAATGCATAAGTTAACAAACAATTAGAGCTAAAGTATTACCAATTTGAATGTTTATGGCTAACAAACCACCCTCTCAACTAATGTACTTCTAATTTGTATAATTTTCTTGTGATTTAGTATATAGTATTTGAGATAATTGTACTGTAGGTTGCTAATTTAAAAAGTAACAACTGGAGACCATGGCATGAGAAGCAACAGTGTCCGAATTAACCATGAGGCGCATTGTATAATCTGCATACCTCAGATTTTTTTTCACTGTTAAAAAGCAATGTCACATCAGAACTAGCAGTTGGTATGTCTCTTTGCACAAAATTGTTTGGGGCTGTGGCACCACAGTATCCTGACCACAGCTGACTGCAGTGCAGGCAGAAAATACCACAGCTGAAGAAATAATCTATAATGAACGATTTGTTCCACAAACGAATCATTTTCTCATTAGGGAACATGACAATCAAGATTCTTACTAGCTTAATCATCCAGGTTCACCGATGACAAATTCTTCCCTGCATTTTCTCATCCTTTGAAGTACTTGGATTAGTTATTGCTGCAGATCAGTTCTCTAAATTTAAACTCTTTAACTACATATGTTCACCTCTGGAGAAAATCAAAATTAGCTTTAAAAGTACTGGTACATAAACTATGCACTTTCATTTTTCATGGACAGGGTACAATTAAAATTTATTAATTATTTGTATGTTAGTTGAAAGTTAGCAGAAATAAAAACCTGCTAGTTTGGATTTTAATGTAAACTGAAAAATAAATTTCTTCAACATTGCATCTTTATATTGCTGTAACTCAGGCTGGTCCCATGATAATACTTGAATATTTTATAAGATTTCCTGTTTCTAGAAGTCTCTAGTAAAGATCATAGGCGTATGCTGAACACAGCTGCTCTTTTGGACAGCAAAAATATTATACACCATGTTGCCAGAAACAAAACTGGGGAAATTACAACGTTGAATAAAGATAACAGCTCAGCTGTGGGGGACACCTCGTCCCAGGTGGGTTCCTCTTGTCTGGCAGCCCCACAGCATGGAACTGGGGACAAACATCCAGGCTTGGGGTCATGGCTGGAGTCCCAATCGTGGCTGGGGCACCATGGAAAGAGGAAGGGTGAGCATCCTGTAATTGCCTATGGAAGCAGAAAGGAAAACACAGTCAACTAGTAAAGGTCTCTGGTGAATTTCCTTTGTCCTTCCAGAAACTGGCACTTTGGCATCATACTGCATGAGCTCTCTGCTGGAGCCTAAATATATTACAGAACTACTGACCTTAATTTTCTCTTCTTGGTGTACAAGCCTGATGTGGAGATGTCCTTTTGCTTTTCTTTCTCCTATATACACCTCATTCTTCACTCCCTGCATACTATGGATAATGAGGAATTAACTCCATGCCCCAAAATGCAAAATAGTACTAATGCAACACAGTGGCTAAAAATCGCTTGAAGACAATCAGATACCATCACCGAATCGTCCCCAACTGCAGTTTAAATTTAGTCTAAATGTCAGAAAAGATGGATTCTTTAAAGACTGAGGGGAAGATATATTCTTTAAAACTGAGGGGAAGCTACAGCTTTGCCATTTGTTTCAGTTTGAGTATTACCCTGGAGCAAGTCGGCAAACAGGTTGTAATTGGAGCCACTGTTCTTTCATTGATTGCTTTCTCTAAGTGCATACTGCAGAGGGGAAGGCAAGAAGAATAAATTGAATATATTGGTTTTTTACAAAAACTAGGGCTGGATTGGTCTATCCTGGTTGCACACCTCACATGTTGGATGGACCTGCTTCTCTCAGTCTGACAACTCTGGTCAGAGGCACCTCAGCAGCAGTGACTTCTTCCCTTTATTTCTTGGAGAGTGAGTGGGGTGTTATAAAAATAGTTCATAAAGGCAAGGGTAGGGGATTGTTGCTACTCCAAGGCTGGTATATAGATCACTAAGGTTGGAAAAGACCTTTAAGGTCATCAAGTGCAAATAATCTGTAATATGGCTGAGGCTAGACTTCTGTGCCATTTCACATGGACTTGATGTAAATTTACTCCCTTCCAGTGTCACTCTCTGTACCCTGGCCAAAAATCCCAAGGGGATCCAGGCCAGCAGACACTTTTGTTTCCTCCTCATCTGCTTGGACACCACAGGATATATCTGATCTACCTGTGATGAAAGGGAAACAGAGGCTTGCATACCTTTTATCCACTGAGCAATTAAGAGCTGAACAACAAGTTAGCTTCAGACAAATAAAGGAAAGGAATAATCTCTTGCCCATGTCCAGACTGACTGTCTGGGTGACCGATTGCTGGCAGCGTGTCACTCCCCAGGCAACCTGCTAACAACACATCAGCCTCATTTTCTGAGTGGTTCTTTTTTGTTAGAAAAAGGAAAACAGCTTTTGAAGGCTCCTTGTTGGGCTCACAGCTGGATTTGGGAAGCAGACAAGAAGATACCTGGGGCTGACATGGCCGACTTTGACATGGCCTCACTTAACAGGACAGCTCACATCCCAGACAGCAGCATAAGGAAGAAACAGCAGTATTCCCAAGGTGCCATACTTCTGGCTACTCTTGAGAATTGTGCCCTCAGTCTGACACAGGGTGGGAATAAACCACAAGCCCTGTGGTCCACGCTGGAGCTGAGCACCATGGGCTGTCCTTACCCTGGCCCATGCCCTCACTGGGAAATGTTCTGGAGGGAAATAAAGACTGGGACCAAAATGAAGAAGCATGAATGTAGCAATGACTAGGGAGTAATAATGAGTAATTCCATGTTTGCATTCACAGGAATTAATCCACAGGCAGTAGTACAAGAGTGTAATTATTTGATGTAAATAATGACTATTCTCATTGATAATGTTTATATTCTCTCTCCCTAACAAGAAGATATGCTATTTGAATTTCCTTTCTTATCATTAGGGTAGAGGAGTTTCCTCTTTTGAAGCTAATTTCCTTTTCTACCCCTAGTTTCCCTTCATAAGAGAAATAAAAACCTTCCTGAAATCTGATAGCTCTACTGTTCTGGACTAGGGCAAACAGCCAGTTCTGTTTCCTTGCCAGTTAGTGATTTTCTCATGCTGACAGATGTGCAAGACAGTGATAGATCAGATTAATTCTAATTTCTGAAGTGAGCAGACATTTGAACCCAGCTAATTTAAAATGTACTTTCCGTGTTTAGTCTGCTCAGGCAATTTAACTGCAAATCTTCCTCTCAGTGCTGTCCTTTCAGCTCATTTGGTTGGGTACATGGGGCCAGAGCTAACTGCTCGCTTATTACAGCAAACAGATACATGCAACCCCCTGTGTTAATTGCCTGCTCTGCTTTACCACAGCTTTGTGGGACAGCTCAGCCTGCCCCTCCCCAGGGGATGGCCCCACCTCAGCTGGTCACCCAGGAGCCTGAGGAACATCACTGTGGTGGAGGCTATGAGCTTTACCCATCTCTCAAGGCAGTTCTCTGTTTAATCCTATTATTTTCTTGCTTTCCATGACTCACCAGCCTCACAATGTGATTTGAATCAGCCTAGCATAAATATTTTTTTAAAAACATTAATTTGTCTTTGTTTCCACATATGTCCTTTCCAAGGCTGCTTTCATTCCTCTCAATTCCTCTCTTTGCTATTTCATCATGAATACACTTGCAGCCCTCTTTCTCGGATATCCAAAGGTTGCTGCATCAGACAATGTCTCTTTTTCTGAAGAGGCTCTACAATTTTCATTGTAAATAATGAAAGCCCAAGATTGGTTTTGGTGAATTTTTTTTTTCTTTGAAGAGAAAATGACACAGCCTGTAAAAACTGCTTTAATCACAGTCTCAGTGTTTCACTGAAAATGTCATGATGTAACATATTTGAAAACTAAACATAGGCAGGAAGAGAATGCTTTTTCTTTTGACAACACTGGTTTACCATTTATAGCCTCTTGAAGTTCTTTACCCTCTAAATTTACACAATGTGAAATTATTGTCAATTATGCTAATCTTTTTAATCCACGTTCTTAATGTAAATAATACTGTAATCTTTCAGAAACTCAATTATTTTCATATTTAATCTTCTTTCCAGCTTCATAAGCAATGAATCCCCTTCCACACTTTCTTTAGTTTTGGTCTTTCCCCTATAAAGCATGGACTCTTAACACTATTTTATCCTAGTTCTGCTTCGGTATAATAAATGCATTTCTACTGTAGCCAGCTCTTGTCATTCTTTTGCTTTACTCTCATCTGATTCTTGGAGGAAAATGGAAAGTCTTCCCACAGGTTTTCAAAGCAAAATCAGAAATCTTTTCCAGTATTCCATATTATACTGGAATTCCATGTTTCTGGTATTGAAATAAGGTTAGGAGAGTACCATTACATATTACTGAAACAATGAAAAACCAAAATCACACAGAAAGTAGTTACTAATTTTTAATTTTATAAAGTAATTTTAACTGGTTTGGGAAGTTTTGCCATTTGCTTTTGAGAGCTTGGAAAGGTTTCAGAAGTCTTTGTAAAAGGAACTTTTGTTGACTTCCTCAGAAGTTTTCTCTTGTCAGTGGCACTTTCTGCTCAGCCACAGCCCTGGTGCTGCCAGCCTGGCTGTTTGCATTGTTACCTCCCCTGGTGTTCCTGTGGACACGTGTGCCTGTCACAGGCTGTGTCCTGTCCTTTGGTCTTCCTGCAGCTGCAGTCACAGCTCTGTGAAAGGAATTCACCTTTCAAATTTACAATATGCCATTTTAATCAGTTCTTCCCAGATGTTACATGCCTTTAATCCAATCTCATTTATAGCTATTGGTAACTTTGATATTTTAATCAAATATTCTTTCCATTGTATTTTGATTTTATTATCTGAGACTAAAGAATACTCTGTTATTATATTATCTTTGTTAATAGTGGATTCTTCAGCACCACTTTGGGCAATTTTAGCAGCTCCTGGGACAGCATTTTGAAACTATGTGGTCTCATGCATTAGATTATAAAAAATTAAAATTAAATCTTGCCAAAAATCCTAATTAAAAATAAGTGTAAACGAATACAACTTTGTTTCTGAGGATGCACAATTTAAGTGATGTTTTCCCTATCAGAAGGCTATAACATATTGCTTACTACTTTGGAGAAATGGTACCCATATATGGCAGGTAATAAACAGAAACATTTACCTTAATAGCAAAATCTCTTTTGCATAAGTTGCATATATTTGTTTTTCTCTTTTGTCAGGACACCCTATTATATTTAACCTTTGTCAAGCTTTGAAGAGAATGTGTCTAATTTTTGTCTCACAATACTTCCCAATTCACTATAAATACAGTGTCATTCTTGAGCAACACTGTGTACTGAATCTGTAATGTCTTACAAGGGAATAGTTTCAACTCAGTGAGTAAATGAAAATCACTTGGGATTCATTCCAAACCTGATTTTTTTCATCATTTAACTTGCTCAGTGTCTTGATTTTTTTCCCCTTTTCCGTATACAGATATTTAATTATTTATTCNACATCATCACATCACATCACATCAGATCAAATATTTGTAAATATTGAATAAGTGGATAATAAAGCATGCTAGATGAGACCATGATCATATGATGTGACAGTATTTGTTTAATAAGTCCTTTCAAGAAGTGTTTGCTTCATTCTTTTGATTGTTGTCACTGACTGGTCACTTCAGTTGTTACTGTTTCTGAGAACAGAAAGTCCATGAGGAGCCACACTGCCATCTGTATAATTTAAATTGATTTTTCCATTTGTGCTGCTGCAGAAGATGGTGACTGTTTTCATTTTTCTACAGAAAAATTTTGCTAAGCATTTTTAACAGAAGGGAAGTATCTCTGATGCACTTCATGGGTTTTTTTACTCCTTACAGGTAGGACTGCAGGTAGGTAGGGAGCCCTGTGTGGCTGTCAAGCTAACAGTGTCTTTATCACAGATCTTCCAGACACTGCAGAGAAGTCAGAAATTCAATATGAACTATGCCCATAACACCAGACCAACCCCCTACTGATTAAGGTGTATGTCAGCGTGTTTTATTGAGCGCTTAGGAAAGGGCAGCTCTCTCCTCCCACACTGTTGTCTTCTTCTGCCCCTTTCTTGCTCAGGATATATGTGGCACTGGAGTATTTCAGATCATTTTCCTAGTCTGGTTCAATACACACAGTTAAAGAAGAATTGGAGGGCTGGGCACAAACTGTGCTTCAGCGTGCTTTTGAAACAGTTTGGCTGTGCTCTGCTCTTAAATCATGATAAACTGTAAAATGTCAGGTCAGTCCTTAAAGAATTAGTAAATGGGAGAACAAGTGCTATGTGCAGGAGCAGTGACAGAGGCACCTGATGAAATATGAGAACAGAGATTGCTCATCTGCACTGTAAATTTTGCTGCTTGTTTTTGTGTTTATATATATAAAAAACACCAACCCAGATTTCTGAGAATAGAGAGTCAGCTTTAGAAAAACTGATGACTGAAGCAGAGAAAGCATTAGCTTTCTCATTAAATGCTAGTTACTGATAACACTTGACTGACCTATATACCTCTTAAACAAGAAAAAGGTATTTCTAGGGTGCCTGGGGAAATTAGCTGTGTCTAAATTTTCTTTAGATTTTAGAAGTTATGTTAATCATTTTATGCCTATAAGTTTCATAATGTGGTTTGAGCTAGGCAGCTGTTGCTTACGCTGCTGGTCTCATGCAATGCAGCAAAGTTGTTGCCTGAATGAGAGCTTCAGGATCCAGCCACAGCACAGCAGAATATTAATGAGCTAGCTAGCATCCTGTTTGGTGCACATGGAAAAGGAAAAAAAAAGGCAAAAAGATCCAGAATATTGAAAGAGACAATGCTTTGGTACAGAGCCCAACACTGAGGGAGAGGGAACCCTAATCTGGCTTTCCCACTGCTGCTGCACACCCAATTCCCATGTGCACTCCATAGGGAACCTTCAGAAACGATGGATGGATGCAGGGCTGTGCTCACCAGAAGCCCTTTTGGCACCTTTACTCCTGCTTTTTGAGCCCAGCTCTGGCCAGGAGTACCTGGTGCTTTCCTTCCCAGAGCCTGGACTCAGAGCCAGGCAGGGGAGTGCAGGGCAATGGGGAACAGCTCTGCTTTCCATTGTGGGAAGAAGGGTGAAAACTGTGAGAAGAAGGCAGAAAGGGATTTTACCACATCACATCTGAAACCTGATTTCTACCTGTATCATGAAGAAACCCTGAGTCAGTTCTGGCTGCACATTTGGCAGCAGTATTCATAAGTCTTCTTCTGAACCTACAGGAAAGGGTTCTGTGCATTCGTGTCTATACCTCAACTGCTGGAATAGTCATATTCACGCAATTCAATAGTCTGAAATATTTTTGAACAACCACCAGTGAATTTGGACAGGCAGAAGATTTAAATACTAGCCTTTTGCCTTGTCACAGAATCACAGAATATTCTGAGATGGAAGAGGACCACAAGGATCATTGATTCCAACTCCTGGCCCTGCACAGAACCATCCCCAAGAGTCACCTGTACACCTGTACACCCTGTACCTGAGAGCATTGTCCAAATGATTCTTGAACTCTGTCAGGCTGGGCTGTGACTGCTTCGCTGGGGAGCCTGTGCCAATGCCCAACCACCCTCTGGATGAAGCACCTTTCTCTAATATCCAACCTAAATTTCCCCTGACACATCTTCATGCTGTTCCTTTGGGTTAGATGTGGCATAGTTAGATGCCACAAAGGAGGTGGCAGTGCCTGCATTTTCTATAGGCCACAAGGGCGGCCTCTTCCATCCTTTCCAAAGGGAGTGCTGATCTTCTCTCCTTTCATGCAATACTCAAAGAAGGTCGTAATTCAGAATGACCAAACATCCCTAATTTTGTAAGACCAGACATCCAAGTGAATAAATCTTGTCCTGCTTCATCCACCTACTTCAAACCTGCCATATGACTCCTTGAGGTCTGAGTGGATGTGCACACATCCTATGCCTTAACTTCTGTAAACAAAAGTCCTACTGAAAGACTCAGAGAAACCTGGATTATGAAAAATGGCATATAATCAGTAGCATGTTGCATCAGTCTGACTGACATGTGCCTACTGCCACTGCTCTTCCTGATCCTGGGTTGCAGAAGACAAGTTCTGTTTTCAGCCATCTCTTGATGTCAGCCCAACATTTTTCAAAAGCACCACAAGCACATTCTCAGCAACACTATCAATTACAGACAGCAGAGGAGATTTGGAAGCAGCAGCCTTTCCCTGTTAGATTCTTGTGTCTCAAATAATGAGATGCATGATGCCTGCCTCTTGCTGATAGCTGGGCTACTGCTTGCTTTTATAAGAAACTGATTTCCTGATGAAAAGCCAATCAGCAAAATACTGAATGTATGTAATTTCATGTGAAAAGTGATAAAAACAGCCTGTATCCTTGGATAATAACTAAATATTGATTTTCTAGTTGTAGTTGTTTTATCTTTGCCCAAATCATCTTTTAGTAATGGAGACAGTTCAGCCTCTGGTTTAAATAGGATTTGCTGAAATTTAAGTCCCTATTTCTCTTACATTGTGACTTTAGGTAAGCAAATTGTTGGTAGATCTTATCATCAATGGGCACAAGGCAAAGGCATTCCATACTCTTATGGTGAAGTTCATGAACTTTGTTTTTTTGAGGGAGACGGCAAAAAATAATGACAATTATTTAGATGCAAAAAATCCCAAGAAATGCTAGTCCTTCATGCAACATGTATTTAAACCTTGGAATCCTTCACCATGAATAAGCATAATAAGCAAGGCAGGTTTGCTTGGACAAGTTGGCATTGAACTATAACAATTTGCTAGCTGTCATGTATTTATTTAATATAGATTACAAATCTGCAGTCTGTGCAGCTCTCCAGCAAGCAGGGTGTACGAGGGAGCGGTCATGATATGCCTGTTCTGTCACTGTCCTCTCCTCATCAATTATTCACTTCTTCTGGCCTTCTGAGGTTAGACAGACCTTTGATTCAATCTTGTCTATTCATTCTGATGCTCTAAAAAATTATCTCCTGCATTCTGTAAGTAATTTTCAGTTTGACCTTCTACATACAAAAGGCACAACTTCTGATATAGGAAAGACAATTGATGAAGAAAGAGCTTGTCTTATTACCTTGCTTGTATCCCAGCTTGTGAATAAAAAAAGAAGTTACATTGAGATCACATTCAGAGTTCACATTTTTGAGTCAGATATGAGGGAAATGGAATGAATTGGTGTGTAGGGCACCAAGAAGAAAAGAATAATAAAGCAGAGAATCTAGGTTCATCTATCTCCTACAAATCAATCAATCAATCAATCAATAAGTAAACTTCATTGTTTAATTTTCTTAGCTGCTTCAAACTGAAATTGCAGGGTTTTGTCTACCAGATTTTAAGGAGAGGCAAGATGCACTATTATTTGGCTTCTTATAACACATAAAATTGCTGCCTTCCATGGCAAGGAGGAAAATGATGAAAGAAAATTAAGAGCTCCTGTTAGCAAATACATTTAAAGTAAAATCCTAAAATGTTCCTTCCTAATGAAAACCATAAAGAAATCCCTCATTGTTGCATTAAAGTGTAAAAATTTTACTGGAAATTGGTATTTTTCATAAAAACAGACAAAAGCGTTTGGTTTTCCGTAGCCTTTTTATTACCTCAGCAATCACCAGCTCAGTTAACTCTCTCATCTGCTGCAGTAGAAGTACCTCAGGGCTGCCAAGGCTTGAAGACCATAGAAATTAGTGTCTGCATATATAAGATCATAAATTATCATGAAAACTCAACAAAAATGTTGTGAAATCATGTCACAATATGGAAACTATCTCCCAGAATGATGCCTTTCATTACGGTAATTTTGCCATGAATACCTTTCCAGCTTGTTCCCAAATCTGTCTAGAGAGCAGCTTTAAATGGATGCCCAGCCCATCATGTAATGTTTCACTGTTTCAAAAGAACCAGAAAATGTTAACCTTTGGGCATGATGGATGCTTGTGATGACTCTGTGACAAGTCTTGATCAGACACGCTGTCATTCATATGTGATATGTCTCTCACCACAGAGTCACAGAATGGAGAATGGGTAAGGCTGGAAGGGTCCACAGTGGGTCACCACCTCCCTGCTCAAGCAGGGTCATCCCAGAACACAGGACACAGGCTTGTGTCCAGAGGGTTCTTGAGTGTCTCCAGTCAGGGAGACTCCACAACCCCTCTGGGCATCCTGTGCCAGTGCTCAGTCACCTGCACAATAAAGAAGTTCTTCCTCATGTTCAGGTCGAGCTTCCTGTGCATCAGTTTCTGCTCACTGCCTCTTGTCCTATTGCTCAGTACCACTGAGCAGAGCCTGGATCTATCCTCTTGGCACCCTCCCTGCAGATACTGATAGACAAGCATAAAGTCCTCTCTATCTCCTCTAGTCCTCTCAACACTGAACAAGCCCAGCTCCCTCAGTCCTTCCGCACAAGGGAGATGCTCCAACCCCTTCATCATCTTTGTCCCCCTCTAATAGATCTGCTCCAGGGCTTCACTGTCTCCAGTGAACTGGACACCACTCCAGATGTGCCTCACCAGGGCTGAGCAGAGGGGCAGGACCACCTCCCTTGCCCAGCTGGCAGTGGTTTTCCTAATGCACCCCAGGATACCATTGGCCTCTTGCCCACAAGAGCACATCGCTGGTCCACTGTCCCCAGAGCTGCTCCCCACCAGGTTGGCCACCAGCCTGTACTGGTGCAGGGGGTTATTCTTGCCCAGGTGAAGGACCCTCCATGTGTTCTGGTTGGATTTCAGATGGTTTTTCTCATCTCTCCACACTGTCAAGGTCCTTCTAAAGGGCTGCACAGCACTCACAGTAGTGATGAAATCCATCAATTTTGAGGCAGAAGGGATGCCATCCTGGAAGAGATACTTTCTTCTCCTTTTTGGCACCTTTAAATGCCAAGTCTTATTTTTATTTGTCTTATTTTTATGGGAAGGTGTGGTGTAAAACACACTCATTGGGTTAACTGCTGCTCCTCTGCACCATTACAGAACCAGAATTAAATGAAAGCACGATATTGCCCAAAAGATGTGTGAGCACAAGCTCTCACAAATCAACCAGGCTGTAGTTTTACAGAAAATAGTTTCAACAAAAGGAAGAATTCAGTTTCAGCAAATGTTTTGATCCATGTCTGCATATGGAATAATGAAAGAAGCCCAAACAATACAGTCTGCTCCTCACTAGAATCAATGAATAGTATTAAATTACAAAGAGAAGAATTCACACTTACAGGTGGTTTTTTCATGCTTTTTTGTTTACTTCTTCATCTGGTAAACTCTTACTGATCTTGTACTGCTGTTGACTCATAATCTGTATGCTTGTCTGAAAAACCATCTCAACATCTCTATCTCACTTGAGCCTCTACTTCTTGTCCTTTCCACAGGATCTTATGATTCTGTAGCTGGCTGCTTACCTTCTGTCAATTCCAATGATAAAGAGCTCCAGGTCACGGAAAACAAGCAGCACCTCACAAACATCTTTGCTGCTGTTCTTTCTTACAGAAAAAGAGGGAAGAAAAAAGCAAGAAAAAAATCTTTACCTAAGTTTGACTGTTTTCTCTCTGTTTCTATGGGAACAACAACAGATGAAGGAGCAACTGCAAGCCATCAGCTGGATTGCTGAAACTCAAGCCAAGGTAACTGGCTGCTGATGAGGAGCTTCAGGCTTCATTTGGATTGTCCACTGGGTTGGTAAATTTGAAATGGTTTCAGCTTACAGTGGGGAGAAACAGGAAACTGCATCAGGTTTTAAAGCAGTGAAAATAGTTCTTTCCCTGGTATCTCTTCAAATCTTTTGACTTGTAGGACAAACTCAGAATAAAATATTTCTTTTTACTAAAGTAAAGAACATGAAGACTAGTAAACATTCTTGCTCAGTAGATTAAATGCCCTTGAACATTTGTTCAGTTTTCATAACAATACTTACAAAGTATGGAGACCAGTAGATATCACCATTATCATAGACTGTCAACTCAAACACTTAGCTGAGTGAAAAGGGTACCTAACAGATACGGGGTTAACAGGCCTGGGAAAAGGCTGCTTTTATTACCCATCCCTGACGCCAGCTCTAACCCCTGACTCTGTTACCATTTCATACAGCTGCTCTTTTATAAAATATAGCCTGGCTCTAAGACCTCAACTTCTCGTTTCTATCCCATACTGTGATATTTCATGCTCTCTTGCAATAAAATCCCCCATCTTCTTGTTATCCCATTTGCAGGCATCTCCATTTCAATGTACCCAAGAGCTTCCAACCACCAGTTACTCACCAGCTCTTCTTCCCCTGTGCCCATTGCTGCTGGCAACAGCTGTGACCACAGCCCTGGATGCTCTGACTTGCAGAGCCTCTTTCTCCTGTGTGTGGCAGTGTGGAAAATTAAGTTTATTAAGTTTATTATGTGCTCCTTTGTTCCTCCCCTCCACGTGTATCCCTGTACGAGTTACGCAACTGTCCGCTACCTGTCCATCATAGAAAGCCCACGAGTTTCGTATTTTCCCCTCTACCCTGGTTGGTAAATGTTAAGTACCCCATCCTTGTAATGGCTCTTGAAACCCCCCTATTGGTTGTATCACTTTTTACCCTCCCATACCCTTACCTGTATATATCTGCATGGGAATGCCCCTCAGGGAGTTCTGAGGAGAGACGAGTGCGAGAAACAGCGCTCGTCCACAATAAACCATCTACCTCGAGCTACCTCCCATCCTGCCTCTGCTTCATCATTTTTACCATCGCTGCAACGGATCTCTGACACAAAGAACCCACAAGGACCGAGTACCGTTCGCGCGGCGTACGGACCGGTTCCCTTCTCGTCACGGTGCTCAGGAGCTGGCCGGGCGTGGAGACGCGAGGTCTCAGAAAGCAGCACCGTGATACTGTGTTCTCCCCTCTGCCTCAGGAGGGGTTCCAGATGGAGGACACAACTTGCATTTACCAATAACCCATCCAAACAAAGCTCCAAAGAGATAAAAGTAGGGCACATAAAAAAGTAGTGCATTTCTTTTCATTGCCTGTATCTGAAATTGAGCGTGTGAAAGGGAGAGTTCTTCAGGCTGATGCCACAATGGGATATAAATGGTCTGAGTATTACTATGTGCAGTGGAGCTACACTGAGCTAATTTATGGGAGCAGAGAATCTGGTCGCCAGCTTACATGCCCACTGTTCTATTTTAGCTTTGCTTTGGAAAACACCAAATGGAAGTTAGCTACATTTTGTGATGGCAAAAAAAAAAAAAAAAAAGTGTGTAATACAAATTTCTGCATGAAAAACACTTTTCCTTCTTTTCCAATGGTTCTCGCCATCATTTCCAGATATATTTGCCAACATCTGACTTTTTCTCTCCTTTTTTAAATATTGGTCTGCTCAAATCATCACTCAGGAAAAAAAATAAACAAGAAGAAAAAGAATAGACAAGTCTCAGTGTTAGGCAACTAATAACTTTGTATTAAACCCAGCAAATAACTGAGGGTAAAAGAAAATAAGACACCAGTCTTGTTTTCAGTCTTTTTCACCAAAAAAAAAAAAAAAAATTGGTCTGGTATAGTTTTGTAGAGTTCAGTAGAGGGGCTAATTATGGATTTTCAAACCAGTCATGACCTCAAGTGGCATGCTGTTCATCTGAATAAAATACTGGCAGCGTACATTAGGATTGAAGTACTCCTGAGTTGCTAGGTGCCACAATGTTCAGATCCAGCAGGGTCTGCATTTAGTGTTTCCAAGATTATAAACAATGGGAACATATCTGTGCCTTAGTAGCCAACATCTCCCTTTAACCAGTCCTGCAGTCATTTTATATTAAAAATATACTAGGAACACCACCTAGGACCATGCTTTTGAAACAAACTGTTTTAAAAACCAATTAAGCTGTGTGTGTTAATAGAAAATGAAAATCCAATTAATTGTTGAACTCCAATAGGCAATTCTCCCTGTGTAGATTTTGTCCTTCTCTAGAGCTGGATGCAGAAACTAGACTGCTTTTTGGTGTTCAGGGTTGGCTTTTACCTCTTTCCATCTGAAAAGTACCTCATGAGAAACTGAAATCTGCATCAGGCAAAGGTTCTTAGCAGCCTCTGAGATGATAAAACTCAAATATGGCTATGTATGACTTTCAGACATAAAAAAAACTCATAAATTCCAATTTCAAATGCTGAGGTAGGTAGGAAGGAAGGATGAGAGTGGTCTTGGTTACACACTCTAGCCACCAAAATTATTGCTGAACGTTAAAGCCTGACCTCTTGACAGCCAGGAGGGAAGTATCTGGTAATGATCAGTGAAGTGCTCCAGGAAATGGGGCAGACCAAAAAACGTGGCTACATGAGGGGCCTCCCAACCTTTTCAGGAGCATTATTGTGGTGAGATTCTGAACAGCTGCTACAGACAAATACATGGTCTCTAAAGCACCCATGGAAATACAGAAAGTAGCACCAATTTTTTCAAAGTAACATTGGTAAAAGCCACTCTATGCTGACATCCTAGGGTGTAGGCTCCAATGTAAGGAAAGAAGTGTGGCAAGATATGCAAAGCAGATGCTTTCCATTGGTTTTGCTTGATGTTAATCTTAGGGAAACCTGCAGAGGGACAGAGCTCTTGAGGGCCTGATCATCCACACTTGGTACATCCTCTTGGATGAACCAGCACTTTACCAAGGACAGTAGAGTGTCTGCAAGCCTCCCATCCTAAGAGTGTTCCAGCCTGTGTCTGAGAGATTGTATGACTAACCAGGGCTGCAAATTATCCAAGTAAAAGGAAGGCCTGCTACTTAGCCACCTTCAGTCAGAGTGGTAGGACAGGTCCAATGAAATTTCAGTCAGATGCTGCCAAGCCTCCCTCACAGGCTAAGGGCACATATAACGCCCTCACAGGCTAAGCTCACCTTATGTGAGCTAAGGGCACATAAAACTAAAGGTACGAAATGGTTTATGGGGAAATTTTCAAAGAAATAAAATTGAGTTGGAAGCATAAATTCAAAAGCACCTGTCACTGAAATTTGCTTTTCTCTATCTTCTAGCTCTTTTTGTAAGAGAAAGTTCAGCAGTAAGCACACCAGCTGGCAGGGGTTCAGCTAAAGACACCAACACCAAGAATCACAACACTACAAGGATTAGAAGTGTGCTTCAGTCTGTTTGTGCTGGGAAAAGCAGTCCTACTAATTTATCTCTTTAATCTGTTTTTCATCTCAGCAGCTGTGATATTGGTTAGGTGTAACTTCTGTAGAAAAACATTAATGTGGTTTCTAAACTGAAATCACAAGCACAGGAACCAAAAAAAGCCATCAGTGCTTTGACCTTCCCCATTTTACCTGTTCTTCTTTGACAAGTCAGCATTTCATTTGTTTCAACAGGAAGGCTTGCTGTGATAGAGCTGTAGTCCTACTTACACTGTTGGCTCTTTCCCACTGTTTAAATGTCACTCGTTTAGGATTTCTGAAGAGAACAGGCTGTAAACAGACCATGAAGGATTGTCCCTTGCAGATCCCATGAGGAAAATCTCTTCTGTAGCAAACTAGCCAACCAAATGTGAAAGGGGAGCTATCCAGAGATGCTGTACAGTTCTGCAAGCATCACACACAAAGTCCTGTGTATTTTGTTTACCAGGGTCCTATCCTTTCAGCAGCAGAGTCCACACTATGAGCACCTGTTGCCAGCAGAAAGTACAAACAAATTCCTGTGTATCAGGACAAAACAGGTAAGCAAAATGCCTTCCTGAGCCGAAGTTCAGTATTTTTCAAGTCACATGACTGCCTCGTCTTGTCTTGTCAAGCACCCATGCAGAACTTTCTGCTGCTCTATTAATGCTAAAATACTGGGGTTTGCATAGTCATTATACAGCCAAATACTCCAATTTCCTTCATAGCAGTACCAAGCTTTCCATATATATATATATATATATATAGTCTCATGGAGAGAGAAAAAAATTTTCTGGTATCACCCTTATTATGTCTCAGAGAAGTAGCAAACTGAGCAACAAAAATGATGAATTGGATTTTTTTTTTTTTTATGAACTGGAACAGCTATATTCTACCATAGGAAAGCCAGAGAAGCTAGAAATTAGCTATATCATACATATGGAACAGATGCATATGAGATTACGAAGTGTTCCAGGAGAGTGTCACACACAGCTAAATGATAAACACAAAGTAAGGTTAAAGGAAGTTGCTACTTGTTCTTATAGCCCAAGATAGAAGGAGAGATCAGGAGACATACTACACAGTAGTTTATCAAGAATAAGAACACACACCATTGGGGTTTCCAGCTAACTTAAGAGTCAGAAAGGCACCTTCTGAGATTTAGAATCAGAATTCATAGCACAGGCACAAGTACTAGGAGGAAGGGATGATGAATGGGATAGATAAATCAGAAAGCATACTTTCAGGGAATATTGCAAGCTTAGGCTTTTGAATAGCAATTATGGAGAGCATGATTTTGAATTTCAATTTATGTCCTGGTAATCAATTATACACTGAGCTGGATATAAATCCTTTTGCTGCCCCATTAGAAGAAAATAAGCAAGTAAAATAAGAACTCTGAATGCAATGAGTTCTCTTCCTCTCTTTTCTCTACCTTTCATTCCAGTTATCTGAGATAACCATGGAATTTTAACTTTGAAGAAAGCAAACCTGCTACACACAGTGAGATTGACTTTATTATAGCTTAACTCTTTCATAATTTTTAGTTCTATTTGTCCTTGCAATCATTCCTCTGGCTTAATATGACTCGTGAGAGATCTCAACACTGAAAACCATAGCGTATTCCTAATACTAAACTTTCACTCCTCACCTACAGAAGCAAGAATTAATGTAAACTGGAAGAGGTTTCTTGATTCCTGCACATCATACTGGCCTGAACAAGTTCGGTGGGATTCTGTGCAAGCATCTGCCTCAAACTGCAGTGACAGAGGCGAGGTTTGCTGCTGCACACACCCACCCCACCATGGCCGCACCCAGCTCTGTCTGAAAGCACTTATATTTTGTAAAACCACCCATCAGCTAGTGTTCTTGTCAGTACAAGAACATTAACACTTCTTATCTGTAAAATATTTTTCCCTGTGGATCTCCCTGCCAGTTCAGTTCTGCTATGAGCAGTACAGCTGATGGAGGCACAGAGAAGAAATGCACTGCTGAAGTGCCAGTCTACCACCACTCGCCTCACGCATTAATGTGAAGTGGCCATCAGCTTTTGCTGCCTCAGGCCACATCAGTGCTCAAGAGAGTGAGAGGTACGAGAGCAAGTTTTAATTAGGGCTAAGGATGAGCTCCCTGACGGGAACTGCCACACCACCCTGTCATCACTCACTGCCCTCAGTCTCCCTGACAGTACACAGCTTCCACATGCTCAGTCCAAGGATGCCTGTGAAACACTTTCTGACAGCTCTATTTGAGAGTTTCTTTGGAAGCTGGGCTACACTGAACTGGAGAGGCAGCAGACATGTGGCACTCACACATTTACGCTCTATGGAGTCATCTACTTCAGAATGCAACTGGGATGAAGCAGTTCCAAATGCAACATATGTTGTCCTCACAGCGGCATAAACCAAGATCTGGAGCACTGAAAAACTGAAAAATATTTCCCCAGGTTGGTTCCCGGGACCAATCCTCAGAATCCACTGGGAAAGAGCGTCTCAGCCTCAGATCCCACCGCCAGGTTTGGTGAGGAACTGTAGCCATGCTCAGCTGAGATGGGCTTGCCCCAAGCCAGAGGGCAATGAGAGCAAGGCTAGCTGTTTCACCAGGTTGGCTACCTTAAATAAATTAATAAGTCACAGTACTGCCAAAAAACGGAGAAATCCATTTGGCTACAAATAACTGATTTTGAAGGATGGTAATAAATAAGAGAATTGTCCTAAATTTCTCTTTTTCTATGCAAACTTGAAGGGATAGAAATAGTTTGACCCCATAAATGTGTAAGCATAGATTCTGCTGTTGAAGGTATCATGTACAGCAGAGTTAGTAGATTATGAAGGGAGGGTTGTGAAGTGTGCAAATAAAAGTCTGTTTTATATAAATTCCAATTCTGCAAATTCAGCTGCATGTCCAAGAGGAAAACTACAGCCTTTTTCTCCTATGCAGATCAGCAAAACAAAAATTATAATCACGTTTTCAAGCAAAACTGTGCCTCCATCCATCAGATATATAATTCCACCATCTTTAAGCTTTACAGTTTGAAGCCCTTTTCCTTCTACAGTAGCTCAGTGAAGTCTGAGAGGGAAAAGATTTTAATGCAAGCACCAGTTTTTTCATATATCCCATCTGAAATGAGCTTATGAGGAGCTTGTATGCATTATTCATCCCACATCCTGTCTAGAATTAATAACACATCCATTGCTTCTGATACCTTATCAGTACAGAGCTGTTCAGCTGTATTGCATTTAGGTGAAGCAATGTACATATCCTTGAGAACATGGTGTGAGTTTTAAGGCTCAAACAATCACGGGAATTTCTTCTCAAAGTTCCTCAGTTTCCCTGGGCAACACTGTCCCTCATACATATGTCTTCATTTGGCCTGGTTTCATTTTTACACGTTTCTCTTGCTGCCAAGACTAAAGGAGGAACAAAAGCCTATAAATCAATCACATTTTCACAAACCTCATTCTTGCTCTCTCTTTCTTTCTTCTTGAAGCAGAAGCTCATCCTGTGACTTTCTTACTTCTCCAGCTTTACCAGCTTCAGAGTTCTTCACTACTCTTGTACTAATTTCCTTTTAAAATGACAACCAATTGAAAATATGAAAATCTACTACTGATTGCATAAATAAGCATTTGTACTGCAGACTGTACACAGACCTTTAGCAAAACCAGTCTTGCATGGATTTACAGACATCTCACAGCTTTTCATGGCAAAGAACCTGTAATTTGGCACAAAGCAGTTCCTCTGTTGTAGAGTGGCATTTATAATGACAGTACTAGGTATATAACTCAGGCATCCAAAGACAAAATTCATCCCTTAAGGTCATGATCTGGATTAAATTAAGAAAACCCTGGAGAGAGTTTAGAAACGATGAAGCAAGCAAACGGATTATACTAATCAGAGGATTCAGTGATTTTTTTTTGTGCTCTGACAGATAAAATGTAGTTAGTATTTTCCATTCTCTTATTACTCTTAGTGTTATCTAAATTATTAGTATGTTGGCAAAGTATGTATGTCCATCACACATTGTATAGAAGGCAGGGCTTTACGCACAGACAACTATTTTCCACACACTTATTCTACAGAACAACTTTTGCATGGCTCTGACGTACAATTTATATACAAATAGACATGCATATTAAACCCATTTGCTGTCAGGGTTTAGTCCTTTTATTTTAACTGCTTATAGCCTGAAATCCACTTTTTCTCAGATTAGCAATGATGTGCTTTCTATTCAGTCATAGACAGCAGCTCTATGTGGAGCTAACTCTCAGTGAAGGCCCAGTGAGAGGGTTCAGCACTGTCCCCACATACAAAAACCCCATCTTCACTGGCTTCCCATAAAACCCTATCAAGCTCACTCAGGATTGCCTCTCCTCATAGCCCCTGGCTGTGCCCCTAACAGGCAATGTGGCTTTAGTGCTCCTCCAGAAGCAGCACAGTGCTGTGCTCTCCTCCGAGGCAAACACACGACAGCCTTGGGAAAGTGCACGAGTGCAGCTCTTGTGCCTCCAGGCTTGAGCTGCCTGGTGCCCAGCCAGTGCTGGGAGGGCTGCAGCTGTAACTACGACCGTCTAGGACTGCGCTGCTGCCAAAGACTGGAAATGCCAGTAAAATTTGCAAGGCATCAAAACATGTTCTTCCATGGAGACCAAGAGCAAATTGGTGACCAGTTAGGATCCTCGATCACATCTGAAGGCACCTATGTGGTGGATAGGTCTCATTCCTATAACCCCAAATAAGAGTCCAAAGCCAGACCCTCTCAGAGCTCAGCATGACACTAGTCCCAGGGAGCTCACCCCGCTGTATTGCAGTATCTTTACAGTAGATGTTCTCATGAAGAACGAGGGAGGAGGCATAACCTAAATTGTCTGTATCTGTTCTAATATCCTTGTCCCTAAATCCTAGTGCCATGCAAAGTTCATAGGCTCCTGCCCATAAAACCATGATATTCAACATTTGATTGAACAATAGAACAGCTCTAAAAAGACAAACTGCTTGAGGAGAGGCTGCAGCGTGCTGGCTAGATCACACTGTTGAGAACTGAGCTGCGTTAGTTCAAATTCTTGCCCTGAACCAGTGATGACATTTCACTTTGGATGCCCTGCTGCCTACTAGCAAATTATTCAATGAATGCTACTGGTATTCTTTGGCTTTGTATAAAACTGGTACCTAAGCGACAGGAAAAGAATATAATGCCTTAAAAATATAATTAAAGCACTAATAGGTGAATGGGGACACCTGGATCCTGGTTCCTATTTCAGGCAAAACTGAAGGTCCCCTGCAGACTCCTCAGTCCAGTGCTTAGATATTACTTACAGGTTCGCTTGCCCTTACACAGACATGGGTGCAAACCCCGAGTTTCCACATCCTTCTGACAGCTGGGATTTGGGGCAACTCCAAGGGATACTGCTACATCATTGCTTTTGATGATAAAATGCTGTGTTTTCCTACAAACATGATGGGTACTAAAGTGTGTAGCTGTGCTTGTGAGGAAGCCAAGTCCCAGGAGTGACTAAGCCATGCAAGAGGCACGAGTCAGTGCTGGCTCTTCCACATCCCCTCTTCAAGTGCCTGTGGGGAAATCCACACCTTGCAGGGGCTCAGTGTGCATGGGTTTGTTACCCTAAAGCAGGCACTGACCACGGCACCACCTCCACAAGGCAGAGAGGAAGGCAATGCAATAAATTAGTTCACCAGTTCTGGCTCAGAATGTCAGCTGCAGAGAAAGCTCAGGAAGCCCTAAAATAAAGACACCATGACATAAACGGAAAGATCATTTGTAATTAATTGCTTTTATCCAGGATGATGTAAAGCAGACTTAAAATTACAGAGAATTAGTCTGGCAATTGTAGATTTTGCACACAACTGTCATGGTTACTTCAAAACTGTCTATATACCATACTCTAACAGGCTTAAAGGAGTTGTAGCAGAACTTTTAAATCATTTGCGTTTTAAATAAAGGAGGCTATTTGTAGTGATAATACTTTTGATGAAGGGTTCAGAGTCAAGTGATATATGTGATTGATGTCCATATAATTGCATTCTTCTATAATCCTTCCTCACCCATAAGAGTTTTGAGCTTACATTTTGGATACTATTAATATTCAGACAAAAATAACTTGTGGGCAATATCATGTCCTGAACACGGTGGAGAATTAAGCTATTTTTGTAAAACTGTTTAAAAATGATAGATACTTTTTCCTGCTCGAGTAAACACTAGCTAATTCTCTAGACCTCCCTGTTCTGCTCATGGAAATCCAAGTCCAAATGATTTCATGGATATTTAAAGGATGGTGCCAAATACTGAATACACAAAGATTAATTTCTCCTTTATCACTTAATAAAGACCTGATACTATTCACTACATTGCAAACATTTCAGCACTCGAGTTTTCCTGGGTTTTAATTTTAAGAGAGAACACCGTGAATTTAGGAACAACAAAAAATGGAGAGAAAAAATGAGGCTGCTGAAATATAGCAGTCAAATCAGACTTCAAGTGAAAGTATCACACTTGTTTTTATTCTCAATAAGCAACAGGGCAGCTTGGAATAAACATGGATTGAAATTTTCTTCATCTCTTTAATGAGTTCAAAGAGACTGAACAAAGACATAGAAGAGTTGAGCATTGCTGTGTACAACACGGTAAACAGATTAAAATTTTATACCTGAGCACAAAAAGGAATTTAACTATTAACTACAGCATGCAGAGTAACTGATAAGTTATCACATAAACATAGCATACTGTTATCAGGTTACAGTCATTCAGATGTTCTTAGTTTTTACAAAGGCTAAAGATGGAAAAAGCTCCAAGACGAGATGAGTATGTGACCACACAAAACCACAGTAAGGAAAAGCACTTTACCACATAGCAGCCTTTCCAGAGGATCAGAATTATCTGCTGTTTTATTATCCAGGCAGAAGCAGCAACAATTCAAAGCCTGTGGAGTTAATAACACATTAGACATTTAAGCAGGTCCTGAAAATGAAAATATTAGCAGTTTATGAAGTGCTCACAGAAGACCTGAGCCTGCATTCCCTGCCCTCAAATGCCACTTTAAAGAACTGCATTTGTGAGCTGTTCCCAGAGTAGAATGAAAGGCAGGAATCTGCAGGGAATGACTGATCAAGTCACAGGCTCATGATTTTCTCACCAGCATAACAACTGCCAGTTTTTAAGGGATTACTTCTTACCCCATTTGACTGGCCAAAATCCCCATTTCATTTTACATAGAAACTTTCCTTTCACTGAATCTAGTATTTCAGTGGGTTTGGTTTTTTCTTTTCTCTTCTGTTTTCACCACCTAATCTATTTCAAATGCTCTGGTTTGAAATAGTCTAGCACAAGTCAAAAAGGAGTAACGTATTTCTTTTCTTAATTCCCCTGTCCTTTGCAAAAGGAGAGAAGAGGCATGAAAAGTTTGAGGTTAACCAGCATAGCTGATTGCCCCACCAGACAGGCTTATTTCTCCTGGCAGACTCCTGCACTCCCTGATCTCCACATTGAATATAAAAACTACCTGCAACCACCACCAATATGCCTGTGCTATAAATCAGCCATTTTCCTTCCCCCAGCAAAATCAGCAAACCCAGCCCTTGTCATTTAGACATGTCAAGAAGATATGGGAAGGATGAAGAGTATTTACCCTGTTAGAGACAACCATAAACAAAGCCTCTCCCTTTTACTTCCTTGCAGTCGTACAGTTACATACTCTTGATGTCAATCAACTCCCCTCAAATCATAGTACCTGCCGTGACTTTCCTGCTACTGTTCTTTCACCATTTATGAATAAACTATGCATTGAAAATGCATGTACCAAAATGGGTTCATCCCTTTGTTCACAACATATTCATTTCTTCTTTAGAGTCAGACATCTTAGACATTGGTAGGTTGTGTGAAAGAGTCCCCAGGGAATTGAATCCTCTTGGCTTCTAGCTTCTTCCTGGCTTTGAAAGCTGCTGATGCTTCGGGGTGGATGGAGTCCAGCCGCTGCTCGCACTGGAAGGCGGTGAGGAAGGCCGTCCTGTAGTTGTTATTCATCCAGCCATAGAGAAGGGGGTTAGCGAACGTCGAGCACATGGCAATGACGTGGAACACCGTGTAGATCAGTTTGTACTCTTTCAGGTCCAACACCTGACTGTCAATGTCGCTGACCAGCTGGAAAGTGTGAAAGGGCAGCCAGCTGACAGCAAACACCACCACCACGCACACCAGCATCTTGGTGGTTTTCCGGCGCCGGTGGTGATAGTGGTCATTCGCAGCCCCGGGGCTAACGTGGTTCTTGAGCTTGGTCCAAATACGGATGTAGGCATATGAGATGATTGCCAGAGGCAGCACATACTGGATCAGGAGCATGGAGATGCTGTAGATGGTGCCATAGTTGAGCTGCCCCTCCCCTGGCCACTTCTCCGAGCAGACCACAATCTTGAAGTCAGGAATGATCTCAATCAGCGAGTATTCACGGAAGATGGCCAGGGGACTTGCCAACAGGGCACTGACTGCCCAGGCTACTCCAATAATCAGGAAGCTGATGCGCTTAGAGATCTTGCTTTCCAAGTGGTAGACGATGCAGCGGTGACGATCCAGAGCGATCACAGTCAAAGTGACAGTGGACACGTGGACAGCAAGGGCCTGGGCATAAGGCACCAGGTGGCACAACACCGGGCCCAGCTTCCACTCGCCTAGGAGTGTGTAAACCAAAGTGAAGGGCAAGCACAGCGTGTTCACCAGCAGGTCAGCCACGGCCAGGTTGGCAATGAAGAAGTTAGTCACTGTGCGCATGCTTTTGAATTTGATGATCACGTGGATCACGAGGGAGTTTCCAATCACTCCCAGCAGGATGATGGAGCAGTAAGCAAAGATGAGAATTATCTGTACTTCAACAAGTGTTGTGCTGTCCTTCAGTTCTGGTTTAGGGTCCAGAGCCAATTCGTTGAGTGGTGTGGTGTATCTTGTTAAGTACAGCTTAGTGAACAGCTCCATTTTCATTTCTTCTGTCTGGTTTTCCTCACCTACTGCTTCCAGGGGCCCCATCCTTGCAGCAGCCTGGTCAAAGCCACAGAGCTGCCCTGAAAACAAAACAGTACAAGAACAAGTGGAGAAATTGGTCCACGTGGGCTAAGACAAGAAGCAATGAGCTTCATAATAAAGCTACATCTTGTTCCTAACCCACATGCTACACTGCAGAATTGAGAGAAGATCTGTCTTAATATATTTAAATTCTCTTGCCCTTACATTTTGAAGGCTGATCCAGTAATATTATTTAGGCATGACTCCTGCTGAAAACTGGAATAGATTTCAAAAGCATTCCAAAGACAAAGTTTGCCTAAGTAAATGCAGAAGGATTAATATCCTGCTGGGTACCATATAATTTTTTTTACAATCCACTACCTAAAACTAGTGCTTATTTAGCAAAAATCTTCCAGTAATATCTGTGGGAATTCTACATGGAACAGCACCATCCAGACTGTTATTAGCATGATAATCTTCCAGCTTTTCTTTAATGAAAATGGTTTCCTTTACATAGTTACTAAATTCTTATAGGTTTATGCCCTTCCTTAATACCAGTGAACAAATTGCTGGGTCTTTCTTTAAGAAACTTTGTTTTACAACATTTTGTACCATGAGGCAAATAAAAAATACCACTGAAATAGAACTGAAATTATAGCATTTCTTAGAAATGACTGCGTAACTTATTCATGCTGAAATTCCACTCAAGAAACAATTGAAACACACTTATACATGATATTTCCTTTCTGTGTGATGTTTCAGAAAACAGAGCTCCTTGGAGGCTGCCAATCAGGCATTCATTTCTGACTGCAGTCATAGCGAAGAGCAAATCATTCCCTTGCTGATGTCAGTAAGAATTTCACCACTGGCATAATTTTTTTTTTCGTTCCTTACAAAGGCTGAGCCAAATTCTGTGCCACCCTAAGACTTTAGTAAGCAAAATATATGACTGGTTTACAATCAGTTGCTGAGTTGGACTTCAGTCCAGTGTAAAAAAAAAAAAAAGGATATGTACCCATGCACAATGCCCAGAGCATGGGTGGCATGCTAACCAAGGACCGAGAACCTGGAGACTCCTTTCCTTGGCATGGGAAAATAACGAGAAATTATCAGTAACAGGCAAACTTACCAGCAAAACACCACTGTTTGCCACCAAGGGGAAAGGCAACCCTGAGTTACTCACTCTACTTCCCCATTCATTACCTTTCCTAAGGAAAGCAAGAGTAGAGAAGAAATGTCACTTGCTAGCCGTCAAGTGTTCCATATAGCTTAACCCCTCTCAAATTCAAGTCTGCCTAAAGAAGCAGCTATTGATGTGTTTGGATGAACATGGCTTTTAAAAAAATTCTTGTTCTTTTTTGATCAGTGCCATTTAATTCCTTCCATCTTCAGAGAAACGTTTCAGAGGAACAGAGGTACATTTTCATCCCTATCCCTGTTCCCAGTAACTGTCAATGAGTGCATGGTTTCCAAAATGAGAAAGGAGTGTTGTCTACCAGCAGGAGACTGAACCCTTTTTGTTTGCTTCTATCCCACACAACATCCCAAAGAATTTCTCAGGGCGAGCTATTTTTGCAAAAGAAGCAGGTTGACTGCATGAACTGTAAGGCATTTCCCCCCCCCTCCACTAAACAGGTCAGAATTGTGCCATAATGTTCAGTCTACAATTATTCAACAATTAATAGTGTAAGCCTGAGATCTGAAACACCACAAGCCACGTAGATGAGATATGCCAGCTGCTCATACACATGTACATCGCTGATTTAACAGTATAGTCAGTTTTCCACTACTAGCCCAAGCAATGGATTTCAGGAAGCGATTCCTTATCAATAAATCTTTAGTCCACCAGGTTAAAAATGTAAGAGCTCCACCAAAATTTGCACAGTCAAGACTATGCAGAAGTTGAGAACTCTGATGAGCATTTTCTCTGACCTATTCCTACACCCAGGAATTACACTTCCATATATTATTACACTAGAGATGTGATGAGGTCCCAGGACTGAGATGTTTCAAAGTATCATTATTTTTTTCAGTGGAGCTTATGTCTACATAAAGAAGTAGAAAGGCGAGAGGGATGACAAATGTAAATTTTTTCCTCCTTTGCCCTAAATCCAGGCAGAAGGTGTAGCTCAGCCAAGTAACATAGCTTGCCTTTCTTGCCAAAAGTATTTTCACCCATTTCTCTAGTCTATGACTTTCTACTAATTCCTTCTTGCAACTCCTTCTTTTTAGCAAAGCCTTCTCCTATTCTGACACTTTTATTTTATTTGTTACTGTCCTATTCAGGCTGAAGAAAGATGCTTTGGTCTTGTCAATAAGACAAAGCTGAGCGAGAAAGAAGGAACAACCATGGTTTAAATCAGAAATGAACTTGTGTGTCAGCAAGTGATGAAATAAACTGGACAAGTTTGACAATGCCGGTGGGACAGTTATGTGGGCAAAACGGAAGCTGCTTTCAAAAAATGGAGGTAAAACTGAGGTGACACTGCAGGTAGTCTTTAACAGGACCCTTTCTCTTATTTTTTGGGATAAACTCTCCGTGTGATAGCATTTACTAGCACACCGTGCATACTGCACCACGCCGGGGCTTTTTTCCCGGTTGCTTATTTTTTTCCCCAGCAGTCAGATCCTCATGGTCAGGCAGGCATCAAATTGCGTCTAACTTTCGGCCGAGAAAGGCCCAGAGAGGATTTACATGGGTTCTAAGAGCAAGTAAGCAAAAAGGGCGGAATACGTGATTACATTAGCAAGCAGCATTCCCATCAGGACCGCAGTGCCTGCACTGGGGAAGGGGCTGGGGTTGCTGGAGGCGAAGCTGGCAGCAAACGCGCCTCTGAGATGCGGCACCGCTTCCCCCCCCGGCCCCTGGAGCCGACCCCGGGGGGAGACATCCATCCCGGGGGCAAACATGCATCCCGCGGGCAGACACCCACCCCAGGGGCAGACATCCATCCGGGAGGCAGACATCATCCCGGGAGCAGACATGCATCCGGGGGCAGTCACCCATCCCGGGGGCACACACCCATTCCGGGGGCACACACCCATCCCGAGGAAAGACACGCATCCCGGGGGCAGTCACCCATCCCGGAGACAGACACCTATCCCAGGGGCAGACACCCATCCCATGGGCAGACACCCATCCGGGAGCAGTCACCCATCTCGGAGGCAGACATCCATCCCGGGGGCAGACACCCGTGCCTGGGCGCTGCGGGCATCCCGCCACCTCCCCGTGCCGGGAGCGCCGCCCCGTCCCCCTTTCCCGTTCTTACCTTCCGCTAGCCCAGGGCAGGCGAGCGAGGCGCGGCGGGCTGCTGCCCCAGGAGGCGGTACNCTGCCCCTCGCTCAGGATGTGCCCGCGGCAGCGCCGCCGGCCTCAAGCTGGGATTCGGAGGAAGAGGGAGTCATGCCAGACCCGGGCTGGTGTACGCGCCGTACACCCGAGCCTGCTTCCTAGTTTTCCCAGCCTCGAGAGGGCTTCTGGAGCAGCATAACGGGGATGCCTTTGCTCCGAACAACAGCTGAAATCCTTGGTTACAAGCACCGCAGCTTGCACAGATTTTTTGATCCTCAAATTGGCTATTGCCAGAGCAGGTGTAAGGATGAATAAAGCATTTACATTTTCTGTCAAGAGCAAAATAAAATATTTCATATTTATTTACAAGGCTGGAAAGGTAAAGACAAGAGCTGCTGCTTTTATTTGTTTCTGCATCAATAACCTTCCAAAACAGCTCTCCTGCCAGCCAGCTTGACAGAGGACTAGTGCTAGCCAGCATTGCTGCCCCTCTGGTAGGGTCCAGCTTCGTTAACTCAATCCAGCAGTGGGTTCTGCTCAGTATTTTACTGAGTGTCTGAAGCCTCTCTTGAGATATAACTTTTGAGATTCAAGAGACTGTCTCCTCAGTGTATATCAGGGGGACCTGATTTACCAAAATGTGCTTCAGCCCTGGTCGTAGTTCCCAAGAATAGAAACTAGGAGACTTTGCTTTCTCTGTGGCTGTAGCACTGATGCTCGAACAATTCTCTTCCCAAACCTTGCAGGAGCTGCTCTCCAGGATAGGAATACTTTTTTACTTCCTGTCACTTAGGTAAATTTGCATTCATACTTAAGGTAGTTTCAGGGATCAGCGACATTATCTTCCCTTTTCTGTCCTCTTTTTCTTCCAAAGGTGACTCGATACAAAAGCACCTCCCTTGTCAAAGGTAATGCTCCTTGCTTTCAATGTAGCTCATTAATATGCCCTTATCTACAGCAGAGAATGTTAAGGGAGCATCAAGGAGTAACTTCAGTGATTTAGAGTTGTTTTTGAAATTCAGAATGTTCTGAGAACCCCCTCGGATCTTTACTAATTCAGGTTATCTCTTCAGGAAGGGCCTTGCTCTTAGCCCTTCAGCACTTCTGAGACTGTTAATGGAATGCTCCTAGCTTATTGCAAAATAGATTTCTTTGATGACTAAATAAAGAGCCAGGAGTTTCAAATCTCCTACCCCTGTTTATTCATTTCCCAAGTCAATCTAACAGTAGGATTTATTTTTTGATCTATCAACAGACAAATGCATGCCATGAGTTCTAGTAATTACAGCACTTGTATAATACATGGCCGTGACAGCCTGCCATCCTTTCCTTTCCTTCTCTGATAAGCAGTTACCAGTGGCTTTCCAGTAGGTTGTTTTGACCTACTCTGCGTACTCTTCCTAACTTCACATATTTTTGCTATTCCTTGAGTCTTTGGGGGTGTAGTGAAATGGTGCAAATTTTTGTAATCTGTCCAGCTCAGGATTCCATAGCTAAGGTAAGGCTGTCCCTTACTTACACTTCCAGACTCCAAGAAGAAATCAAGAAGTGCAGTTTCCTAGAGGTTGTTATGCCAGTAAGGACTGGCTTCCCATGCTAGAGAAAGAAGATGTTATTCCCTGTTAAAAGGCAATTCTGTGTTCAGTTACAACTGAAACACTTAATGGAAATGCATTTCTAATAAAAACTAGCATTTTTTATTGCTTGTAAAAGAGCAGAATTTAATCACCCCATAAACACCGCCTTGAACTAAAAGCTGTACAAAATTAACATCAAGGGCAGAAAGAGTCAAGTAGCAAATGGGCTGCTCAATACGAAATGAGCTGCTAGATGGCCACCTCAAAAGCAACTGTGGATACCCTGCTTTGTGCGCACTCAAATTTCCATCCCAAAAACCATGATAAGCCAGAGTCATTGAATCACAGAACCATGTACTGGATGGAACTTCCAAAAATCTTCACATCCAGCCTTATCAAATCAAGTCTAGATACAGCAGGTTGTGCCAGGCTTTGTCTCCTCCCCAGGAGAGTTTTGAGTATCTCTGAGTGAGAGATGCTGCCCTCACCGGATAGGCCATTCTGCCAACAATTCTCAAAGACAATTTTTTTTGTATCAAATCAGACTTTCCCATATTCCAGCTTGTACTAAATGCATCTTGTCCTAGCCCTAGTAGGCAGCTGTGAACAGTAGTTCGATTTCCATTCAGTCTTGGCTGCTATGAGGCTGATCAAACTCAGTTCCCTCAACACCACTTCGCTTGTTATGCAACTTCAGTCATTCTCAATCATCTTGGCGTCCCTTTGTTGCACTTACTCCAGTCTACCAGTGTCTTTCCCCCAGCAGGAGCCCCAAACTGAACACCCATAGATGTGGTCTCTCAGCTGATAAATAGAGGGGAACAGTCACTTCTCAACCTGTTGGCTACGCTCTTGCTGTATCTTGATATAGACAGTAAAGTTAGACTGTGCAAACTGACTTACATTAAATAAATGAGCCACATGAACTTTAAATCTCAGCTTCCTATTTAAGGCAAGTCTATAAATGAGCTTTGGCTGTGAATATGTACATGTACTAAGATGGAATTAGATAACATATCTTAACAGCTTGGGGAAAAAAAGCCTGTTAGATTTATGTTGTTTCTGCTGTAAATCCCACTTAGAGAGGTATGGCAGGGTGTAAGATATCCAATTTACATAGTTTGCCTCTGGCAGTTTCCGTTCAACTCTCTTTTCTCCTAGACAATTGTCTTGTCAAATTCTGTCCAACATGAAGGTTTTTTCCAATGGAACAATAAGCATTTATGCCAGCTCCTCCTAAGTTTACCAGCTCTCAGGAGCAAATAAAGGGCTGCATGTAGTGCCCAGACTTGAAGCAGTAATGACTTTTTTTGAATCACAGAACAATGAGAGAGTCGCCAGTCTCTATCCGTTAAATTGTCCACCACCAGATTTGCTGAAATGGCAAATAAGGCTTGTTGAATATCAACAAGGAAAGGCAGCAGCTGTCCCATCTCCTGTCCCCAGATATAGTTTTCCTTATATTACTTACTGTGAGGCTTGAATTTTAAAGAAACCACTGCCCCTTGATCACTGACCTTTAAAAGCAGCGCTGTGCTGCATGCCACTCAATCAATTCAGACTCTGCCAGTCCTTACTCACACAGATTTTCCTGGACTGAGTCAGATTTCAGGGATTGAAGTGTTCTATATTGCATGGAAAAATCCCTTAAAAATAAAATGGGGAAAAAAACCCAAACCAACCCGAAGAATGACCTTGAGAAAAATATCTGTCATGAATCTGTTATGTGGTACCCACATAGAGATCATATGGTGCAAAATTATACAGCAAAAAGAGTTTTCTTACTTAAAAGGTCAGAACAAAAGTGTTTAAGTACCTAAGGAGTGGATTTTCTATTTATATAGAACTGTAAACATTTTACCATATGTTTATAAACTGTTGTTTTTCCTTTTGTTTAGATTCAGTCTCATGTTCAGTTCTGCTTATTTCTCTTTTTCAAATGCATTAATATAACAGTATGCACAAAAATGTATCATCAGTCTGCCTTAGGGGTAAGTACAAGTCAGCAGGTAATGAGAGGGATTGGTAGGTATGTATAAATACCAACTCGGAGCTGCCAGCAGCAGTACTCCACACCCGGTGCTGGTTAAACAAACAGTTGGGTGTATCTCGTCCAAAAATGATTGCACCAAAGGCTCAGTGAAACTGGCTGTTTGTTCACAGGCTGTGACTGAGTTTAGCACTTTTTCCACACAAGGCAAGACTGAGCTGAACGCTGCGTTTCAAGCACAGCCTTCCCAAATCACCTCATGCACCACATACATTTGTTTTATTCAGACAGTGCCAACAGTGTAAGATCGAGTAGTTCATCCAAGAAATGACAGGTTTAGAGTTGCCCATTTAACACCAGCACATATCTATTTGTATTTACACACCTGTGACACAGTCTTTAAGTAACTAAATATGCTATTTTTCTCTAGAGTCCACAACCTCATTCAGTATTCCCAGCTGGCAATCCTTATGCAATGAGCATGTGTTTGAATTTTCTTTATATGCTCACTATTTATTTTGCCATCTTATTCCTTCTCTTTACTGAGGTGGTATCCTTTCTCTGCGGAGAATATAGAAAAGGTCATTTCTTCACAGGGTTTTCTATGCTCTTTTCATTACTGGATCTCAATCAGAATTACTCAACCTTTATTAAGATCTATTTTCTGTCATTTGAATTCAAAGAGGCTAGACAAAATTCAATAGGATTTAAAAACACAGGAAGAAATCATTTTACTGTATTTTTTGTTGCTTGCACTTTACACATTTTTTCCTTCCAATTTTTCCTTTATTCAACTTCTTTTAAGTTTCTGAAAACTCAGAAATGTAATGTGGAAAATGACACTTCATTAGCGTATTGAAAGCTTAGAGTACAACTAGTTGTTGCCATTTCAAAAGAGTTTTTAGATGTTCTTGAGGCAAGCATACTCTGTTTATTTTAGAGCACTCATCACAGAGAACAGATTCTCACATGCAGCTAATAACTCGAATATCACACACATTTCAGTGCTCAGTTTCTGGTAGCTGGGAAAGCAGTGAATCTCTAGATGCTTTCCAAAAGTGAGTCAACTGTATCTGCTTGTTGCATGCTTGTTTGTATGTCAATTACTTCTAATTCTAGAGATCCTTGGGTATTACAAGCAACAGTGCCACTCACCCTTTGCTTTGTCTAAAAATTATTTTTGCAACATTTTTTAAAGGTTGTCCATGTTCTTAAAACTGAATCAGATGCTCTCCAGGACCAGTGTTTGGCTTGCTGATGATATCTGTGCAGTGCTGAATGAGTTGTCCTTGGGACAAATAGAACTAAGTTTGAAAGATGGAAAACTTTCAAATATGTATTCTCTCCTCTCCAAGTTACATATCTCAGAATACAGAAAACTGGTCACAAAGTTTACACACATTCTTTCCTACTTGTAGAGAGTGCATGGAGCATACAGTTGACTACACATTACTCAGAAATATATTTTAGTGAGCTTATTTTTAAAAAATATCCATATGTTTTGGAGGGGTTTTTTTTCTTTTCATGACAAACGCTTTTCATGTTGCTCTTAAGCTGAAGGAAATGGGTGGTCTTTTGACCTTCCTCAGCCAGCCTTCATTAAGATACAAAAGATTGCTGGTATGGTTGGCATCTAGGTCCTGAAGAGATGCTCCAAAGAATCAATATGAATAGAGTAACCTATCAGAAATTTAATTATTTTGATGAATAAGGGCATCCATGAATGAAGACAGCCCTTTTGATAATCCTGTCTGACATATAATGCCATGTAAAACACATCATATTTGTTGCAAGCATAAATAGAAGATGCAATTAAAAACAGTTCCCAGTGAAAATTTATGAAATTGTGTCATCTTATATAAAGAAGTGGGTTTTTTCACTTGCTAAGAGACACGTGAGTATCTCTCTCCCATGTTGCTGAAAGTGAATTAATTCTTAAAATGTTTCTGTGCACTATTTACGTAAATTCTCCCACATTTACACAGAATTTGCAGACTGTTCTGAACCCCTCATTGTACCTCTGTCATTTTATGTGATAATGTGTTTTGGGAAAAATACATAGCATTAAATTAATGGATTTCCTTTGTAAGTATTTCTTGTCCTTTAGAAATTACTTTAATCACTGAAGAAGTGGGAAAAGAGCACTTTCCATATCCGTTATCACTCATTTTAAAATGTGAAGTTGTTACTGCCTCATTTGTGCACTCTGTCACAATTTTGGAACTTCTGAAGGACTAAATTCTAGGCTAAATACAGCAAACCTGTACAGCCCCCTTCTCAAGCTGTACTCGTATGACTCAGATGCTAACGTACAGAAATGATGAGAAGTTTCTACTGTTTCATCTTCTTCCTTGCTGATACTTTCCATTCCAGGTGTCACACCTACTAGGGTAGTGAAACTTCGGTGCCCAATTTTTGACTGACAGCACAGTTTGTGATAAAGTTAAGCTTGTCAGCCTATCTTTGTAAGGTTGAAAAGTGCTCTGATCCAAAAAGTCTGCCTCCCACTCAGAACTGAACCGGCAGTTTTCTACATGAACTTCATTTTCCTTTGTTAATTGCTTGTGATTCCCACCCACATTTTCCGGAGAGTGATGGCATTTGAATTGCTAGGAGTATTTTAGGATGGAGGAAAGGGAATGGATAGAGGCTTGGGAAAAAAGTGGGTAGGGGTTTGGCATGTTTGTAAGGCTAGCTGTTGTGTGATTGCACACAGCCAAGAGAGCAGCAGCCAGAGCACCATCTGTGCACACGGCTTATCCATCCCGCCCAGCCCCGGCACAAAGGAATGTGTCAGCTCCCGCTTTTCCAGAGCAGCTGAAAGCCTCCTTCATGCTCCACTGAAATTTTGCTATCATTCTCTGAAGATCTATTCCTCTCACACTGCACATCTTGCTGGCACAGCCTCCCTTCAGCAAGAAGCTCTCTCTGCAGTGCTGTTTTTGCAGGTTGGAGTGGGAAGATTCAACTGCTCTTCAGCATCATCTCCCTGTCCTGCAAGCTGCAGAATAATCATCTCAGGGTCCTGGGGAATGGTAAGACACATATCATCCCCCCAGAAATGCAAAAATATCTCAAGAGGTTGTGTGTGGCTGTCAGTGGTGGAGGTGTTTGCATCTGAGATAGTTATCTTAGACTTATTTTAACGTCAAGAGACAGCTACTTAGTCTAACCAGTGGAGTTTAGAACTTTATTATGTTTGGTTGGATGAATTTCACCCTAAACATCATCAGCTGTTTGCAAGACTTTCTTCAACCCTAGTGGAAACCTTAGCTAGCTCTTTGTACACTGTGGGTACCTAAACTCCAGTGAAAGGAATTCCACCTGTCCCTAGTGATATCACAAGGATGTACAAGTATATTTTCTCCCCATCAGTATCTGGATTGAAATCTAGTACATGAATAGTTATTCCCCAGATCCTCAGTGAAGTTTAAAAACATAGTGTCCATTGATTTCAGGCACAAAAATTATACAGGGTTGGAGCCTTAATGCTTTGCAGGTTGTATCAAATTTGTAGATGTTCTTATGATGGTCTTATGACTTATAGATGGTCTGTATGGTATTTTCTTTCTTGTTCACAAAGGCTTGAGGGGGCTTGCCTGTATGCAGAAACTGTCCAAAATGCCTCTCCCAGACAAGTTCCAAATATAGACTCCGTTTTTTCCTGAAGATCCTTTACTGTGTTACAGGCAAGAACTCCTATGTGGCAAGTCCTATACTATAAAAAGGAAAAAAAAAAAAAAAAAAAAAACCAAAACAACAGCTGTTTTCATCTGTAAACCCATTCTGATATCCATAAAAATTTTGTCATATTGGCAATCTTACACATTTTCACAGTGCACTAATTCTTCACCTAACAGGTGAAGATGGTGGCAGGTTTAGATGGATCTACCATTGCAGGAAATTAATACCATACCTTCCAATGAGTATGTTCCAGTAAGGACCAGAAAAGGCAGATTTCTCTACATATTCTGCAGCAGAGTTTTGTTGAGTGACTAGAGACTACTCTGTTCTGTGTATCTGCACACAATCTGTCTTACCCTGGCTTCTTTATTATGTACAAAAATCTAGTTTGTGGCTCTCACCGACTCACCCTCCCCCTCTATTCTTAAGTCTTTCCTGTGACTCTGGCTTTCTTCCAACATTGATTTCTGCCAGTCAGAATACAAGACACTCCTGTACATTTCTCTCTTTTTCTGTTCCTATAACATTCCTCCCAGCATGGTCTCACCAACAAACATCTGAACATAGATGTTTTTGCTATTAATCTCTCCTCCTGAGAATATTGGATGCACTCTTGTCTCTCATAAAAGCAACTTTTGTTCACCACTAAAATAGAAGAAAATGCTGTTAACACCTGTGTGTGAGAAGAGAGGTCTTCTTTATCAGTGTTATTACTTTTGTGTCTCTACCAAATTTGAGAGCAAAGTTGCTTCTTTATCACTTCATTTCTTCCCTCAGCAAAGATTAATTACCAAGTAGTTTTGTATGATTTTAGTGTTACGGTTCTGTTCTTTACAGCGCAAATGGATCTGACCTACATAGTGGAAAAGCAGTGAATATAACAGAAGAATTATAATGAATTCTTGTGTATATTTTGTTGCATTTTCTACCACCTTATGACATTTTAGAGAAATCATACCTATGAAAAATTCAATGGTTTAATTGATTTGCCTTTTCAGAGACAAAAGGCAGAAGCATTGCACAATTTTTTCTCCATAACATTGTATTTCATGCTGTGCAGCTAAGTATTAACATGACCAATTATGAACCTGGTCCTTGTAGAAATCCTGAAATTTCTGTAGCCTAAAAAACCCTCTTCTGTATCTCCTATTTACCTTAATTGAAGTGAAAACATGTTATTTTTGTAAAGAAAGTCGAGTAACAAATATTCTTTTGCAGAGATACTTTACAATGCAAGGCAGTAAATCCATGAGCCTGAAGACAGAAGAGCTTCACCACACTCAAGCTCCTCTTTGGGCAAAGTAATTTAAGGCTTCAACCACTGCTAGAGCAGTGGCTCACAGCAGCCACAGGCAGCACCTCTCACCTTGCTACCAAGTGCAGCAGGCACATGCATCTCCAGTACCACCTTTACTTGAAGGTGTACACTTCAGTGTGACTCTTAAAGAAACCTACAGTAGTTTTACTATGGAAATATTGTTTTAAAGTATTAGTATTTGCTAGTGAGAAATACTTCCTTTTTGTTTATGCTTCTTCATGAACTTTTACAGAACAAAAGAAACAGACCATTGCTATTTACAAAATAATATAAATTATGCACTTGGTTCTTTGACTTTTTTTCTGGCAAACTCAGCTGAATAGTGCAGCAATGCTGTCATACATTCATAAATATGATTGCAGACATATAGTGCACTATAATATTAAATATTATTTTTAAATAATTCCCATGTCAAATATAATAATCCATTTATGGATGTGAATAAAACAATAATTTGTGTTTCTATCGAAGATATCCATTTATACTGAAGAGAGTTTGTATTGGTAAAACTTGCATCAAGATGTATCAAGAAATTAATAAATAATGCCAAACTTAATGAGGAGGAGGAAAAGGGTTGTGTACTTAAAAATCAGGTTTATGTGATTATGCAGCATTCTTTAGGTTATTACTATTTTTCTAATTCCAGGTGAATTTAATTCTGCTGAGTACCAACTCCTGATGTTGTACAAGTGAATTTGCCAGTCATACACTGGTTGGAACTACTGATGGATTCCAAATCTAATCCAGGTTTTTTACCCAAAACTTTATACCATATATATGTGTTATAGGTTAGAGAATATTGGGATGGTGATGCAAAAAAAGCCAATTTAAAATCAGGGCTTGGATTCTGCTACCCACATATGTTTTAAAGCAAGAGGACTTCACTTTAGTGCTAAGCAGTACTTGACTGCAAGCCCCACAGCTTAGAAAAGGCTCTGAGTCTGAGGGAAAAGTGTCAAGATCCAGACTATCCTTTGTGGCTGACAGCCTTGCTTTCTGCTTCTCATGAATGGTCTCTTCTTCTGCAGAAAACAAATCAAAAAGGAACCAGCGGAACTACATGTATGGGGATCTAGGACTGCAGAAATAGCTCCAGAGGGTACAGCTCTGAAGCTCATCAGGGGAAGCATTTAAGTATTCTGCTTTTCAGATATTCAGGGTCAGGGGACTGACTTATCCACTTCTCTGTTATTTTGGAGACTCTGACATTGATGTTTTGGCTGTTGTTGAAACCTGGAGCTCTTTACTAACTAGCTAGCCTGGAGCCTGTACCAGATGAGGTTTCCACAGAGAAGGCTCCTGCAGGCACTGGACTTTGTTTTGGTCTATCCAAAGCAGATCTTTTTAAATTTACTGCAAAATTTGTAGCATCTCTTCCCTCAGGCAGTTTTGGTATAAGCTTTTCCACCCTAGGTAGATATTCAAAAGATCAAGTCAATATAAAAAGAAGCCACCCCTCTCATCTTCTTGCTGCTCAGAAACAGCTTCTGGCAGCCAACGCTTGGATTAGTGCAGGATTTAAAAGCATTTCTGTAAACAAGTGGTGGCTTTCAGTGCTCTAAGTAAATCCTGTAAAGGGAAATCCGTCTTTGAAGCTTTCTGAAGTTCTAGAAGTTACCTACATATCAAAAATATATTTTGTTTGGATTTTCAACAGACCCATGATAAGAAGCCTGTCAGAAAGCTACTAAAGGAATGAAGTTGCTGTAGGACTGGTGCTTATGTGGTTTGAAATCTGCCTGCAGAGTCTTTGCCACTTTTCAGGATAAAGAGTAAGCAGCAGAGTATCTTAGGGAATTAGTTTTATTTAAGATCTTCATCAATGACCTGCAGAAGGAAAGGATGCAGGAATGTGCCTCAGTTCACAGATGATAGTGTACTCCTGCAGGAAGTCAGACAACACACTCACACACAGAAATGAGCTCTAGAGAGATGACACACAGCTGAGCAAGTGCAGAAAGAGAGTGGCAGATGATCCTGTCTAGATGTATATAGTGAGTGCATCTAGGGACAATAATCTAAGCCATGCTTACACAGTGCTGAACTGAAAGCTGGCAGCTGGAGCTCAGGAAAGAGTCCTGAGGGTCTCTGAACTCATCTGCTTAACCTGCAACAGCAGCCAAAAATGCCAACAAAATTTTGGGTGTTCTCAGAAATAGGGTAAAATATAAACTCCCTGTGCATCCACATCTAGAGCATGCTGTACAATCCTATTTACACCTTTTAAGAAGGACACAAAGAAATTCAAGATAATGCAGGGAAAAGCAACTAAGTTGATTAAAAGGATGGAGCAGCTTCCTTTGCAGGGAATCAGAGAAGGCTGGGATTTTTATGATCTTATTCCTCCCCCAAGCTGAGCAAGATATGGTTAAGGTTTATAAAATCATGGAGGCAGTGTGTAAAGAAAATACATAACTGTTGTTTCCCAAGTCCTGTGGTGTCTTCTCATCACTCAGTGAAACTTTCAGAGAGCAGTTTAAAACCTGCAAACGGAAGCCCTATTTTGAATACCTGAATACTTGCTCTCCCTTCTGAAGTCTGCTGTCTCAGAAGGCTGTGGAAGTACACTGTAGAGAGGAGAAAGCAAATTCCACAGCAGCAAATCCATAAAGGGACACTAAAACTAAGAGGTAGGAACATACTTGCTGGCATCTTTGGTGTGGTAGAGGGTAGTGGAGGAATATGAATGGAATGGACAGCAGAGAGACAGGATTATGAGTTGTCTTCAAACAACATTTCCTTTTTCCACTGCTGGAGATGGAATGGAATATTAGTTTGACCCAGAAGGCAATTTTCTATGTTGTCATGAAAATAAGACCCTGTGCTCCTTTGCTAGAGCTTAAAGCTGCCACTTCAGAGTTATTTCCACCCATTTAGTTTTGATTGCATCTCAGTAGGCAGTCAATGGTGCAGAATTTGTCAACTGGAACAACTGTGTGGTAATTATCAATGGCAGGGATATTTTTTTGTAGTTTGGACCATAACATTTTTTTGCAGTAGAATTAAGAAAACTGGGGTTTTGAAAAAATGAAAGGAAGTGAGCAAATGTTTTTAAGTAGCTATGGATCTTTTGTATAAATGTATAAAACTTTAAAATTATGCAAATTCAGTTAAATAGGAAATATGTTGATTGAAGAGAATGAATTAGGCAGGCACAAAAAGAATTATTTTTAATGAACATATTTTTAGGGCTTTGTTCTGCTAAAGTCATTAAAATTCCTGGATCAGAGTCCAGGAGCTTCTAGAGTTGAATATTGTTCCCAGGTTTTCTGATGGCATTGCTGTTGTACTTTGCATGGTGAGCAAACAATTTTCTTGGGAATGAAATATTACTCAAACAAAAGTATTAAACTTGGCCTAAATAATTAACGAAAGACCAGAAGTCCTGGAGACTGTACAAACCCCTCTGCCAACTCATCCCTTTCGGCAGAGATTCCCTCTCACTTCTAGGTTTCCAGTAAGTATCAAACACTGCCTTCTCACTCAACCCCTTCTGCAGCACCTTTTTGTTTTTCCCTCTCCACCCTGTTCCAAATACCCCACACTACAAAGTGTTTCTCTTACTGATCTCTTGTCATTCCTTCTCCTAGATCACAGAAAAGGCTGAAAATGCCAAAGAGCTCTCCACACCCTCACACCAGAGGGTGGTTTTACGTTGGAGAAAATATTGAAAAAATGTTTATTTTGTATATTGCTAACTGTTACAAGGGAGGCTTAAGTACTTATTTATATTCATCAGTTATCACAACCTCTTGAGGCAATCATAAGTTTCAGTTTTGATACCATTTTACTGTATCACAATGCTGAGAGAAGACAGGCAAATCATATCCCCTGGAAATGTGCTGTATTTGAGAAAAAGGTTGAAATAGGGGTGGGGTCTAATTATTATTTTTTTTTTCCCTGAAGAATAAGATAGCAAATAGCTAATCAGAGGGGGGAAATCTCAGACTAATTAACTGGCATTTGAACTAATGGCTGACAATTTGCTCTGCATATATTTTATATTCAGCATGTACCTACATATAACAGCAAGAGTAAAGACCAAAATCTGTTGTTGTTGTTATTTTTATTGCTTTGTAGTTTAATCCTCTGTTGCTTGCAGGAGCCTTAATTTGGTCTGTTGTAACCAGATACAGAAGAAAAAAAAAAAAAGTTTGCTGCAATTAAGGATGAGGATTTGTTTCTCTTTAAATGTGTTCAAAAATCCACTGCATATTTTAAACACTGTGAAATTTAGAAGTGTTTAGAGGGTACATTAAGATGTTTTCGGTGAAATCTGGGATCAAATGAGCTGGAGATTGTTGAGGAACAATCCCTCAAGGTATGAACTTTTTGTTTTCTTGTTTGATGAGTTCTTATAAAGCATTGCTTTATATTGTTACATTGTTCCTGGACAATCAAATCATAATGCTGATCATGCCTGATTGATCTCATCTGCTTGACATTTCCCACTGCTAGCACAGAGGGATCACTACCCAGCATGTAATAAGGAATCAAATTTGAAAGCCAGTATTCTCTCAAACCAGGGTAAAGACCTCTCCCACAGCACTCCCTACATCTCACAGTGAATTCCACTGGAGGAACTGCAGCTGTTCTCTGTGCCTGTTTTCAGTTTCAAGAGGGACTGACTGAAACACTGCTGAAATGCACAGCATTTCAACTCCTTCGGTCTGTTTTTAGTGTTTTTTTCTGCACTGGATGTTCCAGAAATATAACCACAAATCTTCCTCTGTCTCAATTCCAAATAAATCATGGCATTGCCATGAAACATGAGAGAGAATAAAGTTAAGCTGTCCAGGCACAAATCCAGATGCAAAATAGCAGCACCTCTAGTGCTGTAGAAGCCAAAATGCTTATCCCTCACATTCTTTGCTTACAAATACCCCTGGGATCAGCCCTGACAAATAACCATTTCGGTATACCCCAGAGAAAATTCAACAACATCCAGTATTTAAATCACCTTTGAAAGCTCACTAAGCTTCAGATTCTCGGGTGTGACTGGCAGTATCCATCACACAGGCTGCCTCCCTTTAACCATCATTGCAGAGACCTGAGTTAGCTTACTGAAGTCGACTGGGGAACATCTGCCCCTTACACACTTTCTGAGCCTTCTCCAGCTTTAATATCTGCATCAGTATTGACAGAGTGTCTCAGGAAGCTGCCAAGGACATGCTTTTACCTCCTTGACAACACTACACAGGGGAGGTGGTTGGCTCTGCACCTACTTATAAATCCTATACTTATAGGTCATACGAGACATCAGCAAGTTTCTTACATCTCTGTTCCCTATCTAATCTTGATTCAGTCCAGAATGGAAATAACAGGTTGAATCCTAAGGAAAAATCAGTAAAATCTGTATTATTCTTATGATCAGATGGATTCGGCCTTCTTTTCTCTCTGTGTGAATTCTGAGCCCAAGTTTTCCAAGTCTGTCAATATATATCCATTGTACAGTCAACCTTGTGCTCTTTCCTTTGATTTTTCTTTGTCTTCTCTACTGCAACTGTCTTTTGTCATTCTTGCTTTAACTTCAGATGACTGAAGAAATAGACAGGCTTTTTCAAACAGCACAGGTTTTTTTTCACATGAGCCATGACATAATGTACCTCTTTTCAGCTGATCTACTTCTCTCATAAGGTAAGATACTATATGCATTTGTGGAAAAAGAAAGAAAAGATAAATCTAAAACAGCTTGTGTGACTAGGGGGAGGGGAATAAATAGTTCTCTTAAAAGGACCATTAGCCCAGCCAGCTGTGGTTGCTGAGAGTGCTCAGAAGTAAATTCTGTAACAAAAATTGAACACATCCACACCTGTGAAATGGTTATGTCTCTTTTTTTCCCAGTTCTTTTTGCTTTCGCTTGAAAAACTTGAAATACGAGAAGCTGAAATTTAGACAGAGACAGAGGCAGCTTTGCCAGTTCTTGTAAATGTGATACAACAGTTGTGATACTTGCAATTATATTGCAAGTATCGCAACTGTTAAGGCTTTCTCTTCAATTCCCAAATGCTAGCAGCAAGACACTGCTAAGAAATTTTCATTTCTGAGTGCATTCTGAGTCCTTCTGATCTCAACGAAAGGTTTGAAGCTGCTTCAGAAATGTAGCCTAAAGAACAAAATAGTAAGTAAATAAAAAATGCAAGGTTTAAAGTCTTGCAACTCTTAAACAACTGTGGTATTTTTCCAACTGCATGAATTTTCAAGATGGGATTGGCAATACTGTGCATTAATCCAGTGGAAGAAAACAGATCTGGTAGTTGCATTACTTAGAATAGAGGAAAACACTGTTCTGACTTAGAATTACTTTGATTTTTTATGTTCAGGTCCTCTCCTGATCCAAGACCCTTCTATGTTTGCAAGCTGAACAGGAGTCCAAAAGAAGTTACTTACCTTGCACAAACGAGCATCAAATGGCCCCTGTTCAACACCCCAGGAAAGCTGTCCATCAACCACTGCCACACTCAGCTGCTTCTGGGCAGGAATTCTCCTGTCTGCAGTTTGAGAGGTGTTAACCATCCCGCTGGGCTGTATCCCAGATTCCTCTTTCAGGATGCCTTTGGCATCAGCTGTGAAGTAAACTGCCATGCCGTGCACTGGTCCTCCTCTGAAGGACTCCTGACTGCTCCTCAAGCTGTCAGAGGAGGTGAAGCCTACCTTATTCCTGGACACTGAGCACCTGTAAGCCAGAGCTTAGAGATAACACCTCACCCCTGCTGTACACCTCTTCTCTTACGTGGGTCATCCTCCCAATTGCCGTGTTTCCCTTTGAAGACAGGAGTAACTGTGGTGTGTTTCAACAGTGGTGATGGCTGCTAATGGAGACACACACTCAGGCAAACACTGGTGGCAGAGATTGTCTTCATTTGCATTGGCAGACCTGCCCTAGACTTGCATCTCATCCCTCCTCAAGAAATTTCTGTAAACATGGACATTTGGCACAGGTTCAGACTCATGCTCAGTTCAAGCTACCAGCAGTGAAATAGGTGGGATGTAGGCCATAGGCGTTAATTCCCAGAGAGCCTGTCAAATATCTACATAAAAATGCAGACAGAAGCAATTCCCCCAGACTGGGACAACATATCAGAAATGTTTATTGCACTTCATGGTGTCTGAGAAGAATTGTTCTGATCAAGATCAAAATTAACTCAGAAAAATTAAAATAGCAAAGTTGATTTTGGTGCAAGAAAAAAAACAAATCAAGTAAATAATCACTGTTAAGAGTAACATTGTAATTGCCTCCATACTAATCTGTATTGGGGATGGAGTACCCCTGCTTTCACTTTGTCATGCAAACCATTTACTAGGTCTTTCATCACAAAAATGCTTTATATATCAGGAAGAACAAGTCAGGAAACTGTGGTGCCCTTTCAAAAACAAGTTTGTACAAAGACGTGATAAAACCAAAAAAATCCCCAAGTAATTTCAAGAGAAAACAAGAATGAAATTTTTCTGACAGTAGAATTAATTATAAACAAAGTGAAATGCAAACCACATAAATGAACCCAGATTTTCTGAACATACAAGAAAAAGAATTTGTTACATACAGAATTACAGTGTGTTGATTCTGCGTGAACTTGCATATGAAAAGTATACTGTAGCTGGAAAATAATAGAACTGTTGCTTGAATAATACCTCACCTCTATTAATCTTCATAAAGGGCTGTGGTTTTTTTCAAGTCACCATTCAAGTCCATTTTTTTTTCAACATTTTATAGCTATGAAGCAAATTTTGAAACACTGATATTTCTAATTTATTGAACAGGAGCTAAAGTTAAAATCTTGATATTGTAGTAGATTGTGTGGAGCACATTAAAGAACAGTTTGTTTGGTCTTATCCTAAAGGAAATTGAAATTCTTGGAGATTCTGCACAATGTTGACCCTTTTATTGCAGCCCTATAAATGTAGGGACTACAGCTTAATGTGTCCCTGGTCACTGCTTTCAGAAGACCTCTACATCCTCGTAAGAGATGTTAAACTACTTTAAGGGATAAAATGTCATTATTTCACAATGTATTTTTATAAATATAGGTCCACCTATATAGGCATCATATGAAGAGAACAAAAAATTTCTAACTGATATAAAACTCAGATTTCATGAGATCAAATGCAGTTAGCTAAATTCATCTGTGTTGTTCTGAAAATATGTCCACAGTTCCTCATCTAGACAGAACTCAGGCTTCTGTCCTGACCAGTGCAATAAAAGGCCATTAATCCAACCACAGAGCTGGAAGTTTGGTTGTTCTGACCCAAAAGAGAGAAGAGACAGTTGTGGGATTTTTGACTTGGAGGAAATACTTGCCCAGCCTCTGGCATATGGCACAGAATGGCTGCCTGAGGAGAGCACTGCAATCCCTACATTTTTATCCCATTCAGTGTTCCTAACAGTGACCACGGTCAGTTTATTTTTAAGCAAACTGCACTGAGCCACAGGTATAAAGATTTGATTGTCTTTAAAGAGTGAATGATCTGTCTGTCTTCGGCAGTCTGCAATACAGAAAAAAACCCTCTGTCGGATGCCTGCAGTTACTCTTCATGGCAGAGAATTTGTGTTTAGGATTCAGATTCATGGGCTTTCCAAATGCATGTTGGAGCAGTTTGAAAGGTTATCCTCTCCAGCTGCTCATGCTCTCTCTCTGCAGAGGTTATTCCTCCTGCAACAGAGACAATCGAATGGCTTGGCAGGTTGTGTGCTCTGTGCATGACCCGGGGCACTGATTTCAGCTTACATTATTGACTGGCTGGGCTGTGAGCTTAAGGAGGAGAATGCCTTGACTTATCATCCCTGCTGGTCATAGTTGCAGCAGTTAAAACATTTATCAGTTCTCATAGGCCATAGACAAATCCCACAGGTACTGAAGAGAAATCCCTAAATCCTACCCTGGCAGGATGCTGAGGGTTGTTACAATGCAATTACTTTTCCCACACTGAGTGTCTCATCCTTCAGAAGGAGTTTGGAGAAAGGCAGGTGACTTCCTGTGTCTCTGTATCAGGACTGTCAGATAAACCTGGTAATCAGGAGAGGGCCAGGCACACGCACAGGGAGTGGGCCTGGGAGAAGTTAGCCTGAGAAACTTTCCAGCTGGGATTTGAGGAAGCCGAAGTGCTGAAGTGGGCCGCTTGGGAAAATGCCTGGAAAGGATTTGGAAAACACAGTTGTGTGCACTGCAAAGCCTAATCTTTAAACAGTGCAATGACCTGTAGGAACCACATGGTGCACCCAGAAAAAAATCCCAGGAGGCACCAAGTCAACCAAAAATCAGGAAGAAATTGTGGTGACAGACAGTTGACTTCCCAGCATCGCCATGGAGCCAAAGAATACCAGAGACTGGGAAACATTGTTTGTGTATTAACTTGAGTGAACAGGAATGCAGCTCCAGCATATGTTCCAGTTCTGCAGGGGAAGGGACTGAAGAGTTTTGTCCTATGTGCACGGGGTCTAGTTCACCTCAGAAGTGTGTTGTTGTTAAAGGTGCAATCCTTTCTCTTTAACATGAGTAACTTGCAGTCTCAGAATGACCAGTCTAAGAGATATTTTGGGTATTTAGTCAGCAAATAAGTCTGGATCTCTTTGGAAAACCCAGAATTTTGCAAATGCCAGATAGAATGAGGCATGGAGGGGTTGTTAAGGATGCAAATAAGCAGAATTTAAGCACCTTGGGGGTAAGGAAGCAGTTACTTAGAGTTTCTGAAATTTCTAATAGCAATTTAATTTTGAAAGTACACATATTAATTTGTAAGTAGGATCTAGGTTCCTTGGTGGATTTAGTCTTTTTGATCTGGAGGTATTTAAAAATGTATCAGTGAATCAGTGGGAGTTTGGGGCTTTGATGTCTTATGTGCCAGTTTCCATCTGTAAGTATCTGAATACCCAAGTCTGGGCCACAATAAGTTCTTTGAATCATGCTGAAGTGTGAGGTTTTTCCACAGCCAGAAATGACCTTGCTTGAGAGAGAGATTTTAGCATGGAGCAGAAAAGTGGAGTTTAGTAACATCAAAAATTCTCTTTGTGTTGGGCATTCCTAAACAGAAAACAAAATTGTGTAATATATCCAGGAATTGTTAATTATACTCAACCCATTAAGCACAGGCAGCATGCAGAAAAAAATAATTTAGGTTTGACAGGTTTTTGTATTCCCATCCTTACACTTACCCCCCATTTAGAGTAACTCTCACTGATTTCTGTGGGCATTAGTGGATCATGAATGGTTGGATTCAGTAACAGACTGCTCCTTGCATATGCCAGTTCCCACCTCCTGCTCCTAAAGCTCTCCTGTTGCTGCTGAAGCAGAGGCCAAAGAGGGGCAGCAGCAACGGCACCAGGACTAGCCCTTCCCAGCAGAAGTAGGTGTCACTGTCACAGCTTTTCCTTTGGGGATGACAGCAGCAGAAGGATATTCTCCAGTCTCCATCTTGCCTGACCAGCCCTGCTGCATCCCTTCCCTCCAGCCCAGAGAGTGCAGCAGATCAAGAAGGGTCCAGATGCAGGGAAACAGCAGGACTCTTGCATCCTGCAGGCCTGGAGGGTGGCTCTGTGAGGTGCTGGGATAGGGGTGAGTGAGGAGTGTGGCTTTTAGGGCTCTAGGAAAGAGTGGAGAGAGATTCTGAGAAAAGAGGCATTGTGGAATACATGAGTGAGGAGGGGAGAAAAGAAGTGACAGTGAGGTCTTCCTGCCCTGCCAGACCTCCACAGCTCCCTGATTTCATCTCATTTACCTTGCTTTCATCCACTCAGAGCTCCTCAAACTTCACTGACCCTTGCTTACTGGTCATTCTCTTTCTCCAGGAAGCTGAAAGCCCCACTGACTCCTTCCAGTCCCACTCACTCACCTCTAAGGTCATTGGTGATCTCTTTTCATCTGATCAAACCCATTCCTCCTCTGCCCACCTCCTCTGCTCCATCTCCATCACCACTCCCACAGTCCTCATGTAGAACCCCCCAGTCCCTCCCACAGAAATGTACTGGCAAAGATGATTATTCCAGTATTTCAGTCTTAAAAAAATTCACTGCTACCCTTCTTTATCACTGCAGTCTTACACAGAGGACACCTATAATAATGACATCCTGTAAAGGTTTTTGTAAGACAGGTGGGTTTTCTGTATCCTGTCTTTGCAATAGTCCTCTATCCAATACCAGGTTTCCAAGATAAAATGCAAAGTTTTACTCAGTGGTTAGCATGAATAGGGTTAATCATACCCTTGTAAGAGCTGGAAGTTCTTTGAAATTATTTGTCCTGTTTCGATGAAAATCCTGATTAACAAAGTGCCCAAGGAAATTTTAGAAATTAATCTATTCAGTTTTTTAATACCTAACTTATTCTGGTAAAAGTTAACTTTGCTTTGATTAATTGTAGGTTTTGAGGCAGTGGAAGAGGTTTGGCATGTGTGTAGATGCCATCTGATACCCAAGTCAAGATACAGTACTGCATGTGTATGACACTGACACAGAATAAATAACAAGGGAATAAGTCAGTGGAAATTGAAATTGATGGAGAAAAAAGAGGTAAGTATAGAAATAAAGCAGAAAATAGAACTTTATTGCTGCTTTCCATTGTAATAGGCTTGCTAGAAATGCATAAATAGGTTACATTTATAAACTCTTAACCCCCCTGCTACAGATTAGAAAGAGCAACAATGTAAAATTCATGGTATTTGTGACTGGCCTTTATCGACAGAGAGTAAACAACCTCAACTTCTAATAGAGCTTCTGCTGCTGGTTTGACATCTCCATGAGAGGCTCATTCTAAAGATTCAAACTGCACAATAATTATGTCACAGAAGCTTAAGCATCTTCTAACATAAAGTGATTATTATACATTCTCATCTTATTGGTCTCCCAGCTACTCACACTCGGGCTTTCAAGTGTCTGCCTTTATCTCAGCCCTACCATTCTTTTTTTTACTCTTCTGAAGTTGCATAGAAGTTGCTCAGGAGATCAGCACCAGCATTTCTGTGAGTGATATGTAAATCAAAAACAAGTGGGAAAATTGTAACAAGCCTTGAGGGATACAGAGTGCTTCTTTATGGCACTTGCTTGATGCTCAAATTATTTCCAGTCTTCAAGCTATTTCTAAGGCTATCAGTTAGGAAGGAATGAGTAACTGAGGTTATTAGCATTAGAGTAATTCAGACTGCTATTTAAGCTCTCATTTAAACTGGTAGTTACTGAAACTTGTTAGTGGCAAAACAAAGTTCTCCTCCTCTCAGTCAAACTCTGATCAAACTATCAGAGAACACTACTGGATAGTGACTGTCTTGTCAAAGAGGTGTCTCGCAAAAATTAAAGATCTTGATGTCTCTAGATGTCAGCCAAATACCCGCTAAATGTATCCTCAGACATGCTGAAATTGGTTGGGGTGAGCACAAACACGGACTACATTGTAGGGAGTACCATACACCTTATTTATGCTCACCTAAAAACAGTTTTCCCAGATGCTGAGATTAATTTACTCTGTTTTGCTAACAAAGTAGCCATGGCAAAAGTTTTGTTGGGGAAATAATGAAGTGAAAAGTAAAATTCAACAATGATTACACTAATGAACCATTATCTAAAATCCATTCATTAAAAAGCAGGAAATGAAAGGGATTATCACTCTGCAAGAATTTTACACATGGGAAAGGTAATACAGTGGATAGGGGATATTAGATCACAAACAATGCTCTAGTGCAGATGGAAATCAAAGAAAATATTTCCTCCTAAAGATGTACCTACAGCACAAAAAATATTGATTCTGGGCTTAGTAAAAGAGGTTTTACAAGTGCCTTCTCTTCCCTAAAAAACTGCCAAAAAAAAAAATAAGGGCTGACGGTTTTCACACCCAGCCTTTAATGTGTGAAAATACCACATGTTCTGTGCATATTGCCAGAAGTAGAAAGGAAGGTCTAAGTGGGTGTCCAAGCCAGCACTAAGCAGCGATGAAGAAAATAATAAAATAGGGGTTTTTGAATCATTTAAAGAACTCAAGCTACAGTCAGAGGTTTTATATGTATATATATAGTTATTTAGAACCTGAAAGAATACTTTATTAAAAGAAAAAAAAAAAAAAGCGGACGAAAGGTAAACATTGAAAATTCCTTGGTTCACAAGTGTCTGATATCTTTTCATCTCAATTTCTTATTTCCTTCTTCAGTAGACAGAACCAAACCAATGGAAACTTAATCCAGAGCTGAAAAAAATTAAAAGATTATTTGAATTTGCCATGAATTCAGTTTTGAAATTCAAATGAAAAATTTTAAAAGTTTGATCTATTAAGAAGGATTATTTCCATCCACAGAATATCTCTGTCAGGTACACATTCACCTCAATAGTAGCCAAGCACCACATACATAACTTACTAATTTAATGCAACCACACCACGAAAAGTTGAAAGCAGTTAAATGCAGAAAATTGAAATTGAATATTTGTTTGCCTATATTTTTCTGGTTTTGCAATATAATTACCCATTACTGGAGGCCAACCTGACTTTCCTGTGGTCGCAGGTTCACCATCATTTCCATGCTTTCAGTCAGTAATTACAGCAAATCCCTACAAACTTTCAAATCATCATTATTACATTCAGAAAAAGTATTTGAAAGCAAAAATATGTCAACAGCACTGTTGTGCTGAGATTACTTTTCTAAACCAGCTTTGAAGTTGGTTGCTGTCTGAAGCCCTGTGTCCAATTAAGTTAGATCATTAAAAAGCAAATTATCTTGACATTTTACTGTAACAGCCCAACTTTGCTTTGGCCAAACATGAAATATTGAACTTCCAGGGTATGAACTTCCCCCACCAGTGTATGTTTTGGGAACACTGGGCTGAAGAGTAAAAGAAAGGGGAAAGAAATTGTTAGAAATCAGTACTAGAGTAATAGCCCCTTACTGAATGAATCAATGCTTTCTTAGATGCAGGGAGGGAAGAAAAATCTTGCCCTAATTTATATTCTGACATTTGTAAACCTATAAATTATTCATGGTTTAATCTGAGTCTCTTTCTTATCCAGACAATAAACTTAACAACCCTGTCTTCAGAACACTCATGCTTTGTGAACTCAGTTGTGCTAAGCCTTAAGCCATACAAGAGCACACATTTAGTTTAACATAAGAACACACTGCACATGCAATTTTACTAAAATGCTAGAGCTATTTGCATGCTAACTCCTCGTAGCCCAGAAAACATTATTGTGTCTTCTCCTGTGGGTCCAATCAGAAATAATACAGAAGAGACAGTTGAGGTTGATCCAATGAGTAAGAAACTGTGCTTCAAAGAGAGTTTGAAGGAAGTAACATACATCTTAACAAAAAAATAAAGATTTGTCCCAATAACATCTCAAACATGTGGGCTTGTCATAGTAGAGTTGCTCTAGACTGGGAGGCTGTGGGTGCCCCAGGGGAAAGAGCTGAGTGTCTCCTTCTTCCTCATCTTGTAGTGGCCACAAGATATTTGACCAGATGTATATCACCAAGGAAAAGAGGTAATTTTGTGTTCTTAGGGGTGACAGAGGGCAACTTGACCTCTGCAATTTGCACACCATATTTGGGATTTTTTTAACTTTACAATCCACAGATTAGGAAGTATTTTAGAAACCCTGATCATTGTCAGAAGAACTGATATATCGGGAAGGCTGAGAGAACAGAGAATGGTTTTTTATCAGCACTATTGGCAGTAGAAGGAAAAGAATAAGATTATAAACTAAAGGCTTATGGTTTGTATTTATACATCTGAGACTTGGAGACTAAGTAGAGGCTGTTATCTGTAAATTTATAAGACCTCTCTTCCTAGAGAGCTAGATCATTCTTTTTTTCTATTGGGGTATTTCAGCTAGAGTTTTGAAACATTCTCCATGTGGGTTTTTCAGGGGGAGACATAAAAAAGTATCCAATTTAGTAGAATCCATATTAATTTTACAAATAACCAAATACTTTGTGAATTAATTTTAACTAACGAAAGGAAGAATTTCTAAGGGTTTTGGTCAATATGCATGTACGAGGAAAGAGGATATCTAAGAGGTCAAAATTTTGCAAAAATTCTAGTTTCCCCTGGAAGCATAGGTTTTCACCAAAGCAGCCTGAAAGCTATAAGCAATATGTTCTGTGCTTTTAGAACAGATTTTTAAAAAGAAATATAGTATAACAGAAATGAAATAGAATATAGTACATATTAGGAAACAACTGAAGAATAATACATGCCTCTTCATAGACCAACACAGAAAAGTCTAGTGTACAAGATGAAATGCAAAATGTCAATACTATAAAAATACAGACATATATTTAGTACAAGTGTTGACCCCCCTCAAATCAAGGATATTGTATTAAATTCTGCTCTTATAATGAGCAAGTAGAGTCAGGAAATCTTCATACAATGTGTTTCTTCAGAGAGGCAGTGCGACAGCACAGAGTTCTCCGACGAGAGGCAACAGGCTCTGTGCTTTCAGTGTGCTACTCTGTGGGAAATGAAAAAAACATGCTTTAAAAGTATGAAATGAATCAAAGGCCAAAGAATTATATCCCAAGCTGCCAAAAATATTTATTCATGTAAAAATCTCAAGAGCATAAAACAATTCTTACTACATTAATGTTTATGCTGGGAACTTTCCATTAGTAAATATATGACAGGGAATAAACATATCTATCCATCTGCTTAGTGGCTGCCTCAGAAACTGCTACATGTCAATTATTAATCCTCCTGGGGATAGAAAACCATTTTTGTTCTGGAGGCCTACTTTTGTGTTTACTTTTTTCTTTTTTCCCTGCTATTTAAAATAATATTTTTTCCTACATATTTCTTACAAATATTGACTGATGTATTTTCTTCTCAGCAAAGTGTTCCCTTTTCATGCAGCTTTACCATTGTCTAATAGAATGATCTGGATGAATAAAAGAAATATTTTTCAACCTTTTTGAGTTCTTTTGAGACTCTTACTTCAGTGCCTTTGTTGCAATGATGGCTGTTTCACCAATAGTTGTTGAGACATTCCAGCAACTCTGCTGTTTCTATTTTTATTGATGAGGTAGTGATCTTTCTTGTTTCTGGCATAGCAACAGACAGGAATGCAACAAAGCTATTTATAAAATTAAAAATCAGAAGTGTCTAATTTAAATTAAAAAAAAAAAAGACAAAGCAGTGATAGGTGATCATGGTTGCTGGTACTGTTACTTAAAAGCTAATCAAGCAAGTGATGTTTAACATCAAAGGGAAATTAACTTCAGTGAAGGGGGGTTATATATTGATGTTACCCACATTAGGAAATTGTTGATTTTAGCTGGAATCTAGAAAGGTCACTTAGTTTTTTTGTTGCCTCATGATACTGCTTTTTACAGGATGGTTTTTGCCAAGATTGTCTTCATGACTAAAGCCACTGTCATTGCACGGGAGAGCAGGTACACAGCATCAAAGTAAATCTTTGCAATCAACACAGGTACTAATTAAACCTACTGATCAGAACTGTCTTAGAGAAAAAGCTAATTTCATTGTGCCAGTCACTGAATATGACTCATTATGAGCAACTAACTTTTATGAACAAATGCAGAAACAGACAAATGTGCAAGCTTTAGAAAGTGCACTTACAAAACCGTTTGCTTAAACGATTACAGAAGAAATTAAGAAAACGTCAATAATAAGGTTACAAATTTTCCTTTGCAGCCTGTACAAAACCTTTGCCCGTTCCGTCTATCAGTGCATGACTCTTGGTGCCACACAATTATCTGTAGGTTCTGAGATAGCCAAGTGAATGAGAATCCTGTGGAGCTGGGCAGTGCCAGGCAAAGGCACCTGCAGCTGGAGAGTGTCTCAGGGACACCCTGCTCCCAATAGACCCTTACTTGCTAACAACACAAACTGAGACCTGGGCCTGGCAGCATTCACAAGATGTTCCTGCTCCCACCCTGCCTCAGCCTGGGGGATCCCAGCTGTGGCTGAGGATCTATTCTAGAACACAGAGAGGGAACATCCTTGCTGAATCCTAAACACTCAGAGAAACTAATGAACAAGCAAAGGCCAAAGTCTCTTATTTTATGCTATGATTTAAAAGTTCCTAATGTATAACATACATCATTGCTGCTTTCTTATTTAAAGGAAATCAGCACATTTTATTTAAGTGGACAGAATAGATATATTCTATAAACATATTTCTTTCAATAGCATGTAATATTTTTAATTCCATTATAGTGTGCTTTTGTCCTTTCCAGATGCTATATTTCTGTTGAAGAAAGGGAAAACTAGGCATATCTCTTGGCTTATCACAAATCACAATTATTTCAAAGTTATTTGAATATTAACAAATTCTTGGTTTTGGAGAAACTGTAAATCTGAAGTACCAGAAAATTCCACACAATAGAACATGTTATGTAACACATGTGTTATATCATATTTCCAGTGGTTTAAGTCTTCTCACAAAACTTATGCAACTGCTAGTCTGCATTTCTTTCAGGTTCACAACCCACAGAACCTCTGAATAAAATCCAGGTAAAGCCACAATGTTTCATCTGCTTCATGTCAAAAACAAAGAAATAAAATGCAAGTGCATGGCAGTTTTAAAGCACGGTCACAAATCAGTTCCTTCCTTATCAATTTCCACTGAAAGATTGGCCAAGACCTGAGAATCTTTTCAGATACAATCTACATGTTGAGTCTAAAATGAAAATCAAAGCCTAAGAGATTTTGCCAAGGTTTGGACTGACAGCATGCACATTTCTTTGGTGGCTGCTTGGCTCTGACAGCTTCCTGAATCAAAAGAAACCCTCACTGCCTTCTGCTCTGCTCCTACTGCTCTCTCTGGATGTAGGGAAAGCACTATGTTTCTGCTTTTGTTCTTGATTTTCTTTTTAATTTTTCATTTCAATGAGCAGGCCCAGTAAAACAAGGACCAAATGCTGATTAAAATTTTTCCCAAATTGTGAACTTTTGGGTCTATCTTTGTCTTTCCAAGTTCTCTGATACATTGGCTAAGTGTTTTCTTAAAAGTAAGTGCCCAAGAACACATCATGTTCTGAGTGCTTGTGAAGATAATTCCATTTTATGACTTACAGCTTTAAAGTTATTTTGCAGTTCTCAGTTTGAAAGATTCATCAAGCAGAAAACCTGAGGAAATAACTGGGAAAGTTTTATGCAGCCTGGAGATTGTGGATAACTCTCTGAGAAGCCAGGAATTTTTTCACACTAAAAAGCTTTTTCAGTCTATAGTTTTTCAAGAGTCTGTCCTGTCTACCTGATGGAGAACTGCAGAATGGTGCTTTCATTATATAATTTCATTATATAATACTGAAAATAACATTTTAGTCTAAAGTAAATTGATTTTCTGACTCTCTTTTGTTTTATCTATCTAAAAAGTTATTCAGAGAGATATTTGATAGGCCCCTTTTGTTGCTGTATGCCTCACATAATTCATCTTTGACTCTAGCATGTTTCAATACCATTTCTAGAAATTAAATAAGCAGAACACTGTCCTGCCCTTCTAGGAATAGAGCTTTGATTTGCCATTGCAAAGTCAAAATAACAAATTTGCAAAATAAATGCCATTGTATGTTGCATAACATGTTCTGTCTCCAGATAGTGAAACTAAGTTTTTTGTAAACTACTTAGGGGGAAGTGGTATGATGGAGAAAAGCAAGGGCTGTGGATATGAAGTAGAATTTAAATCCCTGCTTGCCATTAACGTCACAGTGGGAATGTTCTCATTGTTCATTCCAGGTCCATCACTTACGACTTATCATGCAAGATAGGATATAAAATTGTGAAGTGCTAAACTCGAGACAGAATTAGCTGTTTCTTAATATATCTCTTGCTGTGTTGGCACTTGGATCATATATTGTGCTGCAGAATAGATCAAAGTGCTTCAGTATGCAGCAAGGTAAAGCAGGTCAGGAACTGTGGCTGGAGGATACAGACAAATCCAAGCTTCTGCTTCTGAAAAGTTAAGGTATGTTTTAAAATCTGACATAATCACCAATTGAGGAAGCTTTTTCTTTCTTTCTTTCTTTTTTTCCCCTTTACTTTGTGGATTTTTTAAGTCTATGGAATAAATTTTGAGCTTGTGTTTTGAGCCCTGGAAAACCACACATAATCTATATGGTTCTGAACACACAGTTTAAATTTACTAACTTTGTCTTCATGTGAGCTACTGTCACTCCACGCAATAGCATTTTTCTCCTCTGCTGTTTTCTATTATAGATGTCTTTAGACCAGCTTAACCTAGCTGTGGATAAATAACAGTTAATGACAGAAGATTAATTATTATCATTCCTATGTAGTTGCAATAGAAGCATGCAATAACCAGAAGAAAAATATCCTTTCTCTGTGACTCCGACCTGAAATCCTGTTTCTTCTACTGTCAACCACAGTACCTTCTCCTTGATGTACCTGAACTGCTGCTGCTGAGAGTGAGATATTCCCACAAATCATTTCAGTCAGTCATTTCTCCAAAGTAATCACCATGTTGTCAGGAGCCGAAGCAGTCTAATTATTTATTGTGATAAACCAACAGTACTGCCCTATGTAAGAAAGGCAGGAGAAAGGGGTAGCACTGAATCAGCCCTCCCTCTGGAAGAGAGGTTCCTGTTTCTGTAGCTTGTCTATTGGAGAAGTAGCCAGGCACCTCAGGGTAGAAATAGCCCCCAACCTTCTTCTGCCTTCCAGTAGAAAGACCTTTCAGCATGAATTTTTTCTGTGGGTCATGTATATATTATTTCACGTTTACTGTTTATTAAAGATCCTGCCCTAAGCAAATTAATGATGCAGCAAGAAGGGAATAATATACTTTTTAATCCCCCTTCTATTGTTCTAGAAAATGTGAGGCCAGAAGTGTTCTTCCTTTCATAATGTTTCTTTTAAGTCAACTCCTCTCATGAGTGACAGATCTACAGCCCTGTTTCTGCTGCTGTGAATGCACAGAATTTTTTTATCTCTGGAAAGCTCTGGTGATTTACATGGGGAGGTACCTGACCTGACTTTCAATCCCCTGCAAGTAACTAACAATTGAATACTAAATCAAGAGGCTGAGACTCCCCTGAAATTCTCAGACCTGGTAAGCTTTAACAGCATTTCTGTTCACCATCACAGGATGGCAATGCTATTTAAACACAAGTAATGAAAAGCAAAATTCTGTGAGAGGAGCAGTCTCGGGACCCTTGCTTAGCTGATGTTTCCATGTTGTGACTGCATAAAGAAGTGAGAAGAATAAAATATCAGGAACCAAAGCAATACACTTTTACCAGGCTTGTCAAGAGCTCCTTCTCCAAACTTGTTTCTTCTGAAAGCAGACTCCTAGAGCACAGTGTTTCTTTGCCTCTTGCAGCTGCCTTCAGCATGATGTGCCCTGTGGCACTGTGGCTTTTCCCTGCCAGCTCCTTTTCAAGGGTGGTCACAGCCCAGAGGCCTTGATGTGCATGTGAAGGGTGAGTCACATTTTTGCAGCAGCTGTGGATACTTGGGCTCAACCACCACCTCTGGTTTGGACGCAAGGGGTGCTTCACAAAAATTTCCAGCAAAGTTCTCGGCAGAGAGCAGTCAGCCTGAATCCTGGCCACAGCACTGCGGCTGCCCAGGGCTGGCACCTTGGGATCAGCCAAGGATGCAGACCATGCTGAGCAGAGCTGGCCTGCCTCACTCCAGACAGAGCAGCCCATGCAGTTTCTTCTGGTATAACAACAGGTATCCATGTACACTATGAAAGAACATTATGAGAGAACATCTCAAAAGCTGCTTTTCCATGAAATTCTGTTGTCCTTCAGCAGGATAGTTTGGTCTTTGAAAACCTTTCCCCTTAGAATGCAGAGTAAGAAGTTCAAGTACTGTTGTTTGAGGAGAAGGGCATGGGAGAGTGCAGAACCCCAAGACACTCTCACTCCTTCTCACAGTGGGTACTGCTTCCTCTTCTGCATCAGGACTATCAAGTTTTCATATGAAAGGATGTGATTTCGTGACATGTGAAGGGAAGATGTTCTGCTGGTAAGAGACAGAAGGACAGCACCCCCTTTCTGTCCCACTGCAACTCTCCTCTAGATTTCCCAATAGCAGAGGACAAGACTAGGCTGAAGAGCCCTGCAGATCCACCTAGTGTAGAAATTAGACTGATTTTCTTTTGCGGGCAGAGACTCAGACTGTGTTTGCAGATAGCCTCTGGTGAATGACTCTTTATTAACTCTGTCTTGAAAAGTTTGAATGTGTCTGTAATGGTGTCACTAAAACCTGACCTCTCTCATTTCACCCATTTCTCTGACATGCTCATTAAACTGATGCCAAAGCACTAAAGCCTGACATATGATCTTCATGAACACTGTGGAGAAAAAAGGGCACAGGCTTATTGGACAGGGTGACTACTAGAGAAATTCAGGTAATGAAAGCAATTAAATTAAATGTACCTCCAACTTGGAAGGAAAAGATTTAGGAGTGAGGGAAAGTCAGGAAAGGGAAACATTATTAAATATAATAAGGCAGGAAAATAAAATAGTGATGGCTGTACCTATACTGTTTATATTTCTTCTTGACCAAAACCCAAAGGATGCTAACAATGGAAGTAAATATAATAATGACTATACTGAGAACTGTCTCCTCTTCAAATATAAGGAGGAAAATATGATAGCAATTTCAAACTCACTTAACGGAGATCAGCACAATTCCAATGTCTTTTAAAATGTTACTGATGATGACAAGAGAGAAACCTAAATGAGTCCTTTCACAGATCAGTGCACTGAGCTGCAGGAATTCACATTTATGGAGAGCAGCAAGGCTTGTTGCTTATTTACTGGTGTTCATTCTCAGATTTCATAGCAGTATTGCCTTCTTACAGCTAACAGAGTAATTGGGGCCTGGTGTCAGTGTGATGGAGACTCCCTGCATTCTGAGGAGAACTGAGCACTGGAGCCCTCTGACCAAGATTGGGATAGCTATTAGCTACTGGTCTTAGAGCTCTCAACCATAAAATTATAGCATCCAGAGCAAAGTCAGAGAGCTGGAAAAGGTAGCTGAGGCTTTAAAAGATGCAAAGGCAATCTCACAAAAAGTAATCACAGCTCAAGCAGAACAATGCTATAAGCAACAATGCACTGCAGAACGGCTGGTGGTGGGTATTGCTCACAGTCAAAGGCACACGATGAGAACAGTAAGGTTTCAATTTCCCAAGTTTATGCTCTCATTGTGAAATCTTTGTGGGATCCCAAGGAATGGGATGAAAATACGTGGGTTTAGTCCTTGGACTCGAGTCAGATTTGACAGGTAGGGAGCGACAGTAGCAAACCCCTCACAAAAATGGAAAGGCAGAACAGTCTGCTGGATAAAGAGGTACAGATCACACAAACTCTGAAAGAGCTAGGGGAATTTTTAGGTATCTATCAGCAGAAGAGCAGGGAAGCCATCCTGGCAAGCTTGGGAAAGTGTCGCTGCAACAATCTATTTTTTAATGAGTGAAAAAAAAAATCTGTTAAGCCTTGTAGCCAGGGATATGCTCAATTACTAAGTATCAGGAGTCCCAATGGGCAGGATGAGGTGCACCTTTGATATATCAATGGATGTGTTTTAACAGCATTTGCAGATAATTGCTGAATTAGTGTCATCCCTCAAAATCATCATAAAATAGAAAACGGTATTGGTTTACTGTGGCAGATAGGGATGGCTCATGGGCTAATTACAGCATCTACTCTGGACAGGAGAGCAGCAACAAAATGCACAACAAATGTTGTGAGAGGGGCGTCTATTTCCTTGAAACCTTTGTTTACACCTGAAGTCACAAATGCTATTGGTAGGTGCCCTAGAAAACACAAATGTAATTTCAGAACCAGATGTGAAGATGGTGAATGAAAATAAACTAGCAAAACTAAAGTTACCTCATGGGTGACAAACAAAAGTGCAGAAGGATCTTATGCAAGATGGTGTCCCACAACCAGAAATAAATGATACCACAACACCAGAAATGTTTTGTCATTGGCAAAAACTAGTGCCTACAAATAAAAAGTTCCTCCCCCTCTATCCCATATGCCACCCCACAGTGAGGGACTACCTGGCAAATGCCAAGATGGGAGAAATGGACCAGAAAGAATGTTGTTTGGCAATGGATCAAGCAATTAAAAAAAACCTCTGATACCTGCAAAATACTTTGACTGAGCATGTCTAATTGTTCACTCTTAGGGATATCCTTTTGAATTAGAAGTAACAATTCTAGATGATATAATCTTGCAGAGATCATGGCAGAAAACTGAAAAAGTTTTTAAAAATCTGTAGGATTTTAGTCCAAGGCATTACAGTCCTTCATTATACATTATACTCTGATGGATAAACAAATTAAAGTTTGGGCACTGCAAGAAACTGAAAGAATCAGAGGCAAAAATAATGTGACTGTACATCTCCAGTACAAAATGCAGTGAGGACTGAAATTCCTCCATATGGTGCTTCTTCCAAAATATTAGCTCACTGACGAGAAGGGTGGGACACAACTCAGACCATTGTTTGGATGTTTATTCCTGTTTTCTACATACTTTATTAAATGGTTTCTTGAGTAGGGTCTGGAATGTTGGGAGAAATGGGTTAAATATAGAAGATGGGCAAGAAAGACTGTAAGTCACTCCAGTGACCCTGCAGCTGGGAGTGATTCTTGATAAGCCTGTGAGAACAGCAGGCCAGTGATCCTCCAGCAGAGATAAAGTTTAATAGTGCCTGTGTCTCCACTTTTGTACTTCTGCCCAGGTGTTTCTTCAGGGATCCCCTGGTTAGCAAGGTAATTGAAATAAATTCACTGTGTGTGTTTTATCCATGAGTTTGTGCTTGTCCCAGATGCCTGCTTGTGCCAATACACACAATCCTTATCTTTCACATTTTCAAGATGGCATAAAATTGTTTACAGAGGTTTCTCCATGTCTCTCTCCATCATGTCTCAGTGCAATCAAACCAACTCAATAAACAAGTCACATCTTTATAAGGTGGCATAGAAAGCAAATAATTATAAATCATTGTCTACAACATGAGATTTTCCACACCTTTAATTTTAGTAGATTTATTTTTATTTAAAACATGCATTCTGACAAGTAAACAATTTTATATATATCTTTTATAATGTGTAAAATTGTGCACCAATTTATTTCCTGTTGCGTTCCAGCCCCTTATAATATGAGAAAGTAGAAATGTATTTGCAGATGCATCCTCACAGTTTAAAGAAGGGATTCAGAAGAGGCACTGAAATATATGTGAAGACAGAACAGGTGCTTCACTATGAATTCAGCTCAGCATATGCCAACCATCACCACTGCTGTTCTGCCAGTGTGTGCTTTGCTAGAGCAAACACTGAAATCATTTGCTGCTTGACTCCCTCTGAAGTCAACCTGAATTTCTCCCTTTCCTTCATGAGACTGTGACTTCATCATATGTGGTTTTACCTCCCACATATGATGAAGTCACAGGATTATATAGCATGGTAGGGATTTCACCTGTAAAATTCCAGAGGTTTCTCCTACAATAAAAGAAGGTCTTCTGACAGTAAATTATGATATGGCCTGAGGAAGAGTGATAGAGTACTCAGTATATCCAGGTGGAATGAATACTAATGGCTCAGAAAAATGAAAGGTCAAAAATCTTTATTCAAATATGAACTGTCATTCCATTAGTTACTCTTTCAATTTTATATTTGTTTAGCACATGCTTTTAATCTCATGGCTTTAATAAGCATAATTTTCTATTAGTGTTCCTGCAGTGGTATATGCATGTGCATGTAGTTGAAGTAATCTCACCAAATAAATGCTCAAAGCAGTTTTCCAATACAGCTTCATGACTTATTCATGAGTCACGCTGTTTGCAAATGAGACCACAAATAACACACACCAAAGGAACTTTCTTCTGAATCACTACTAGTGGTGCCTAATAACTTAGACACAAAGCTGCACATAAACATATGTTTTACATCATAATTGCTGTTGTACCAAACTATTTCTAGGTGAGTCAGATAATGAGCAATAGCAAAATACTTGTCCCAAGCTTTACGTTTCTATTCTGTGTTTACATGGCATTACCTTTTTGGTCCTGGAGATATATTAGCCATGGTTTTGCTCTAAGGATCAGTTTCTTTCTTCCAAGTCAGTCTGTAACTGTGATGTTTTTAAGGCAAAGATATTCTTCAAGTTTACATCCTTCTTCCAAATTATTTACAGAATAAAGTTTGACTGTTCTTGGGCTTATTTGATGTATAAAACACATTTTTTTACATTTATCTGTCAAATACAGAACTATAAGTGTAGTGGAAAGCAATGAAAAAAATTTGTTGTCAACTGCTTCTGTATAAATCAAGGCATTTCTATTATGGTGACAACTGAGAATTTCTTCTTACAATAACTTTTTCAAAAATCATCTTTCTTTAAACATATGCCCATAACTGCAGTCTTTCAGGGAGCATTAGTGTTTCAACTGCATTAAAAGATAAGCTTCATAAGGAAAGTAAAGACTAGATAAGGATTATTCTTAGAAAAACTAGTAATTTCTTATACATGCAATTGTAAAACTCCTCCTCTGTATAACTCACTTCTTAGCTTCCAGCTCTAGGTTGCAAATAACAGTGGGTGTTGATGTTCCAACCCACCCCAGAAGGCAAGAGGAATGCAAGTTCTCATTAATAGATCCCTTGGGGTGGATTAGAGTGAAGTGACACTGAATGGTCAGTGTTTATAAATACATATGTGTGTGTGTATCTATATTTTATATCTAAATATATGGACTTACTTTAGAAAAATTCAGTGGCAATGAGAAGCAGGTATGTAGCCATTTTGGTTACTATTACCTGTAGTAATACATCAATATAAAAGCATAAAAATAACACTTAAGAAAATGCATAAGGAACAGAAAGAAAGAGGAAGGAAGGATAGGAGTAGAAAGTTTGTAACTTGAACTCCTTGGGCTCATTAGACCTGGAGACATGGAAGCCATGGAAGTTCAGCTGGGCCTCAGCCACGTAAGGAGAGATAAGCATCTGGTGAGGATTCTCGGCCATCTTGTCATGGAGGCATGAAAGGACATGATCAAGAAAATTTGAGACACTAATTAATACACTTTTTTCAGAGATGGAAGGCTTTCTTTCAGCCCACCCCTTGCTTAAGTTCACCTCAGGACTAGTCGCTGGTCCTCCAAGTGCCAAGAGAACATCTTTACACCTATGCTTTTGGGGCCATTAGAGTAACTGCTCTTCCTGTTATTTTTGTTGTACTTGTTTATTTTGAGCAAATAATTGGAGATTCATTTAGTCAGAGGCTTAAACATAACTCTCTGGTCCACAGACTCAACCTTTTCCTTGCACATTTTTTTTAAATCTCAGTGCATTTTCTGTCACTAGTAGTAAGTTAACCATCTCCAGCAGATGTTTCTTGTTTCCTCTTAGTACAAGAGTTCTTGGTGGTTGAAGAATTTTGCTCATTTCTAAGAAAACTGCATCCAGCCCCTTATTTTATATTTTAAAACATGATGAAGCTATAAACCAAGATTTTTCACCTCCTGTGTCCTATAACCACTAAGTCTTAGCAAAAACACAGTACCTGCATGAAGGCCTGGCCTCTGATACCTTTTGTGTGAATCTCAGCATAGCCCAAGCACATCTGTCTAACCTGACCACTAGAAGTGAGACAGGGCTAAGCTGCTTGGACTAAATAACTCAAATATACAGTTTTGATCTGTCTGGTTTTCAAAGCATATATCCAGTAACTGCTGTTGAAGGGAAACTGTCTGTTCTTGAAGACAGTTAGTATGGAATGATATCCCCAACCCTCATTGCCCAAGAAATGTCTTGATCAGAGAACAAGCTGGAATAAAGGATAATGATGAAAATGTTGGTTTAAAGTCTATGGGAAAGAAATTTAGTGCTTGTGGATAATACAGCAGAAACAGATGTGAACCATTATAAACACACAACTTGAACTTTTTACATCTCATACTTATTAAATGAACACAAATCTTTTAGGCCAAGGCATGGAAAATTCTCAGTTTGAATGATTTCAGCATAATTGGGTTATTGTTTTTCAACATTCTCAAGCATTTTCAGAGTTTACTTTCTGCTGTTCCTATTTTACTTGGCTGTGTGTTCTTGTTCCCTCTTCAGTTGAAAGGTCAGTGCAATATATTATTATGATTATTTATCTTTCCAACAAGCTAAAATCATGCCTTATGTAAAACCTGCCACTCTAGGCTTACATAATGGGTGACTTGGGGTACAGAAGACATTAATTTTAAAGTACTATCATGTGATAAAGTCATCCTAGAAGGAATATTTATTCATGTTTAGTGACAGGAAATGGAGGACGCCTTCACAGCATCTCATGAATTTGCTTAGATTAAAGGAACTTACTTCACCTTTGCCTTTGTGAAATATAATTTCCTCTGTCAACACTGTGACTGCTTTGGTGCTATAGATCAACACTGGATAAGTTTTATCTTCCACAAGAGCCTCCAACAGTAACAGCTCGGCAGGGTGAATCCAATTATACACAGAAATACAGTGCAATTGTAATAGGACATAAAAAAGAGTTTCTTGACTGGCATTTCAGTATACGCCAATTTAGAGATTAAATGTACATAAACGTTTTCTTTTGGTAAAGTCCAGGTTTTGTTGTCAGAAAATGTAGCTCAGCAGAGTTGCTTGTTACAGTTTATGGGCTGATTTTCTGCACAAATCCAGATGCATCTTTTAACAGAAATCTAATTAATTCAGCATGACAGAAACAAAGGTCAAATGGTCATTTTTTTGGCAATTATATCAACAGGAGAAAACATTCAGAATATAAATAGTCAGCGTATAGATACTGTAAATGACATTTTAAATGACATTTTAAATAACAGGCTTTTGGATTTGGATATCATCACAGGGCTCTCTTTAGAAATAGAGAGAAGGGCAGTGCTGCACAGAGCTGCCCTGGCAACAGCACATGGCTGATTCCTGTCAACAGCTGAACACCTTTCTGTGCATAAATTGGGATTGCTAGTCAGGGAAATGGAGTCTAAACAAAAATGTGATTGAAAGAGATACAAAATACAAGATTTTTTTTTCTCTTTCTACTCTCTGCAAATGAGTAATAAAAAGTGTATATAGCAAAAATTAGTAACCTAAAGCAGGAAAATGAGAGAACAATTACCTATTTTCTTCCTAAGCCTTTTCTTCCTTGATAAAGCATTTCAACCACAATCCCTGCAACATGACCTTCTGGTTCAGTTCAAAACTCAAAGAAGCTGTATATCTGATGGTATAAAACACTTCTGCAAGAAAATACATGCCTTCCAAATAAACATCTGGTCCTCTGCAGTGAGAGGCTCATGTTTTTGTGGGTTTACATAAAATCTGCTTTTCTCCTTATTATTGTTCAAATATCTATGATTTTTGTCAATCTATACGTGGTTCAAATATCAAATAGGAACTACAGAGGCTCTTAGGGCATGTCTTTCACACCAATTAGACAGATGGAAATTCAGTCATTGCTTGTAAAATGTATTGTTTTTCTATCAATCAGGAACATCTCTGAGGTTCTTTTGAATAGAAAATTCTATTAAAATATGTCAGTGAAAATAAAATGTTTTAAAAACAATATGAAGTCATGGGTAAAAAATAATAATACCAAAACTCATGAAAGAAGTTATCCATTGAAGGCTATGCAAGAAAATTCACGCAAGCTGACATCAGTCAGCCAATTCTGTCATTTCTTCCACAATTAAAATACATGCGGTTTAAACTTCCGCTTATTTCAGAGTATATGAGGTAAGATGAGGTAAAGATCAATATTCCAAAACTTTCAATGGTGAAAAAATGTTTTTGTAACTCTGGAATTTACATCCCCAAAGAAGGAATACAGGTGTGTCTGCTAATTATTATGTTAATAATTTTATTAAGGTAACCATGACAATGGGGTCCAGCAGCTTACAGGGCAAGAGGAAAGACTCTAGCCCTTATGCCAGAGTCTGAGTGCGTGGTGACTGAAAAGTGCAAGCATCTTTTTAATGCATTTATAAATCACTGGTGGTGAGGGGTAGGCTTGGCTCAGTACATGGGCTATATTTAAATTTATTCTGATGTACCTGCGTTAGCTTTAAAAGGTAAACTTAATTTTAATTTGAAAGATGCCTCACATAACTTGTAACTTGGCTCTTTCCTGTATACTAAGTCAAAGAAGATCTTTTTAGAAACAGGAAATACACAGTAGATGGTGGCTCCATGAGCAGGTACATTATTATTGAATAATTTTATTAAGGGTCAGGAACATTAGCCCTTGCAAAAAGTAAGGCTAAGTCACATCTAATTCATCACCTCAGAAACAATCAAGGAAATTATGTTAGCAATTAAAAATTAATGCTGTCAACAGATAAAATTAAAAGGTAAAGTTAATGAGGGGGACTGGATCCTCAGGTGATGTTTTTTCAATATTCTCTCCCTGCATTAAGTATGGTCCTCAGCCGAGAATAAAGGCTTTGAAACACACTGTTTTCTAGGTCTATTATGTAGATAAGCTATCATTTGCTTCTGTTACACACCTCCAGTTTTAATAACCCCAGCTAGGTTGAAGGGCGTCACAACCACTGACAGAGGATAATGCATGTGAATAAGCACACACGTTTACTACCTCTGGCATGGCCATTGATTTGCTAGCTGATCATGGACAGAGTAACCTTATCTTCCCCATATGGATTTCTCAGCTGTCTAGTGAATAAAAAAATAGTTGGGAACTGCAAATGAAATATTACTCTCTGCATTTTATCACCTACTATAGGCAGCCAGTCTGTCAAAAACTACAGGGCATTAAAATGCAAGAGAAGTTCCGTTGTTTTGCAGGCTCCTCTAAATGAAGAAGGAATCACAGCAGTAGCTTCATACAGGCTTGGGATGTTCTCTGAAGCCTGCTTCCACAGATGTCCAGAACCACTTCTTCAGCTCCCTTGTGTAGCCAAGGTTCTGGATGCAGGATACTTCATCCTCAGTTGTCTGCCAAGCATGGACTGTTTCCTCTCACAGCTGATTCTTGAGGAGTTTGCAGACCAAAAGACCAAAAGAACTTTTAGCTCTATGGACTTCCAGAAGACTACTGGGTACTGGGTTTGTAGCAGAGGCTTCTCCATCATGCACAACTCAGGGTAAAAGAGCATAACTTGCTTTGCAGTGAAATTCAGTGAAATATCTGAGTCAGAGTCACCTCAAACTTCAAGCCAGCATGATTCATTGCAGCGCTTGTGTTTATTTGCTGAAATCCAGGAGTAGTTTAATATTAGGTCCAAATTTTTGTAGCTGCAATCCCACCATCTCTGCTCTTAAAATGAGTTTAAGGTTTAGTTCAGCCAGTTTTAGGGACACATGAGTCAAGCATACTCACAGCTTGAGACTTCCAGAAATTCAGTTCCAGACAGCTTCTTCTATGCTAAGAACATCAAACAATGACAGGACAAGGGGGATCCATAGTGTGAAGTACAGGGGATATTGCTAGTCTCAGAGGCAGAGGATGTCAGCTGTAGATGGGGATGTGATGAAGAGAGATATACAAATGTACTCAGAGACTTTAGGTCTATGTGGAAGAAGACTCTCATGGCTACCTGTATCTCCGGGGCTGTAGTCTCAGTTGCAGCTGCTCTGGAAAGCATCTCTTCAGCAACATAATTAGGTTTTCCCTGATGTATTATAAGGGAATAGCTGTGCATCTTCCTGCCCCTTGCTTTTGAAAAGAAAAAAGAAAAAAAAATTTAAAAAGAAAAAAAAAAAAAAGTGAAACCCAGAGAATTAGGCTGGTTTAATGCACTGACCTGACAGGGGCAGCTTTCAGAAAGCAGTAGGTACACGTAGCAGCTGTGTTGGACTGATGTGCAGGCAAGGAGCCACAGCTGTGTTAATGACTGAAAGTGTATACAGGAGCAGCAGGGAGTGTTCCTGCTTTAACCAAAACTCCTGTTCTCAAGGAATTTCCAAGCCTCTGTGAGACTGGGCCAGTTACTTCATTGGCTTTCATCAATAGATTATTTTAAAAAACTGTAAACAGACCAAGCAAAAATGCTGCTCTTAATGCTGCATTTCTGGTATTGTGAGGGGAGCCCCTGCTGCCTCTTCTCGTTCTTGAGGACAAAACATCCTGTCTTGGTATGCACTACAAAGCCCAAGTAGCTGGATGATGTGCCAAGTCCTCTTGGACTGCCAGGGCACCCAGAGCAGACAATCCCAAAGACCAGGGTGCCAGGGTGCTGGGGCACGAGGGTTTGACAGAGCCTGCTGGAATGCAGATGGAAAAGAGACAAATGCAGTAGGTCTGAACGGAGTCTTAGTTGTAGGACTTGTATATCTGGGAGTGGTATGTTCCTGAATCCTCTGTCATAATTAAATTTTCTCAGCAGTCTTACAGCACTATGGTTTTTTCTATAATTTATGCAGAGCCTGTAAGGATCTCAAGACTTAATCAAAACTACCCCTTCTTGATTGACACTGAAGTCAAAGCAAGGTCTCTTCTGTCTCCAGCACAAATGGGCTTTCATTTTTGAGTGAAAAAAAAAAAAAAAGAGAACACTCATTCTCCTCTCTGCAGTCCATTCCAGAATACAGAAAGAGCAATACCTTCTGTTCATGATTTTGCTAGTTTTCTTTTAGAGCAGACTAAATGTTACCTCATAGGTGGTCGGGGGCAATCAGTAGCACTCAGAACACACAGGGAGCAGAGCCTTGCTCTGGATTTCTGGTATATCTTCCTAGAAACCAGCTTTGCGTCCTTAAAATGTGAAATCGTTTTCTCTTTTATTGTTCAATCTTTGCTTTGCCAGAAAAATGGCAGCTAAACCATAAAGCTAAACCATGTTCAGGTTTGGAGTTACAGTACAGTGAGCTGTCAATCCATGTAGTTTCAAAACACTATGTGTAAGATTAAAAACAATAACATGAATTCTGATAGATTTCAGAACTAACACATCACTGTGAAAATGAGCAAGAAATTCTGAGGAGTTTAGCATCAAAGTCTAGTTGATGGCCAGAAGCTGTAATACTTGCAAATACTAAATTAGAAAGATACTTTTTCCACTTTGGGATTTTTCTGATATCAAAGTGAGGGACTAAGCTGATGTACTCAGAGATATTTTAGATTCCTTGAGTACCTAAGAAAACTGCAAGGAGCTGGCAGGTATGGCACAGAACATATGGAAGATCTATGCCCTTCTGCTGTGGCAGCTGTACACCAGGTAGGATACCTGAGGAATTTAAATTGGCATTGGATGCTAACTTGGGAAGTTACATCCTTTTCTTTAAATCCTGCATTTTTCCATCAATTCATTTCCCATTAACTGTGAGTCAGAGGTGTTAGAAGGGAGGGTAATTAGCTGAGAGTCATTGTTTGTCCTTCAGAAGTAGAAGGTAGCTCAAGCTCAGGTACATTGTCTGTGGAAGTCTGACAGACATCTAATTTAATTCAGCCTTTGAAATGTGACATCAAATGTTATCAACAAAGATGAAATGTTACATGGTTGCTGTTGCAGTGTATATTTTGGGGGGACCCTGGGGAGGATTCCCCGGGAGCCCCCTGGGGGTCTTAGAGTCGTGGGTGTTCTTGTGCTGGCAGGCAAGGAGACTCAGACACCAGTAGGGTGCTGACAAGGTGAGGGGTTATTGGGGTTCGGTTCCAGGAAGCAGCATGGTCCCTGAGGGGGGAGAGTCCGGAGACCCCCAGGGGGAAGAGGGGCCAAGGGGAAAAGGAGCCAAAAAAGAGGGCGAGGCTTCTCCGTTTGCACTGTTAACCCCGAGGTTCGAAGGGGCGCGGTAGAATTTGCACAGCCAATGAGGTTACAGATACAGGATACTGCAGGGAGGTACAGACTGAGAATGAACCATACACTGTGTCCAGAGGTGAGCTAGGATATACCATTACAATAACATCCAATCCCACAGTTGGCTATGCTGAGGGTGTGAAGTCTTGTTACTTGGGTGTACTGGGTGTGTATACTACACACAGGATGACCAAAGTAAACCACTACAGCTTTTTGAGGAGAGCAGGTGAATAGATTCAATTTCTCACTGGACTGGACTGTGGGCTAGATCTCAAGGCTAACTTGCCACAGGGATATTTTGACAAGACTGTGAGGTTAGGCTGTACTAACAAAACTACTTTAATGATCTTGGTGTAAAAGTTATGTAAATGATTATTTAGGCAACTAAAAGGCATTGGGGTAACACAAGGTTAATAAAGTGTTTGCAAAATAAACAAAGGGAGAGCATAGAACAACATGATTGAGGGATTGATTCTTTGGTGTTTCTTTCCTTGGACTTCTGCTCTTTTGCAGCTATTCATTAGAAAAGAATAGTCATGTGTTTAATACTTTTTGCTTGTTAGTGTTCATTTGACTGTATCAAATATTAATTTTATGCCTCATTTTGGGGGGTTTCTTCTGTCCCAGTTGTACAAAGTCACAGTAATAGTTTTCAGGTAGGTGTCCAGATATGCAAAATTAATAGCTGCAATTCCCCCTGGTTCAATACCCTTATTATATTTCCCATTTAAAAGGAACTTCAATTTGGTAGAACAGAACACTAATTTAAAAACTGGTTAATGTTCAAATATAGGAGAGGGCCCTTCTAACTAATTTAAGCTTGCAATCTGTTTATTTCACTGACATTTTCTAGTCATGATACAAGCACAGAGTCATAGAATTGTTTGAATTGGAAGGAACCCTAAAGATCACATAGTTGTGACTTGCCAGCTCCTGACACGGGTAGGGATCCCACTCACTACATCAGGTTGCTCAAAGCCCCATCTAACCCTACCTGGAACACTTCCAGTGATGGAGTACCCACAGCCTCTCTGGACAATCTGTTCCAGTTCTCAACACTCTCACAGTAAGGAATTTCTTCCCATTACCTAATCTAAACCTATCCTCTTTCAGTACAAAGCCATTCCCCCTTGTCCTGTCACTATGTGCCCTTGTAAAATGCCTCTCTACAGCTCTCTTACAGGTCCCCTTTTGGTTTTGGATGGCTTCTATAATTTCTCTGTGCTGCCTTCTGTTCTCCAGGCTGAGCAGCCGCAGCTCTCTTAACCTGTCTTCATAGAAGTGATGCTCCAGCTCTCCGACCATCTTCGTGGCTCTCCTCTGGACTTGATCCAACAGGTCCAAGTTCTTATGTTGGGGGCCCCAGAGCTGGATGCAGTATTTCAAGGTCTCCTGAAAGAAGAGGGGAGAATGACCATTCTTGATTGTGTGGTCACACTTCTGATACAGCCCAGGACATGACTGGCTTTCTGCAAGAGCGCATTGCCAGGTCACGTCAAGTTTCTCATCCAGCAACACCCCAATTCTTATTCCTCAGGGCTATTTTCACTCTGAACAGCTTGGAATTTCCCTGAACCAAGTTCAGGACTTTACACCTGGCCTTCTTGAACTTCACAGGGTCCACATGGACATACTTCTCAAGCCTGTCCACGTCCCTCTGGCTGGCATGTCCTTCACCCAGTGTGTCAGCTGTGCCACACAGCTGGGTGTTGTCAGCAGGCTTGCTAAGGGTGCACTTGATGCTGCTGTCCATGTCACCCACAAGGATGCTGAGCAGCACCGGTGCTGCAACCAAGCCCTGAGAAACGCCACTCCTCACCAGGCTCCACTTGGACATTGAGCTGTTGTGAGTGTGACCATCCAGCCAATTTCTTATCCACAAAGAGGTCTATCAAATCCATGTGTCTCATATTATTTATATAACTATTAGATTGTTGAATAAGATTCTGACCTAGAGGCTGCAAAAGTCAGTAAAGTCTCTCACATTACTTCAGAAGGCAGCAAAACATTCTGTAATTTACTTAGCACCTAGCAGGGCTATTATATGTTATCTGATCTATTGGATATGACAGGGTTTTGGCAGTAATGATGTAGGAATGTATCTGTTTTCCTTTCATTTATGAGCTGACTCCATCAGATATTGGAGCTTAAAACTGACCGTGTAAAATGAGCTTCAGCAACTGTTTTTATAAAGACACTCCATAATAACCTTAAAGACCATTCAAATCAAGAAGATTTTAAGATAAATTTCTAGTGTCAGTTTGCTTGTGATAGACCTGCAATAATGAAGTATAATGACTCCCTAACTAAGGAAAACTTCTCTAGGAGTCCTGACTTCTTCCAGGTTGCTCAATCCTTTTTCCAACAGTGCTACAACAATCAGCTAAATTCTGCATCTATAGTTTTGCTACATTTTTCATTTTGAAAGAGAACCAGCTTACTTGCATTACTCTTCTGAGCTTTTTATCAAAATCTAAGCCAGAGCATACCTTCCACTATAGCAATTTCATTGATTCTTGCAAACTCATACTCTCCTGCTACAATTTTAGATGAAGCATGAGGAGTGCTGGTATTATTGAGTCACTTTCACTGGAACAGCCACTACTAGAACAGGTTGTAGCTCTTTGAATCACTTTATCTGCAGCACTAATAGCATTAGCTACAGCCATACAGGTCACAAGTCAGCACCTTCTGTGATTTCTCTAGAGCCACTAGATGGTAATGGTAGTCATGACAAGTGAGTTATCAGACTGAGCAGGTATCTTCAAAGCCATCTCAATTCCATCAGCCATGGGGACACTTTTTTAAGCTTCGTAAGTTACAAATCAATTTTCCAGGTACAAAATGGACTAAGCCTTCCATTACTGAGAACAGAACCTGACAATGTGTTCCACAAAACAGCTGACAACTTCCAGCCTATGTGATAGAAGAGTTAAGTTTTAGGGATGTTCAGATCTTATATAAAGAGACTGAGACTCTCCTGGAGTTACATATAATAAAATTGCTGCTACAGAAAACTTTGAAAATAACCTCATTTAAAACACTAACTGCATTGTCCATGACAGTCACTTGAAACACAGGCTAGGCACAGTAAGAAAAATTCATGGCAAAGGTCATGAGTAATATTTGTCTCCACATGCATAACTCAAACATTTTCAAAATAGTCCTTTCTTTTGTATAATTGATTTTAGATATGTGCTTAATAGCCATCAGTTTTCAATACATGCCAGCACTTAACATTTTTATTTCCCAAGGATTTTAAATATCTGTGTAGGTATGGTTCCTCGGAGAACATTTTATAAAGAAATGCAATAAAAATTATGCTGAAGAATGTTAACAAATTGTCTGCTGTCTCTGAAGGCAACTCCTCTGAGTTCATTGTGCATATTTTCCACAGTGCTCCTCTGGACCCTGACTTTTCATGGAGTAATAAGTGGCTTGCCACTTCTTCTATGGGCAGAATTTCAAGCAAATATTCTAGAGAAAATAAAATGAGGGGGTTGTGGGTGTTTCAACTAATATCAGCTACCCAGTAATTTATTTCCATATCTTTCATCAGCCTTTCTTTGAAGGGATCTTCACTGACACCTGTTAAAGCTCAGGTCTCTTTCTACTAAAACATTTACATGTAGCATGCATTATGTTCAGATTTGTTTTGTTTTGTTTAACTCCAAATATGAGTGGGCAAGGCCCACTAGAAACCAGGCTCTCTATAAACCAGTTAGGACCTAAACTTTAAAACTCTAAGCTTTTCATAGTCTTTTTCACTGTTATTTTGTCTCATTGCTATTTGAATCATTGCATGAATCCTATATTTTAAACAGTTAATGTACAGTAATGGAACATATTCCAAAAGTTTCCAGAATTCATTCACAGCTAATGGCAGAGAAAGCACAAGGAAAAAGAAACTAATCTATTAAGATCTAATAATAAATTATCAATATAGAAATCATATTAAAATATTGTTATAAAATATCTTATCCAAGTTAAGTATCTCATAACTTTATTCCTGCTGAAACTATATCCATCCTAATCACAGCAGAAGAGTAGTTATCTGCAATTTGTCAGAGTGAAACAGTTTCACCAGGAAGTACATGTAGGAGGTATTTCAGAATGCAGAAACTGCTGATGTATGCCACTGCTGTATTTTGCTATAGGCTATGTCTTACATAAAGGATTGGGAATGCCATTTCTGGGTTCAGGTGCTCAAGTCTGGTGAAGGGCTTGGAACACAAGTCCTGTGAGGAATGGCTGAGGGAGCTGGGGTTGTTTAGCCTGGAGAAAAGGAGACTCAGGCATGACCTTATAACTCTCTACAACCTCCTGAAAGGTGGCTGTGGCCTGGTGCTAGGTAGCCAGGTGGGGATTGGTCTCTTACTCCAGATAGCAACTGACAGAACAAGAGGACAGTGTCTTAAGCTATGCCAAGGGATATATAGGATGTATATTATGAAAAAGTTTTTTAGAGAAGTGGTGACAAATAGTTATATTGACAAACTGGAATAGTTTGCCCCGGGAGGCGATGGAGTCACCATCCCTGGATGTGTTTAGAATGTGGCACTCAGTGCCATGGTTTAGTTGAGATGTTAGGACTGCGTTGGGCTCGATGGTCTTGAAGGTCTCTTCCAACCTAGTGACTCTGTGTGGTTCTGTGTGTTTTCAACTTTCCATTGATCCAAAGACCACCTAGACCACCTTCCTGCCCTATTTTCAGACTAAACAAATCGGCCACAGAGACTGACTACTATAGTTGACTGACAACTATAGTTGAGAGTCTTCCTGTCATAGAATCCTGGAATGGTTTGAGTTGTAAGGGACCTTAAACTAAGGATCTAATTCCCATCCCCCTGCCACAAGCAGGAATACCTTCCATGAGATCAGAATACCTTCCAGGTTGCTCAGAGCCTCATCCAGCCTGACCTTAAACAATCCCAGGGATGGGACATACACAGCTTCTCTAAGCAGCCTGTTCCAGTGTCTCACACTCTGACAGTAAAAAATTTCTTCCTGATACCTAACCTTGACTTACCTTGTTTCAGTTTAAAGCCATCCCTCCTTGTTCTATTCCTACATGCCCTTGTAAAAAGTCCCTCTCCAGCTTTCTTGTAGGGCCCTTTAAGTACCCCCTTCCTTGAACCACTTCATTCCAACACATTTGGTTCAAACAAAAAGATTCTGCAAGTAGAGTATATACAGCTTAAATGCACATGGTAATTATTTATTACCAAACATGAACAAAGAACAGCTGAGATTTCATGAGCTACTATGCTAAGCATCAGTATGCTCACTACCTCCAAGAGGACTCCCAGGGGCTTTCTGCTCCTTGGGCACGTGTCACTTCTGGAATCAAATCCTTGACATTGCTGAGCTGCCATCTTCAATCACCTCTGCTTTGTCTCCTTCAGCATTCCATACCTTCCCAATCTACTGTTTTGTTCTTTTGAAATCTTGAGCTACTTGTGATAACTTTGACACCTTCTTACCTGTTTGAAATTTAAGCTTTGTTATGGATCTGCAGAAAGTCTTAAAAATATCTTTAGATGTGCAAGCTGAGGTTACACAGCTGGGCTCCACTGGAGTGAGGGCCATGAATCCTAAAACAATTAGGATGAGTATTGTGAATGATTTTGCTCAGAGTAGGTTACACTCTACAGCATAAACACAATCAGACCTTAGTTTACTTTAGAAGTGTCAGCATTTCACCTGTGGAACAGAGAATTGCATCACCAGATCTTTGTTCTCACTCCTGACCAAGGGACTTAACAGCAGTAAAAAGTACTGGCAATGAAAGACAAAACACTTAAACATGTCTGCCTCAGAAAGAACAGAGCGTACATTTCTAATCTTGAATGGTGATACATTCTGAGAAATTTTGTCTTCAAGTAAAATTTTTAATATCCAAATTCAATTTTAATATCCAATATCTTCACTTCAGGATGCTTTGTTCAGTGGCACATTTAAATAACCTCTGTTTCTTTCATATATTCTGCTGTAGGTAGTGAAAGCTGTTTTCTCAAAAGATTAGAAAACAGTTATTGTAATCTCTATGCCTCAGTGCACAGAACAAAAGAAAGAACATGCAAATTTGGGATGAGGGAAGGACCTAGAAGAATTATGACATTAGTCTCTTCTGTGGTATTTAGTAGTAATGCACTATTCATCAGTTCTCAGGCTAGATCTGTTCCTGCACTTTTAAAATATGGAGTAGTTTACTGAATAGACTATGTGTGAAGACATCTGGAAAATTGATATCTTTCTGATGGTTCAGGAAAAATGCAGCCTCTATTTCCATACGTTCTTCTACAGAAAATTTAATCAGAAATGCAAGTCACTACATTTCTTGGAAAAATATGTAGCATGTTTCTATACATCTAAATGCAGAGGGAAAGCAACATGATGGTGACCTAGCACAGGTTAAGTCTACTGTGCAGGTAGAGCTAATACAAGCAGAAATTAATTTATGTGCAAGATTCTTTTCCCTGATACATCAGAGCCTGTTCCTCTGTGTTCCCTTTCCTGCCCACCTACAGCTCTGAATTTGGGAGGTTTATCCAAGCACGCAAGCTCTTCTGTATTGCTATCTTTTAATTCTTGTGTCTATATGCAAGTAAATACTATCTACATTTTGTGACAGAATGTGAACCTGAAATATTCTTGGCTGTTGAAGGGAGGAATAGGGGCTCTCATCGTTTTTGTTAATCTTTTAAAAATTCAAAAGATCAGAACTGTTCTTATTACATATAATATGAAAGAGGAACAGCTTATGTTGTTCAGCACACAGTTCAAACATTTCGTCAGTATATCCTTCTCTTTCAAGTGTTAGGTAATGAAACATATTTTAACATGATTTTTTTATTTGCAAGATTGGGTTGATCTACTTACTGCAAACCATGCAACAAGGACCAAGGTGGGGGAAAGCTTTTTATTGTTCTTTTCTAAACTGCAGAGAATGTTACTGGTTCTGTAAAAATCTGTTGGAGACACTGCATTGTTCTGTGCTTCCTAAACTAGATTACTTTTTTTCACAAACCCATTCTCAAGGAAATGCTCTCTTCCAGTGTTCAATAAAAACATAAAATTATTATTTTCTTCTTTCTTTGTGGTTTTTTTCTACCTAAACTTCTTCCTGCCCAGAATCCTGCCTACCCTACTCTATTATCCTGAAAACACAACACAATGACACACATACCCCCTCAGCAAAGATCTGAGGAGGAACCTTGCCACATGTATTTGTCAGGAATATAAAAGCTCACAGAAGGTTCTCTCTAATTCTACGTAACAGCAACAAAGCTGTTTTCATTAGTCTTATCAAGAATTGGGTTATGTCTGTTGTCTTTTCCAGAGCTAAAAAAAGGAAACATTTCCAAGTGTTTTATCACTAATGATGACTTGAACAATCCCAAATAGACAAAGAAATAGCTGACGTAAGAGCAAGTGAAGCCTTGAAAAGAAATGCAGATAACTACTCCAGGAACTCCCTCACACATGTCTGATAATACTTCAGACTTGATAATGTTTCTGTCTCCTGTTAACTGCTTAAGTCTCTCTATTCTAAGGGGAAAAAATAAGCATTTTACTTAATGGCTGTGATATGATGCTGAGCATTGCTGAGCTAAGTAATATAAGATGCATGAATTAATAAAGAGAAGTCATTGTGGTTTTGTACCTTCTGGGGAGTTTTCACAATTATTTTCAGTAGAGGTAACCTCTGCTGGAAAATCCCTGCCAGAAACAACTGTATAGTTTCTTTCCATCCAGGAAAAAAGGACAGAACTTTGCAGACAGCTACAGAGACTTTGATTTGTGAAGAGATCACCTGGAGTTTTTATCTAGTTGTGGATCCAAGTGGGTTCAGAAGTTAGAGAGTATCCAGCAGAGTGACCAGAGAGCAGGCCCTGGGGGAGCTGGGTTCTTTTCATTTGGAGATGATGTAGATGAAAAAGTGGAGCAGTGTCACTAGCTGCTTGGGGCAGCATTATACAGAAAATTGATGTAAACTCTCCTGAAAAATGGATTCTAAGATTAGCACATGCCAAAACAATTGACAATGCCCATAAGTTGCAGTTTGAGGGGAGCAGATTGGATATTAGGAGCATCTTCATTGCAGAACTGGAACAGGCTGTCAATGTGGCTTTAAAAATCTGTCCCTAAAAATTGTCAGACAAGGCAAGAAGAAACTTGACCTTATCTAGACTGAGACTGGTCCTGGTTCATGTTGGAGGCTGGACTCAATGACTTGATGCCAGAAATCCCTTCCAACAACATTTCTATAAGAACAAATATATATGAAATAGAATATTGCTATATATCAGAACTGAAATAGGGAATACAGCTCCCAAGTGCTGTAAATAATGTTTGGTGTAACTCATGATGTCCTTCATAAGCCTTTGTAGAAATTTTGCTTCAGGCACAAGATGATGTCCACTCTAGTCAAGGTGAAGAAGCACACCAAGATCAGAGGATTGGAATACTTTTTCTCTAGGGATCCTGCTTTAAAAGACCATTCTATTTAAACAGATATCCTTCCTAGATGGTATTATATATTATAACTAAACAGCTTGGTTTTTTAGTGGAGAAAAGAAGGAAGCTTTGAAAGGTTTCTGCTCTGTGAGTGTGAAGAGTGACCTCTGAGGAATAGAGCTCAGTATAACTTGGTCTTTCCCTTTCTGATTGATGGCTTTTATACAGTGAGAGAAATCTACAGTCGTTAGCAAGACTGTCATCACTGCTTGCAAAGAGCATTGCTCTGTTCACTGAACTATGCTTTTTTAATTCACCAAGGTTATTTTCATTATTAAGAAGAAATTGGCAACCAATGAGTTATCTGTAACATTACTCTAAATGCTAAGAGGTGGTGTTTTAAATCAGGTTCCCTAAGCTGTTAACTATTTTCTGTCTCACTGAAAACCCCACTTTCAACACAGTCAAAAGCTAAGCAAAAAGTGTCAAAGAACATGATTATGACTTGTTTACAGCATATCAAGGCTTGACAAGTACTAAAAACTGACTAAAATAAGATGACTGTGGTGAGAAGCACCTAACAATAGCATGTGATCCATTTACAAGTAGAATCTTAAAAGAAGAGGAAAAGAGGAGAAAATTGCAAATGAAAATATTGGACAGATGGATGTATATGGACGTCTCATTTCAGACATTCTCAGTCATAACAAAACCATCAAATGCAGTGCTTGAGTAGAAAAGGATTGTCAGAGCAGTCTCTTTCTATTTAGAGCAGCAAAAATACTTTTGAGAAGAGAAGTAATTTATTCATAGCACTAACAGCACTATAAAATAACTTAAGACTCTAGAACATATTTTCACAGTGACGTAGATAATTTCAGAAGTATACCCAAAAAGTAGAAAACCATGACAATTTCTGACAAGTGAATTTTCTTCCTCTGCCCAGCTAGTAATGACATCTGTCTTTGTCATCTTCAGTTCACTCTTCCATCTTGGTCACAGATTAAAAAATATGCTTTCTCACACTTCCTATCCCTAGTGACACACTCTACCTCCTGACAGATTTTGTTGTTGTTTTTGGTACCCACCCACCTTCTTTTCTTTAGCAATTATCACTCTATATATGTAGCATACCAGAACTTCTCTTCTTAAAAATTTCTGGACCACCTCTTCTTTTCAAGCATCTTTGCTACATTTTTCTACTTGCTGCCTCACTAGCTGTGGGTTTTTCTCACTCCAGAGCTCATGACCTTTCCAGCTGCCTTCCCCTCTGCTGAATCTGACCTGGCACATCCTCTGGCACCTCCTACAGCTCCTGGCCAAACTTCACAGCTGATAATCTTCTTCTACCCTCTTTCTGACTCAACACCTCTGGCATTGCAGCTTCTCTGTCCACTCCTTAATGCTCCGTGCAGCTCTTTTAGTGCATATTCCAAATGGTTCTTTTCTACCAACCAACAGGAATTTCTGTTACAAGCAGCCCCCGGGCTTTGCATGTTCCTTTAAACCAAAACTTTTAAAATCCTATTTTTTTTTCTTTTGTCATAATATTTTGAAGTTGTTTTTAATTGGTTAATCTAGATGGGAAAAACTAGTCACAGTACCAACAGGGGTGATTTTGCAGTACAAGACACATTTTGCCTCAGCCACCAATTTTATCTCTTGTAATTTACATTCTGCCTCAGAAAAATGCTCAGCCAGTAGCTTTCATGCCATTTTCATTGTTTGCTCTTTAATATTCTCTGCATCATGAGTAGTATCTCTCAGGTTTTTCATTTCTCTAGCTGCATCCTGGCCACAATCAGAAGCTATGTTCTTATCTGAACTTGATGCAGATAAGGACAGAAAGTCATCCCTCTTCTTCGGAACTCCTTTGTTTTCTGTTCTCCAGGGTATAGATGGGAGCAGCAGCATGTACAGACATCCCCATCCATACAGTGGGAGACTACTGACAAGGAAATCCTGCTGTAGATGTTATTTGCAGAGTCACAGAGTCATTTTCTTCTGTCAGCAAGCTGATGATTCTTGAAATGTACCATTGCCATAAAGCAGGTATCTGTCTAGTGTCTCTCAGTAAGTGATATAGGACTGTGTAGTCCAGCTGGCAGACACCAGGCTGAATCCTGGATGCGGGCTAGTTTTGTCAGCAGCAACTATATAGAAGGGATGGCAGGTGTGCTGCACCAGGGATACCCTTGATGGCAGTAGCAAAAAGTCATTTTTTGTCTGCAGCCATATGGACAGTCCTTTGTAAAAACCTTGTTGCTCCAGCTGAAGCAGAATGTTGAAGGAGTAGCTTTCTGTAGCTGTGAACCAAGATATAGAAAAATGTTATATACCTTCTTGAAGCCAGGATGAGATTAAAACTGGCCCAGATCCTGCTAAGGATAAAAGTCGCCTCCAGGATGGTCCAGGTAATTTAGCACTTGTTCTTCATCCTGCCACTTCCATGGAGAATAGGATAGGGAGAAAAAAAATTTTTACTAGAGAGAGAAGGGGTTATCTTGCCTGCAACACAGAAATTTCAGCCTCAGTTCAAACAATGTGGTGCACTTTGGGCCACATCCACTTGTTGTCCCAGCTGGTGTCTTCAGCCACTGATATAAAGCTCTTGCCATGGTAGAAGGTAGGAGGCTCCCCAGGCTCCCACTGAAATAATAGTTCCATGAAGAGTAATAAAGACAAACATTATTCCATTTGCTTCTGAATTTTTTTGTGGGTTTTTTTATGGTGTGCTTGCTGTTTAGTGGTTTTATGAGCAGTCCTCAAAGAGTTGTAATACTCTTTTTTTCTGGTGTGGGTGGATCTATTTCCACATTGTTTTGAATGTTGCCTTTTAGTCACATGCTGTTCAGCTGTGCATGGAGTTTAAGCTCTGTGCAAATCCTTCAGATATACCAGAACAACTTGTTTGTTTAAAGTTAAATCCCTGAGAATGCTGCAAGGCGGAAATCTCTCTGGAATGAGGTATTTGTTTTGGATTTCTTATAGCGCTGAGGAAAACACCCCCAGCTCTTGTCAGCAAACAGAAAATATGGAATGAATAGCCTGGGATTTTTATCTTTCAAACCCTAGCATCTCATGTTAAGTGTAAAGACACTTTGGACTCCAGATGAAGGGTAGAGTTGAGAAACACAGGTGAACAGGAGACAGAAGAGGAAAATGAACAATACAAACTCCTTCTCATTCAATGTCAACTTTGTATTTCTACCGAGCAGATAGTACCCTAGGGGTACACACAAGTTATTTCCAGCAACTTGCACCTGGGTGGGTTCCAAACTAGCCTTGTTCTTGTGGGGCAGTTTGAGAGCAGATTCAAGTAATGTGGCTTGGAAATTGCAATTTCAGAAGCCAGGAGATGCTGGGCACAGAGACCACATATACAAAATCTTAAGTCATCGGTACTGGGCTTCTTGAAATGAAAAGAGATGTTACTGAGATAAAATCTAATGCAGAAGAACAAATGTTGTGGCCTTTAGTACAGTCAGGATTTAATTTCATCTGAAATGGTCATTATGCATTAGAGGAATAGTACTAGGATATCTGCACACAGAAACTGAGCTTGCTGTTTGTTGTTAGGATGCTGATATAGATCTTAAAGTACAGAAGGCAAATCCATCTATTACAAAAATACTCCCCTGTAGATGCTCTTCTCCATCAATTCATCCCTTTCATGTGACACTCATTTACATGCATACCATGGAAATCCTGAGTGGATAGTGCTGACTACAAAGGGTTAGGGCAGGCTGGAACAAGGTGAGGAAGAAGTGATGCAAGGTACATCATACCAGAGCAACAGTGATGATGATTGCCAGATTGTCTGTCAATAAGCAGCTGCACCTTTCTCTTGGTAGGCACCCTGAAGTATCATGGACCCTCCCTGGCACATATCTCCCAAGTTTCTCATGGTTAGCCTGTGGCTATTTGGCTTTCCTTTTCCAATGTTTCCAAAGGTAAGAATGCATGTATAGCAAAAAAAAAAAAAAAA
>VXBR01009970.1:325110-413466 GCA_013400215.1 Cisticola juncidis | reverse complement strand
AAAAAAAAAAAATTATAAAACTGTCCATAAGAATATTTTCAATAACTTTATCTGCCCCCACAATTTCTTGTCTATCCAGTTGCTATTCAGGTCTTCTAATGTCAGGGACTAAAAATTCCATAGAGTATGTTTAATCAATAATAGCATTCTTAAATCTTACTGTTTTTTCTGTGTGAACATTCATGTGGTTTATAGAATAATTAATTATATTATTTTTTCAAATAGTCAAAAGTATTGAAGCCTTAAGTATTCTTAAGTCACAGAAGTAGAGCAGCTGATCTATAGAGTAATGCCTGCCTTTTTCCCCTCTTAGCTCTTCCTATTTGCAATTACTGGCAAGTTTTCCAAATCACTTTTGAAAAGAAGATAAGACAGAACCTATTAAAAGATAATATTAAATATGCCGCACTTTAGTTTTCATAGTCTTTCAGGGAGAAGAAAAAAGGATAACTAGAATCCCTTGCTTGCAGCCAGACATGTTTTCCTTTCTCTGCAATTTCTGAAGAAAAGACAACACAACCTTGATTTTTCACCTCTCTCAATATACCCGAAATCTTACAGTGGCACTGACTGCAAAGAGAGAAAGTGAGAAAGAAAATTGTTGTACTTCATCAGCTGTCTCATTTCTGGGTCTTCTCCTTGAGGAACTTACTCTGTGTTGGCAAGTGGTTATGAGATGTTAATATTGGTCCCTCAAAGATAACATGAGCTATAAAAGATAGGTTAAGTTAGACAAGTTCAAACTATCTAGGATCATATCAATAGACAATAGATCAAAAGGGTAGATCAAGTTTAATAAACAAGGAGGCATTACATGAGGAGTACTGGATTAGGGGGGACTAGATATCTCTGAGAGAGTAATTTGAGGGATATGCAACCATTCTTAAAAAGTTAACAAAAAGAAATCCTTCCCTCTGAGTTGCTAATGTGATTCAGCCATGACAAAGACTAATGAAATTCTGGAATATGCAAGGGGATGTGTTTTCAGTAAGGAGAGCTTGTTAATGAAATCGCAGAAAGCTCCAATGAAACCTCATTGGAAATATGGATATTAGTCATTTTAAAAAATAATTTGGTCTGGAAAAACTACCAAGAAAAATAAGCATGAAGAGGCGGCAAATTCTAAGTTTTGGTTATTAGAAGATAGAATTGACTTTTGTTCACCATAGTAGGGGAAATAAATATACACCTGCAGAATAATGCATCAGGATCTTTTAAGAAAAAATATATTTATGACAGCAATACAGAGATTGCCTTGGGTCACCTGGGAGACAGCTGGAGACTAAGTTTCTCAATACAGCTGATTTAAAAAAAAATTAAAAAAATAAATAATAAAAACAAGACTTATTTTTCCATAGTCTCAAAGTTTTAAATCATCATATGTTGAAACACAATGAAAAGTTGCTGGAGGAGGGAATCAGGATTTGGCCCAGGTTAAACAGAAGACAATCAACACCTTGCATAGTTAGACACATTATCATGATCTAGCATGGATGATAGCTAGGTTATTTTCTTACTTTTTGTCTGAATTTCATAGATTTATTTGGTGGACATTTTCATCAGTTATACTCTTAAATAAACAATGTCATTTTTAAAATCAATGTACTATATCTGATCTTTTCCCTGTGCTTGGTTTCCTTGGTTCGGTGATTTTAATGAATTTTTCTAATGAAGAAAAATTACGGAACAAAGCTGGCAGAAATAAGGTCAATAAATACATTATACCAGCCATGAGTGTCTGCATCTTTGCATCAACCTCGTTGCTAACAAGAGTTAACACACTAGCCCAGTACAGCACAAATTCACTGAAATCTAAATGAATCCTTGGAAGCTGACACTTCCATGGCTGCTAATGTTGGCAATAATGTACTTTACATTAGTTTGCTACTTCTAGAGATCTTGATTCACAGGTATAAAGAGAAACAAATTGAATTTCCTTCCTTCCCTCCTTCCCTCCTTCCTTCCTTCCCTCCTTCCCTCCCTCGCTCCTATAAGCCCACTTACTTCACAGTGTAAAACTGTGGACTAGCATAAAAATGTTGGCTGGGAAATAGGAGGCATATGGACCACTGCACAGAAAATTAGACCATCAGTTTTAAATCCACACTTAATACAGCAGCCAGGATGAACTGTTTGTGTACACAGAGGACTGAGAGACCACGCATCCAATATTTAGAGTCTCTGGGGTGACACTGAAATGGCTGAATTAAGGCACCAAAATAAAAGTTAGGAGTACATTAGGATGTTGTATTGAATCTGGGACATGGTGTACTTCCTTTCTTTATCCTCAGTGTTGCTGAGGGTGACAAGGTACAAGGCTCTCACTGAGATCTTTTCCAGTTCCATCAAATGCTGGAAGAAACATTGAAAACTACTGTAGAAACATTTCCCATTAGTCTCTGTTTGAGGATAAAACTGGGGAAGGACAGACAGGGAAGGATGAAAGACAAACATAACAATCACAGGGCTGGTGCCTTTGCAAGCTGAATGTGAGGGATGTATGAAAGGATACTTGCAATGCCTGTAATCAAACTAATACAGAATGTCAGAGGAAAAGCCATGCTATTCTACAGATAAAAAGAGTTTCTTCTTTTATTCAGGTGTGTGTAATGGCAGTAATAACAATAATTTGACACACATTATGGCAAAGACAGTTTCCATACTGTGTCCCCATTATTTTCACATCATATCTACTGCTGAAGAAAGAATTTAGAATCCTTATCCTATTGTTCCAGCTCCTGGTGACACTAGACAGAAGACAGGAAACCTGTGCTTCCCTAGCTTCCCCCTTTCTGGCTGGGGTCCCTTCATCTTGCTGCGAGCACCCCCTTGACAACTTTTCTGATGGTTAGAGAGAGGAACTGCACTTCTGGGATCCAGGACCAAGATTCATTTACTGTCTCCTGGGTAATCACAACTCTGCCATGAAACTATTTTTTAATTTTATTTTAAGGAATATTCAACAGCAACCTAGCACCAAGTTTGTGGCTTTTGCTTTAAGAATCTCACAGTTTGCAGAGATTAAAACTTCTCTTCTGTTAATCATATGGATATTTGTCATACTGATGTGGCAGACAAGTGTGTGCTTTTTATGCCCCAATCAGGTAAACTTTTATCTTAGATTTATGAGAAAGACACAGAGTAAAGATATATCCTAAATCTATTCCTCAGCTTTATCTTGGCCCAGCATATGACAGCATACTCTTAGATTGGTTAATCAGAATACCTCAGGCATTTTAACCTGTCTAATACCAAAATCATTAATCTTGTGTCTGTAAGATGCTCTGCAGACCTGTTATCACCAGGCACACATTAGCTGTATCACTGCCTGAACTTAGCAAGCAAGAACAGTGTATGAATTTTGTTCACAAGATTTTTTCCAGACATATATTCATCTCACTTGATCTATGTTTCTTGCTGAGATTTCCCAGTGCTAGGTACTTCACTGAAAATAACTGTAATGTATCTACTTTTATCAGCAAGAAAGTTCTAAGTAATAATATTAAAATGTTAAATTATGCTAAAGACTGGGATCGAAATTATACTTTGAAAAGCAAAATAAATTTTTATCTTTCTGTCAAGAAAACACATTTCTATAACCTACTTAATTGGAAATAAGTAACTAGACTCTTAAGTTATGGATTAATTTGCATATATCTTCCCTGTGATAAATGGGTATATGCATAGCTACATACATTGTCATATATCTGTACAAAGCATGCACATAAGAGTGCACATAAGAGTGTACGGGTGGCAGGCTCTGCACATACTAACATTTGATGCTGAACAGAAGCAACCCTTCTACCTCTAAAAATTTCTTAAAATTTGCATTCTCTAAGCATTGCATCCATCTGTCAACCAGCCTGCAAATACTTCACTTTCCCACAGAACCCTTGAACACCTTCCAAGAGTGTCAGTTTGGAACTGGCATTTGTGTCTCACTGCTGAGCTGTGAAGTGTGCACTTTTCCTGACACAGAGCATCCTGATCACAGAGAGCTGCTCATTGGAAAGGAGTGGGGTAACAGTTCACACACGCTCATGGTTGATCATATTAAGTTGCTGTTCCCCTCTACTGATTTTAGGTTGACTTCTAAGCCAAGGAGCTGAAAGAAGTAATTTTCTAACACTGCCTCAGCTAAAATCCAGCCAAACACAGGATTAAAAAATTCAAAAGTTTCTGAGAACAGCCTAATGTGCTAAGCTGTGTCATTTATCTTCCTGCTGGCAGCAAGTCTATTACAATGCTGATGGGCAGGCTCAGGTCATCAGTGTTATCATCCCTCACACATCAGGTTGAGATGAGGCTGAGGAATTGTCTTTCCTGTACAGAGGGCTGGCAGGACACTTGATTGGATACAACTACCAAGTAAAAGAGTAAGGTGGCCTTTACACATCCGGTGACCTAAGACAGGCTGTAAGTGCTCATCTCAAGCTACTTTATAAAATATTGTGCCCCTTTATCACAAATAGCTTATAAATACACTTCTAGAGAATTTCAGTTATCCTGAATTCTCTAGAAGTCAATAGACTTAGTTCCTCTGGAAGTCTTCATGGTATTATATATATATGGTATAATAATGGTATGTAGAAAGGGAAGATTGGAAAACAAATATAATTGTGTATAATTGGGCACACAAAATCACATTTACACATTCAGGTATATGTCTTTATATATTCAAACATTCTCATTGCATTTCCTTTAGGACTGTCATTTGTTCTACAGCCAGCTTGCTAAATTAAACCCAGGTTATAAAGAGAAAGGCAATTATCTCTATCAAAGGGAATTAAATTTAAAAAGGATTGAAAGGGACTCTCTTGGATTAATATGGAAATGCAGTAAGTGTTTATAATCTTTGTTCAAACAAGAACAAAATGAAAAGAGCGGTGCTCCTATCCATCCTTCAAAATATATCTGTAAAAATTGAAAAGTAGAGCTCTTGGATTGATGTGATCTAAAACAGTTTATATCACATAGTTGCCATCCATCAGTTGCCAAACACTTTTGCAATTTAACCATCATATATTGATCCAGATGAAATGGTTACCAGGAAAAAAGGATGTCCAGAACTCTGTAATGAACCTGAGTGAAACAATTGTATAGTTCTTTGCTGAGATGAACCTTGCAAGCACCAATTCAGGCATACGTTTTTTAAAATGCCAAGTAACCAATTACAATAGTTCAATTTCAAAAAGATCTGTTTTGCTAAATGTAATTTCATTATTAAATTAAAAAATCAGGAGGGAAATCATCATGGTAAATCAACTATGCATATAAAATACAGTGCATATGTCAATGTATGATTAATTATATGCCAGTATAATATAACAAATGTATGGTTAATTGCATTACTTACTGCAATCCTTACATTCCTACAATAAATCAAAGATTCTAATTAATTTATTAAGTAAATCATTTTCAGAAACCCTGACAGAAGAGGCAAATTTTTATTTTGATTATATTGTAATCAACCTAATGATACTTCCTTTACACATCATTAAGCAATAATTTATGGTACAGTGCAAACTAACCAGGTTAATCCTAAGAATATCAAAATCATTTACATATTTTGAACATAATGCATATTTCTTTGGCCTGAAGGTAGTGAAGTGAATTTCTAGCTGATGTCTTAAACATAATTTTGAATCTGATTTTGGTTTTGACCTCCCTCTGTGTTCCCCATACACATCCTGTTCAATGCAGAATGACAGAATGGTTGGATTCGGAAGCGACCTCCAGAAGTCACCTGGTCCCACTTCCCTTTTTTTCTGTGTCCTTTTAACAGAAAATTTAACAGTTTAACAGTAACCATATAGTCTCATATCACATCTGCAGCACACTTATAGCACCTAACAATAATTTAGCTAATGCTTATAAACTGTTTAGTACAGTGTATCCAAAAGTACAGCCTTTTCCTGCTTGAAAACACAGCTCTGAGAAGACAGGCCCGGAGGTAGGCACAGGGTAGCTGGGTCTTGGGCTCAAGCCAAGGACAGGTGAAAGACCATTCAAATATCCCAACATACAGAAACACTTGACATCTGGACCTCAGAAGGATGAGAGACTGGCAATGGAGCACAATTAACTGCATGATCTAACTAGTCTGCGGTGCAACATTAATATTTTACGGGGGAGTTTAACTAAATATTATGCTTAATTGACTTTACAGAAACACATTAGAGCAGTGCTTCATGTGCACAGTTAAAATGAAGGTACTTCCTAGATTCCTAGATTGTTCAGTTTGTGCATCTTATACATTAGTTTGGCCAAAATTTTGGCTGATTTTTCCAGAATGAGCTGTAGAAATACCAGAAATATATTAATTCATTTATTGTCATTTTTTGTCACTGAAGAGTCCATCTGTTACACAAGCTAATTTTAAATCTCATGCACCTGGTAAGGGAGCAAAGCTATTTTATTGTGAATGTCTCTGGGTTACACCTTTTGTGCTTTTGGTGTTCCATGGCATCCTCCAGGGACAGTGCAATGTAATACTGCTTCCCTAAAGGAAGTTCTGTAGCTCGATACTCATACTTTATTCTGTTGGAATAATAGTTCCTATTTGTTCAAAATATAAAGGGGTTTTTGTTATGATTATTATGGAAGTGTACTACATTGGTTTACTCACCCTTTTAATAGACAAGAATTAATTTTTTTAGCAAGAAAGGAAGTCTGGCATTTGTTCAAAATTGAGCATGCATTCGCACATGCAGTAAAAGGAGGCTCCACCACCCTCAACTTCTATTCCTGTTTAATATTCTTTCACAGAGGGAGTGCTGGAGTAGGATTAGTTTCAGTAATTATCAGCCAGTGAGAAAATTCACAGACAGGCTGTGCCTCAGAGCATAAACTCAGCATGTAAGATACATCCAACATGAATGTTATTGGGTGAAGTGGTGGAGAAAGCTAAGGGTTGGAACAAACCTAATATATTTCTTCAGTATACCAAAAAGCGTAAACTCTCCCTTTCTTTCAAAAAGATAACTGCTTTTAGCACAGGAACTCTTCAGAACAAGCTGAAGGATTTGAGAAACATGGAATAGCTGTCATTTTTTTTCCTTAACACTGACAGTGTTGAGTCTGTGATTCTTATATTTAGTTGGGCAAGAGTCTTGCATGTAACACAGTAACAGAAGAGGTAATTTAAGTCATAGTGTTGAAAAAAACAACTACTATTTGAAATTATGTATTTCAGGGTTTTTTCCATGTTTTAAATGTTAAGTGAAATAATCTGTCCATTGCAGCCACACCAAAGGAATTATTTAGACTAATGTAGCAATTAGTGGTTAATTCCCATTGCACCTTCAATTCCTCTTGCTTTAATTTCACCCAACACTGCTTGGGGGAGGAACTGGTTTCTTAATAAACTCACTGTGAATCTTTTCTCCATCTACTAAGAAAACACAATTGAAGATTCTATGCTTTGCACAAAATATTTAAATATTACCAAAATAAAAATTTAGACCCAAGCCTTCAAGGCCAGTATGTTAACCATTGGACCAAAGTGTCTTTCTGATGCTCTCCTGACAAACAGGAGAAAGAAGAATTGGCACATTTGGCAAAAGAAAGTGAAGCCCACCTTTGAACACGCATAGTGCAATGGTTTTGGCACTGACCTGAGAGGCAAGAAACTGCACCTAGTCCTTGCTCCACATACAGACAGTTCTGCGCCCTGGTAATCAGGCACATAACTTGCCCAGCACTACAAGCCTATGGCACAAGCTCCCCAAGGTCAAAATTCTAGATGCCACTGATTTAGTGAACAGAGTGTTTGATTTTTTTTTATTTAAAACCATAGCATTAGTGTCATCTCTTAGAACTGTAAGTCTTTTTGTGTCTTTCTATGCATGATACTTTTTTTGATGTATTTACTGTTCAAAAGAGAGGTCACTTACCATTGGGTTCCTGAGTCTGTTACTGGTCTGCTTTTTGAGCTTGAGTTAGTACTTCACTTTTTCAGCCAGCAGAATAGATATGATGCTGTTTTCCACCACACTGATCCATTTCTGAAAGCTAACGTACACCTAGATCCTACAGATGTTTTTCGTAAATTACAAACCCTTAGGGTTTTCATGAACCCTGAGGCTTCTGAAAGAAAATGAAGTACAACATCAGCTTCACTAAATACAGAATTACAACCAAAAAAAATCTTCAGAAAACAAATTTTTTATACCTATTCTCTAATCTGCAAGATTTTAATCACAAAAAAAAATTAGAATAGACCATGAACCATGCCATACAAATTTGTTTTGAACAAAAGAGAAACACATTTCTTTGGGGAAAATGTTCATTTAAATTGTTTCCATTGTACCAGCTTCCTCAGGTGCCTCCTACATAATCCAACTCAGTATTTTTGCAATTAAGTTGAATTCTTTAACACAGTAGCTTGCTTTCTTTTCTCCTCCTGTCAGTCAAACCATATTAAAAAATCTTCTACCCTAAGCCAGGTAGCTTGCTGTAAAGGGCTCGTTTTTCTCTTGAAATATAGATGTGATGTGCAACCCACTGCTTGGTACACTCTGTCATCAAGTCACCCGTGTGGCATAATCCCCACCCTGCTATGAGAGAAAGGCATCTTGTATTCAGCTGTCTATCACTTCTTTGTGGTCGTTAAACCTTTGATGGAGTCAGTGAGCCAAAATAGAATGTGAAAAATAGATGATTCTTTGAAAGCTTTATGAAAGGGTGCCAAGACATGGCAGTCATTTAAAGGAAAGTATAGTGTGTATGAAAGGAAGAACAGGTGTGGCAGAAGGGGCATGCCATTTTTGCTTTCCATAATAATAACGGCCTGCATTTTTGGTTATATGTTAATGAAGATAAGTTTTCTGAAGCTTAATGGCAAATTTCTTGTAAACTTTATGCAAATAGGTGAACTTGTAAACATTGTTAGTCTACTAATTCATTTAAGCATTACAGTGTAAGACAGACAACCCTGCCCTTCTTATCAGAAGGAGGAAGAGAGTAAAATTCCATCTTGGCTTCCTTCATTAGATTATGCACCTTGTCTACTGACGTTATAGACACATTGCACTACTGTCTATTGATTACATATATCATTTTATACATCTGTATAATTGCAGCCCTTAGATCTATGACTACAGTTATTGCATATGTTAAAAAACAGAAAAATACAAACCCAGTGTCAGAACAAAAAATGTCTTTCATTATTTAAGAGGGACAACCTTTTTAAGAAAGTTGTTATTAATGAGACTGAGAGAACTTTGATTTCCCAAATGCTGCAGAAAAATCCCCAGAACATGTAATTTTTTAAACATTCAGTTAACTTTTGCCATTATTAAGAAAACAGATATTGTGTGCTCCTGAATTTGATTTTCCAGATGCATATTTTATATGGCTCCTGCCATCTTTCCCTGCAGCCTCAAGGACTAGAACATTTCTTTTCTTATAATGAAATCTGGGACTCATTAATTCCATACCTGCAGGATTTGTCATAAATGTAGATGGATTGTAAGGCTGCCAAAAAAATCTTGAGAACTAGCCATAGTGGCACAGCCCAGTATCCTCAGAGTAGATTAATGGGGCAGCTCAGGCCCTCCTACATCTTCACAGGATCACCCAGTAAAACTTTCCCTCCAGCTGATCATCTCACTTGAGTTTTATTTTGGTGTCACCCCCCCAGTCAGCTCATTAATCAGTGTTTGCTAACGAGAGAGCGAGTCTGCAGTAGGAAGTGGGGCATTGGGACATGCAGCAGCAAGAACTGTAAAAATGCTTGGCATGGATGCATCAATCCATGGATTCTCAAAACATGAAGTGAGCAGGACATGTTCTCCTAATACTCGCCAAAGGTGGGTATCTTCAAAAGTCATTACTGTAAGACACTATAAAATGGAGATATTACACTTCAACTATCTGCAATTATCTTTGGTATTCAGAGAAGATGATATAATGAAGAGATGCATTCTTTATCCTTCCTCCATAAAGAGCTAGTTAAAAGGAGATATCATATCCATAGTTTTGACTTAAATATCTTTTTACCAAAAAAAAAATTACTCATTAATTAGTGTCCACCAAAATACAAATACCACAAGTATTTGAGACAAGTATAATATACAGATTTTAAAGATGACAGCTACTTTCATCTTGATAGTAGAGTTGAAGCTGGCATGGACAACCCATTAACACGAGCATGATTAAACTTAGGAATAGCCTTTGACTATGTGCCTTGAAATTCAAGACCAAATTTCTGCAATTTAGAGCAAGAAATAGGGATGATGGAAGATTTGCTTCAAAAACACACTTCAGATCTAACCCTGAAGTGGCAGAGAAACTCTATTTCTTTGCTTTGCAAGATCTCAGCAGTTTTTATCCATAATGATTAAAGGAGGTGTGCACAGCATTAAATAAGGAAATCAAGAGAATGTGTTTATTGCTTGCCCTAGTAGTTACACTAAGCAAGTAATAAGCAACAAGAGAAGAATGGTTTTGAAGGTGGATGACAGATTCTCTAATATATATTTTTGTGCAGTCAGCATCATTACAGCACATGTTTCATTTCCTCATTTTTTGGCATACAGGTTTTATTAGAAGATGTGAGAATTTTTCTTCTGAAAAGGTGTGAAGACATGCATGGACAAACTCATAATACAACTGGAGAGTCCTTTCACACCACTGTATTTTGTTTGTTTGGTCATGCATGTAATGACTTTCCTGGAAACTGTGTGCACTTTGGTGGTTAAACTGACACATCTAAAGCAGGCAGAAAAAGGGGAAATAAATGTATTGAGCTAGAAGAGAAAGGCTCCAGTGTTATATTTTGGAAATGAAAGGAAGCTGACCATGTAACACAGGAAATGAACATGTGGAGGCTGTTAGGCTATTGCATGCATGACATCTACGCTAGGTACAGCAATCCCTGTTCAAACAAGGAGACTTGCTTGCCATTGGAAGTATAAACAAGTAGATCTGCTGCTATTAAAAGTATGTATTAAAATTATTAAAAGTATAGAAGCATTTTGTGTTACCTTCTTTATTCCATTTCTCCAAACCCAGTGCAGTAGATATCTGGTGGAAACACAGGCAGCTAAACTCTTTCTCAGAACCTTCTCTGTTCAGTGTCAATTAGTTAATTTCTTTAATTGAAGGAATTATCCTGGATTTGCCTAAAACTAAATGAAATATTCAGCCATTAAGAATATTTCCTTCCTCCAGTGATAGCTTTGTTCTCATGGACAGCTCTTTGTCACCGGATTTCTGCAACATCAGCCATGGATTGTTGCTCAGCAGAAATCCTACTCTGTGTATACTACAACAGCAAAAATATCTGATTATTTTATCTGTATTACAGTTTTTAAGATACAGAAAAAGACCCCAAAAGTACCTCTTTTCATGCTGCTAGTTATATACATATATGCAGACAGGAATAGGCAGTGGAGCATGAGGAACACATAGCAAATCAAAACAAAGGAATGGGTCTCATATCCCTGTCCCTTTGTTATGAGTTTGGTATGAAAGCAAGAATTACACAGTCTGATATGCTGTTTGTGAAAGCCATCACTGTTCTACAATTCATAACAGTACAACTGCTTTAGGCTGCCACTAGTTTTAACCCTGCACTTCTTTTATCTTGTGCAATTGGAGATGGTCACAGACTCACGAATATAGAAGGTCTACCATTGCCTCACAGCCACAATCTAATATCCTTAGGCCATTTGTTGCACTTTTATCTGCTGAGTACTTCTCATGGTGGAGATTCCTTCTCCTTCCCAAGCTACATACTCCAGGGCTTAGCTATCCTTGCTGGCACAAAAGCTTAATGTGTAAGCCAAGTCTTCTCCATTGCAATCAAAGACCAACGTGTCCTGTCCTACTCTTAGCAGAGACAGGACTAAGACTTGTTAGTAAAACCTAGTTATTCTCTTCTTATTTACTGCAGCCCCTCTTATACTGAAATATGGTTTTCATATCTTTTCCTCTCCTTTCCCTTCCATTCAGTCACTCCTGACAAAAATACACCCTCTAAGACACTGACCCTCATTTCTCAGATACCTTGTCTCAGCTTTGTACAACTAACTCAAGTGTTTCTTACATTTGGACATTCAACAATGAGTACTGTTTTTTAGTAAAAGCCCAGCATGTGCTGAACAGAGTAGGATTCTTTCACATGCTCCATAGATTACACCCTCAGCTATCCATTACCTTATGGTGTTTGCCTTGCTCACTGCAACATGACATTGGTGACCAACAATTGATGGGAGAATCAGAGTAAGTTTCAGACATTTTCTCTAGAAAATAAAATCATTAAAGCAGTGAATGAAATTTCCCTTTCACAGCAAAACTTAAAGTAATGATAAACCTAAAATGACCTCTTCTTAAGACCTAAAAATTTGCACATGGAATTTTGTATGCAAAAGCAGAAGAAACAGAGTAGCAACCCTTGCATGTTTTTATTGACTTTTGAATGGGAATGTTTCTGGATAACACTTGTGCTTGAAGCTTTGCTTTTACAGAATCTGTTAAGGCAAAAAGCCTTAACATTTGAAAGCCCAAATTTCAACCTAAATATCTTGCCTAGCAAGTACCAAGTCACAAATTTTGGCATTTCAAAACTGATCCACACGTAATGAAGCTGACACATGAGGAATGTATGAAGGCAGAGATAAAAAGGCAGGGAGTTAGAAATTAAGAAATGGGTTTCAGTTTGAATGAAGTTCTTACTAAAAGGAAGCAAAAAATAAATATGCTAAAGGCTTGGAAAAGGATCGTGTGCAACTCTTCAGCTCATCTCTCTTGTGTCAGCAGTTTTCTCCTTTGGAGAAGTCTGCTCATCCTGCTGCCAGAAGGTGCCTTGTAGATACTGCCAAGATGTGCAAATCACATCAAGCCACTTGAGTTGAAGCATTCTGACAGCCCCACGGCTTCATCAAGGGAGATGAGCAGGGCCATGGATGAGGGGCTCTGCTCTCAATTGCGAACACACTTTGCTTACAAGCTATGTGCTGTTTACTGATCTGGGCCCAAATAAATTCCCCATTGGCTCTTGATGGAAATTTAATTTCTTGATGGAAATTTTAATTGCAAAATTTTCTGTTGATTCTCCCTTCTTTTCCTGTATTACTTTAGTGTAATCCTAGGGTCATCTCAGCAAAAACTGTGTAAGTTTTTTCCTAGAATCTACACCTATTTTTTTATTCACTTCAGGTGCCTCTAGGAATAAAAAGCTGGAAACAGACCTCAAAGAAATTAAATAAGAAACTTAATAGCAGTTTCTAGGAGAACCTTGGTGGCTGACAGAAACCATTCCTGAGCAATTAATTTATTAATCATATTTCAAAGGGAGTGTAATTTTTTTTAATGTTTGCAGAAATGATTAAGTAAGCAAAGGACTAAAGTCAGAAGATGAAGAGTTGTTTATGTGAGCAGTGACAGCAGCACTGGGAATAAAATAAATAATTCTAGTAAGACCCCTAACTGCAGAACTGCTGTCATAGTGTTCCATAAACATACCATAGCTGTAAAAATACTGAATTTATATTCTGTAAAAATTCCTTATGAATGGTTTCTTCTACTAAAAATTTTCCTCAGCATTAACATCACACTTTCTTGTGGGTCTTACCAATAGATATATAGCCCTCTAATTCAGTTCAAGCACTTCCAAAATTTGGCACACTAAAGTTTGAAAAATGTGTTCGACTGTCATATTTTCAGGCCTGAGCTGTGTCGAATCTGAGACAGTGAAATCCCTGATAGTTTTAGGAAATACAGGAGAAAAAAATTTGAATTTCCAGAAGCTATCCAGTTCAGGATAGGCTTTCTGGACTCATTGGGGCAGTCAGAATGCAGGAGCAAGCTGGCAGTCTGTCTTCTACAAGTCTTGGGTGCCAGGCATCCATCTGCCCCAGCTCTGCTCTGTGCCAGCTCTCCCCCTCTGCTTGTGCCAGTGGGTGGGTGTTGCAAGCTACAGCCCCCAGACAGGCCCAGACACCCAAAGACACACATGGCCATGTGTGCAAAAACATGTAGCTTGTAATTAAATCTGCCTGTAATTAAAATAAAAGCAATGGCCAGACCATCAAGGACAAGTGAGTTTCTGTGGGTCTCACCAAATTCAGTGCAAGAGGCTACAGAGTGAAGCTGTAATGTCACCATAACTGAGACCTGATGGTATGGAGAGGATAAGTCAGCAGCTTAATGGGTCTGCCTTCTTCCCAGTTACATCTATAAGTGTCTTTTATGTTCTTTGATAACCAAGGCTTCCTCTCTAGGTAATCACAGAGGGTACATTTGAAGAACAATTTCAGTCTATCACTGCTCTGAAAACTGAGGACAGATGCTAAAGCTTTAAGGTGTCTTCTTAATCCACTAAAGAAAGAAGAAAAACTCCTAAGTACTTTCTAGACAAGGAAGAAATATTAAATTATTAAAGGTCTGTGTTAAAAGGTTTATATATTGTTATGGTGTAGCAGCTCTGAGCCTATGAGACCGTATCATGGACAGTATTGTCATTTAAATATACATTTTCTTTCTTGTTTTCATCTGATTCCTCTTCTAGATCTATAATAATAGTAGTAGTAATAATAATAGTAAAATTAATTCTTATATCATTATTAGAAAGAGGAAAAGCAGCCTATCCATTTGGGATCAAGACATGAATTGTGATGGGAGAGTTTATGAAACATTTCCTGGTGTTATCACACCCACTCAAGCTCCAAGGAAAATTATCTTCAATATTTTGTACTGAACATTTATCAGTTGCCTTGAGGACATTGCTGCTTAAATCTTTTAACTACAAAATTACAAATATTTGAGATCAAAGGAAGTATACTAACATGTAAATTTTATCTTTCTGATAAAATTAATAATAGCAAAGATAATTGACCTTCTTATGAAAGAAAGATAATTGACCTGCTTAGTAAAGATAATTGCCTCTGAAGAACAGCTAATGCCACATTTATTAAATAGGGAGACTAAGCACACATAAGGATTTGTAGTGTGATACACCATATATGAACTGGTATTGTGAGAAAGTCATGTGAACATGCTGTGTCCATTTGTAAGATTTCATTTTTAAGATTTCCAGATTTCTGTAATTAAAGACATTAGTATGCATATTTGTACAGTAGTTTGAGCATATTTATTGGATCTTTCCTATTTGTACAATACTTTTAGTTATTTATTAATAATCTTTAATAATTTGTTTTAAAATATGAGTTGTGTCTTTGTCAAGGAAATTCAATTATCTCTTCCACTTGATCATTTATTACTTTGCTGAAAGGAAGGAAAACTGGTTCTTTTGAAAAAACTTACTAGGTCAGGAAATTCATCCCATAACCTAAAACTATGGTAAATAAATAAAAAAAAACCCCAACCTCTAATGTGCACCTTGAAAAGAAAGCCTATTATTCTAATGAAAAGGAAGAAAAAATTAGCAAGTGTCTGTTCTTCCAAATCTGATTTCCAACCTTGCCAAGCTCACCATCCCTACCGTAACCCTCTGACCGCATGTAGCAGGCAGAGCTGCCAGGGAGCATGGCAGTGTAAAATGAGGATAAATGGCTTACACACAGCCATTTGTGCAGTATTGGAAAGTGTTTCCGTCCAGCAGCCATTTACAAAGTACAAGGCTAGAAATGCACAGAAAGCATGTGCTTTTGGGAGGGGTTTTGTAAAGGGCTGCCACGCAGCTAAGGGCAAAGAGAGCACCTGGTGCTAGGCCTAACAGGGAGTTAACAGGACAGCCACTGTCTTGCTCACAGCATGAGATGACTATGAAGCTAAAACCCACACATTTTGAGGGTTTAAGATGGAGCTGTGTCTGTGGGAACCTTGGCACCCGGCCTGGCTTGCAAGTACCAGCAAGGGTAAGCTGTGCCGCCAGCACTCAGGCATCCTCCAAGAGCACAGACCTCAGCTGCTTTCTGTCAGCCTTTCTGCACAGACAGAAGCAACATTCCTTCTTCCAGAGCAGAGGGCAGAGCTCCTGCACACAGCCTTTTGTCTGTGCAGGTGTACAGCTGCACACCCTCGGGGGGTTTCCCAGCAGGAAGCACAGGCTGCTGTTAATGGAGCCAAAGAGGCTCCTGGAGGAGAGCTCTGTCTGTAGTGAAGCTCATGCATGGCTCCTTGCACCTGAAGCTGGACATATCTTACCTCACCAGTCTGTGTAGATGTTTTCTAAAATGGATTCTCCAGATGTGGAATACCTTGCCGCACAAGGTGCAGCCAGCAGAAGGGAACTGCTAAGCACACTGCTTTTCCTGGTTTCTGAAAGTTTTGTGACTATTACAGTCCTACACAGTGCAGCTCACCAGGAGAGGAAAGGACAAGACTTACGTGCAGTGCTGGTGTCCCAGTACAGCCCTTTAACCCTGTGCCCAAATATCTCCCTGTATTACTTCAAATATAATCTCTTTTACCCTCACAAAACCTTCCTGATCTTGTTCCCATACAACCTCACATTCCTCATTTGGTGCTGGGCAGCTCCTGGCACAATCTCTGAGCAGCCCCTGGCACTATTCCATCTCCAGCATCTCCTGTTACACTTTGATAAAAGATTTTTCACACCTTTCCCCATGCTCCTTCTCACTTTAGGAAAGCCACAGATACAGTTATGCAATTCTTCCCCTTTAATACCCTATTCAAAAATTTAATGTCTAAAAGCTAACAAAGAAATTAGCCACAGTTATGCTACAAAGCTGGTGGCTGTCAGGATGGCTGATCTGATAACATTTTTACTTACATAATTTTCCCCTTTTTTCTATCCTCCATGTCCCTCAAGCCCATCATGCATTGTCAGCTGTTGAAGATTTCAAGCATAAGTCACTTTTTAAAGTCCTGTTTTCTTTAGATTTTCTTCTGTGCCTACCACAGTCAGGCCTCTAGTGGTAGCCCACTCTCATTCACTACTGAAATATAAATTATTTGGAGAAATGTTAAAAATAAGCCTAATATTGAAATAATTTTTTCCTTCTCAGTAGCAGTGTAATTAGGAGACCCCCTTCTCTTTTCAGATTAGTTATATTATTTCTCAGGAGCCTGATAAGAGATGTTGATGAGGTACAAAAGAAGGTAAACCTATCAATATTTAACCCACGCAACAACACTGTATGAGAAACTGGTCAGAGTACCAAATATTTCTGTGTTGTGGGAATTTAATTATGTCTTGCCTGCTTCATGGGAACAGTAACCGAGATACAGACCATGGCTGATAAACATAACTCGATATTTGGCATGTTCTGAACAACTGTATTTCAGAGGAAATTATTTGAATTCATTTTTATAGATCATAAGCCTGAAACAAATTACAGCCTCGAATTTTAGCTCAGCAGAGTTCTCTGAACTGCAACAGGAAAGTCCGAGATAAGGTCTGTGAGTTTTAGCCTTCCAGAAAACAGAATGAAACTTCCCTTTCTTCTCATAACATCAACCCAACCACTGTATGTTTCACCCTATAGCAACATTTTTAATTATACGTGTTATTTTTCCATGAAGTTAGACTAAGTGAAAAAGTGCCCCAGGTTTAAAGGAATTGCTACAGGTAATGAGCAAATGATAAACAGTTTTGTTCAGTTATTTTATTTGTGTATGGGAAAAAGAAGAGATTCAGATCGATTTGATAGAAATATGTCCATTTCATAAAGATTAAATGTGACTGCTTGTCCCTTTGTTTCCAATCACTTGAGATTTTCTGATGAGCATTAAACTCCAATTCTTGCGAGCAAATACAACAGGTAACTCTAATTGTAGAAAGTATGCCTTCCTTTGTTTTCATCATTCTTGCAAGGAAAGTATCTTCAGCTTCTCTGATTGATAAATGAATAATGAATTTGGCTCACTGTGACTCAGCAAAGGAAAACATACTATGTGAAAATCTCAAAAGTAGTACTAAATTGTCAAATCAAATGTAACAAAGACAGTTTCCCACCTACAGATGCTGTCAATTAGCACTTGGGTCACATGCTTATTTTGCATCTTTAGAACTTCACAACCAAAATAGTAAAAAAGCGACCTAGATTTGAAGCTTGTTTTTGTCAATTGTTTCTTATGCACAATTACAGCACCACAGGAAAAACAGACTACACCACAGAGGTACAAACTAGTGCAGAAAATCTGTCCTGCTTTACTTGGAGTTTTGATAGTATCACAAAGGAACTTCCCACATATTTCAGTCTGATATGATCTTATTTTTAATTATAAATGCTTGTGGATTTCTGCATACCACTGTACAAATAAAACCCACTTTATTCTTAAATGATAATTAAATTATTTTAAAATTTAACATGCTTCCTTTATCAAATCACCAAATTCAGCTGAGCTGCACTCAACACTGACCTTGCAAGGAATCAGAAGAGAAAAAATATTTTTGTTGTCTTCATCTTCGCTGTGTCTCTGACAGTTGCAAAAGTGTCTTGCAAAGCCCATTCGTTTCAAGGTGCTTCAGATTTCATTTGTAACACCATTGTTTATCCCCAGCAATTGTGCACTTATCAGGCTGACTAAAAAAAATTCTAAGAAAAGCTCTATTAAAGAGTTTTCAGCACACCTGATATAAGTTATGTAGTGATAAAAGACATATAATCATATAATTAATTATTTTCTTCCATAAATGATGAATAAAGTTTTATTACCAAGAGAAAGCAACAGTACTCTAGTCACTGAGATATTAAAACTATTAGGCATTGAGGTGAGAAAATGTGTACTTAATTAGGATTATTTGAACTTACAAAATACAAGATATTCAAATAGTTTGTATCCACTATAACTCCCCTGCAGTTTATTTTTTTCTATTTGGATCAAGCTCAAAATAATGCTATTATTATCTTTTCATTTCTGGCCTTTATTGCTTTTTATATGATGTAGTATGCCCTGTTTAGCTTTAGAATGAAGCTTTACGGAGTCAGTTGTCATCTTTCTCCAATTTTTTGCTGGTTTTCCCACATGAGAGGTCTTCAGACTGCCAAACTTACACTTGAGAGAGAGTGGTGAATAAAAGCTGAAACTTCTTTGGGGTTGTTACCCCACGCCACCCAGCCTGGAAAGACACAGTGGTTCTGGTTGCAAGGTAGAAAGCTGTGCATGCCAGTGAGACTGCACAGTTGTAATGTAGGCTAGAAACCAATTCTTGCACTGGTATCTATTTGCAAAAATTTACCCTCTCTTAAAGAATCCTCTGTTTTAGTATTTTACTACTTTGACACTGCATTTGGTAAGTTCTTATGTATCTTTGTCCCATTGTCTTGCCTAAGAAACATAAAACAAATCATCCAGGAAGAAAAGTTACTGCCCAGAATCCTTCGATGAGCACTGAAGTCGACTTGATTTTCTACTTCACAAGACACTGCATTGCTTTTACATGCAGCAGAACCTCATTATTTTGTACCTCATCATTTATATATTGGGTAAGTCAGACAAAAGCCATGCAAAAGTTAAGTTCTTCCAACATCCAATAAAACAGCTCAAGAGCAGATAGTAAAGGGATGCTTTAATCACTGGCTTTGCAGAAAGTAAATAATTAGTTTTGCAGAAAGAAAAGTAATGGCTTTCACTTGTCTGCTAGGAATTAAAATTAAAACTGAATTGTTACCATTAGTTAAAGCTAAGTCACAGATTCCACTGTATTTCAAGATAACCATACTGCTACATTCCTCAAGACTGTACTTTCTTTTCAGAGAAGGAAGAGTTATAATGTTGCAGAATAAATTTCTTCACCTTCCCTGGAGAAGTATGTAAACAGTGAAATGGAAAATGTTATATAAAAAGAAATGAATCAGCCAGAAGGACTTTTTTTTAAATTCATCAGCATGAAATTATACTAATTTGGAATGTAATCAAGCCTGTGCTATGAGCAGAATTATGGGTCAATACAGTATCTCCTTCAAGTTGGATCCAGTGTTTTCTGTTTAAATAATTCATTTTATTTATAGGGTCCAAGGTCAGCATAAAACAACTGTCCTGAGTAATAACAAAGCAGAAACAAATCATATATAGCAGAAACAGCATTTGATCAAAGATATAAACATTTATTCAGATATTTAACACAGGTTCTGAAGAACTGTTTTGTGTTCTCTTCCATCAATACATTTGAAATTCAGAGCAGCCTTAGCCTAGACTAATAATTTGAAAATTAAACCAACACCATAGAAAGTAACAGATGGGAAAAGGAGAGGTTTAAACACAAAGCTAAATGCCACTGCTAAAATCAAGCACCACCAGAAAGAACAAAAAGCAATTTATTCAAAGGACTAAGCCCAACAACTGAATGGCAAGAAACTCATAAATCCTTCAGTGCAACATCAAAAATTAAAACATCTGCTTTACTATTATTATTACAAACATCCAGGTTTAGTGCCAGTCATTCTTTTTAGGTATAAGTCCATCTCTCTAATCAACACAGAAGCAGCCCTTCAGATGTGGTATCCACTCCAATGGTCTTGTGCAGTTTGAAATCTTCCATTTTCACATACTTGAGTTTAGTTGTCAATGAATATCCTGACTGTTGCTTTTCATCCAACTTCTCTCTGCAGCTGTGCTTTCATGTAAAAGGTTTCGTATCAAATTAAGGCCAAATTTTTAGTCTTACAACAAAGCCACAGACAGAGATGGGAAGATACCTTATTTAGGATTTTTGGTTTTGTTGTTGTTGTTTGGTTTTTGTTTTGTGGGGTTTTTTTGTTTTTTTGCTTTTTTTTTTTAGTGAATGGCTAAGCTGTTGTCATCCAGGACTAAAACAGGTCTTCCTGGGGAGAGAAGCTCCCTGCTGCATGGTGTGCACCATCCCACTCACTCTGGCAAAGGGAACAGAAGGCTTTAGCTCTATGATCTGTTCATGATCTGTTCCAGTGGTCTCTTGCCCATCCTAGCAAACAGCAGATACAAACCTAGCACAGCTGGTAACTCCAAGCATTGTTCTCTCCTCCAGGGTAGAGCTCCTCCTTCACTGCAAGATTCAAATTTAGGAAAGTGCAGCAGTATTAAAGAGGACTCACAGAAAAGCCATTAGCCTTGTGTTGTTTCTGTGTGCTTTACACTTTTCTGTCCTTATCCTGATATATATCAGATAGATATTTTGACTTATACTAATTAATTGTGACATCATAAATTAAAATGAAAAACAAAGTGCAAAACATTAATTATAATCTTGCCTACAACTGGCTAAATAGGGGAACATGAACTGGAAAAGTTTCATGGAGGAAATAAAAGGAAAACTGGTGATTCAGAGTGAACCTAATTTATCACAGGCATGTGTGTAATTGCCTGCAGTTCTAGGATTTAGTTAAGACTTTTGTCCTCAGGAAAATAAATTTTAAAATATTCTTAAGCCTATCCTTTAGTAGACAAGAAAATAAATGCAAAAATATGTTTAAAGTTTTTAACATTCATCTTTTATGTATAATTTAGTAGGGCAAAAAAGGCAATTTACACTTTTTATACATAATTTTTATACATAATAATTAAAAGAATTATGGTATTAACATTGTCATTAATTAACATTGTCAAATAAATTTATTATGTAGTTAGCTACCACCAGCCAGCTTCCTATCTTATTGGAATTTCTTTGAACATATTAAAATGAAAATATATAACTCAATAGGGATGATAAACTTTTAAGGGATTTCCTTAGTCTGCAATACATCATGAAAAGTGCCAAGAGAGTTTCTCATCACCAAAGGTCATGCAAGACCTTTTTCTCCAACCAAAGGATGATGACACTATTCTGAAAAAAAGAACTTTTTGAGGTTTTTGTATTTCAAAGATGGATACATTTTAAATTGTCCTTGTTTAAACCTATTTGCCTGAACCAAACTGAATACCTTTTCAGCTGTCTTAAAAAACTCAAGCCCCTCTTCAAACCCTTTCACTGTCTTTCTTTCATCCACTGCATTAGATTTTTATCACTGTAGATGAAACCCTGTTCTATACACACACATCCAAGTGCTCTTTCAATGTCAAGAATCTAGCTGTAACTCAGTCTGGGTGGTTTAATCCTTTCCTCAGAACACCTACTACCAACGTATAAATCCTGCTTGTGTCCTTCTCTTACCCTCCATGTGCTGACCATGCTCATCCCTCTCTTTACAGTGTATTATTTCTCTAAAAATACTTTTCCTTCACTTCTGTCCAAAGAAATGCTAATCTAATAAAACAATGAATGTCTATAATAATCACTTTCATTAGAACCACTGTTTTTTATATGGTTACACATACTCTGTATAGCCCTTTAGTCCCCAAATCTCCTAAGAGCCACTATTCCGACAGGGGCAATTGGTTGCATTTCTCATGCAACCAATCATGAGATAGCCCTGGGTACTGCTGATCCAGTCATCCCTCAAAAGTCCCAATTCCTGTTGGCATCAGCAACAACTTTTGACCTTGCACAGTGGATTTACATCAAAGGATCATCTCTAAATTACTGCTTCATACTTTCTATGGCAGAAACTTGTTGAACATTTTGACATGGAAAACGCTTACTGGACCTCCCTGAAAACATTCACTGTCTTTAGGAACAATGCATTCCTACTTTCCCACATTCCAAATAATTGGTACAGCTGTCAGAAGTCCTCAGATATCAGTCTGAAGGCACATGCTACTTTGTGAATGTACATGAATTTTCCTTACAACTATGCTCCAATTTACTCGTGTGGTACACAAGGTGCATGAGCACTGACTGCTCTCAACTTATCACAACATTAACAAGGCTCTTGCCAGGCTCGATCCAAAGATTGGAGATTGAGCAGCAATTCCATTGCAATAACCAATTTCTGTCCTTGGCTCTGCCATCATTGTTCCAGGTGCAGCCAGTTGCATGAGGGCAAATGTGCTAGTGTCATGTCTTGCCTGATGTCAATACTGGTTTCTGGAGGCAAAGGACCATATCAATTATCTATTTATTTTAGCAGATGGATAGTGTTCTAGTCTGTCTTAGGATTCAAAGAAATTTTATTTTGCCTGCTTCACAGCTAACTCAGAAAATGTGTGCTGGTGATTTATTCTTGCATGTGACTGAATAACCTCATCCTTCATTTGAAAGAGGTTTTAAGCTGTTAACAGGGAATATGTTTTGCTATATAATCAGAAATAACTTTTTTTTCTCTTTCATACTTAGGCTTCAGCTTACAGTGCATTGTGTTTCTTGATTGCATCTTTTGTATGTTCATCTTTGTGAGATTAAACCTCTTGCTGTGAGGTGAGTCATTGTTCAATTACCAAAGAATGATTTTGCTAAATAATATAAGCATTTCTTGTTGTATAGCTTTTTTATTCAATGGTTAAACTCTACATCAAAATATCACAATACTTTGTGTTATATTTGTTCTTCTTGAATTCAGTGCACATTAGTAACCCTTTCAGTGACAAATATTTTCCACAGCCACAGACTCTTTGCTCACACTGGCTGAGATTCTGCTGTCTTTCCTTGTGAGAGCACTGTAGGCAGTGTAGCAGCATGCAGTGTGTAGCATCTGCTCAGCTTTCTGGAGGACCTTTGTTCTTCAAGAATGTGCAGGTTTTCTTTTAAGGCTACATCTCATGCCCAGTACCCCTTGGGAAGCTGCTGCAGGGGCTCCCAGAAGTTTTTCCCTAGGTGGAGTCCTTGCTGTCCACTTCATTTCATAGAGTGATTTCTAAAAGACATTCATTGCAGTACCCATGACATTGAATGTGGGTCAGTTTAAAACAAAATTTTGTAACAACCAAACTGGAATGTAGTCAGAATTTAAAGGAAAGGGAAAAACCCCTAGCAACACAAACTCATTACCCTTGACTACTTCACATCCTCCCCCAAAACCAAAACTGAAAACTCCAAATAACCAAAACTGAAACAACAACAAACGTGTAAGAAGACGTGGAGGTATATCTATGCCAGGGGTGGGTGGCAGGTGAAGATGGTGGGAAAATGAAAAGTGGTAGATGGCTTGGATGAGGGAGTCCATTTTCATTTATTGAATGAAAGTCCTTGCAGTTGAACAAGGTTTGTCCTTGAAAGTATTTCTGTGTCCAGTAAAGTATGAGGAAATGTATCTGCCTGTGCTATTCTGGTTCCCACACTGACCTTCTAAAATGAGATTTTCAAAATACCACACTTCTAAATGAGAATAAGATGTAGCAGCATAAAAAGGCTTCCTCTGTGACAGAGGGAGAAATGTAATGCATAAGAATTTATGAGTGTAAATTGGCAGTTTAAAATAATATACAGCACAGATATTTGAATTTCTAGCACAGGAAAGGTTAAAACCCAAAATACCACCAAGTTTTTCTAATAAATAGTTTTTACTTGCTGAAGAGTGTCTTTTAGGAATTCTTCAGAGCTGTCAGAGATAAACAGTTATCTCCATTGGCAAGTACCTTGCAAACATATATTCACTACAAACTGTGAAAATAGCTAATCCAAGTAACAACTACTTCCCATTTTTGTCAAGTACCCAGATTGGCAATTTTCATAAAGATCAAGGAGGCAGACAATGTTTATGATTGTTGTTTCTGTGTTTGCACATATTTTCCTATTTGGTCCCAACAGATTTCCTACAAATCTCAACCTTAAATCTTTTCTGTTAATGAACCATAAGGTGAAATTCCCCTACCGATCTTACATCTATGAAGCAACAAACCCAATCTGCTACAGTAAATCATAATACTTAGCTTCTGAAGAGATAATTCTAAAAAGAGAGATATAAAAGTCAGAATCACATTTACCGACATTTCCCCCTACTGCTTCTCCAACTGCACTGAGTGTGAAATGATTTAAGGTCAAATCCTCACCAGGCAAAGCAGTGTATGCTCAATGCAGCATGACACCACCATCCTTATTATCACAGAACCCACTTAGAGTGAAAAAATGAAAAATTTCTGTAAGTACAACTTTATCAGAAAAAGAGCTAATTCTAAGAATATTCACAGTTGAGTGGTGCTTCTATAAAGATGGTAACAATGCCTCAACAGAAGCAATGCCTCCTTGGATCAGTTCATTGTCTCCCTTATCTGTTACTTTGAATATCTTGTTATTTATTGTCAAATATTACCATTTCTTTTCAGCCAACTAAAAATTAACTGAAGAGTAGTTTTTGTAACCAGTAAGTACACTTACAAATGAAAAGTTTAGCAATAAAACTCTTAAAAATATGAAAGTCAGGTTTACAAAGGAACCACTTCTGCTAATTGATTTTTACTGTACTCTTAGCTAAAGGGATTCACTGGGGTTTTTTGGTTTTTTTTTTTCCTTCTGTGAACTCTTTGCTCTCAATTCTTCTGTGCTTCATGGTATCTATGTGGATGTGAGGAGCATGTGCAGCCCCTGGCTGAGTTCTTTTGTACAATAGCAGTACACATGAAGGAAGCCATCAACTATGCCCACCAGCTTCCCCAGACTCTGTTGCAGCAGTTATAATTTTTTTTATGTCAGCAGAAAATGGTGTTTTGGGCAGAATAATAAACTATTCAGCTTTGTGACTTGGCACTGAAACGTGCTTCATGAGGAGCTTGGTCCATGTTTAAGATTTATACTCAATTTTTTTCCACTCCAATTTTCTGAAACTTTGATGCTTGAGAACAAAATTCAGGTCCCTTCCTGATGTGATATTAATTATTCATAATTGGTTGGAGTGCTCTAGAAGGAGCCTGGGCATTGTTGCACCTCTATCTATGCCAAGAGCTGAGGAGAGGGGTTCTGGCTCTGACATTTCCTGGCAAAAGATGACAAACATCTGCCAGCTTCACCAGCAGTTTGAAGTGTGGTGGAACATCTTGTCTGTGTCCTTCCCCAGGCTGTTGGCTTGCCACCTCACACACATCAACATTGGGATACCCAGCTGCTGTGTCAGCTTGGGACAGGACTGACACACACCCCCAAGTCTAGGACCTTCACCTGCACTCTCCAAGAACCATGCACTGTTTTCAGACCTGTGGATTAGAGTCTCTGACCTGTACAAGAAAATAAAGGAAGGCTGAAGTTCAGACATTAACTTGAGATTGGCAATGGAGGTACCAGAATGTTTCAAAGGACATGTTTCTTCAAATCCTCTCCTGTCTTGCTATGACCCATACCTTTTGGTAAGGATGAGCAGCAGTAACATCCTCATTTCAATTGTTGCTCATTCAGGGGAATGGCTTTGTTAACAATTTATTTTTGCAACGGTATGTAAAATAATTGGAATAAAGAAGGAGTGTAATTGAAACAAAAAAAAAAAAATGGAGTGATGCTTCCATGATTAAATAAGGCCATATCATTTGGAGTTAATCCATTCACCCTGGAACATCTTTTCAAAGCTAATAGATGAATTTCCATGTCCAGAAGTTTATTTTTCTTTATAGGATCAGTGGATTCTGATGGTTTTATTTGATTGTTAACATTATAAGTGGGGATTCAGAGTATTTAAATAAAACATGGCATTTTATCTAGGTGAAGAATATCTTACTTTAAAGATTAACCTGAAACACTTTTTTACTCTTTCATTTTCTGGAGGGTTTAGAGAGTCAGGCAGATTTCAAAAATAATCCTGTCAGAAAGAGGAATCCCAGAGGTTTAATTCAGTCTTTCCTTAACTTCACTAGTAGTTGGACCAAGCCCTGTCCTAGTTGAGCCAAGGAAGCAGATCCTCCTTACATTCTTGTGCTTCCAACAAAAGCCTTAATACAAGAGATCAGAATCAGAGTATCACAGCAGTAACTTGAGCACAGAGAAATCCTGGATGCAGCTGGAGATATGTATAGGTACAAAGGATATAAATTAGGGAGTGTTGTGCAAAGCAGCTACAGGGACTTGTCTTTTGTGAATGCTGTTTATGGGTTGCATGCAGTGATATCCATTAAATGTTCTGAATGCTGTGAAAGAGCCAATTTTTTTCCTGTTGTTTTATCTTGCTTTCACATGATTAATTACTGCCTACCTAGAGTGTTGGAGTGGCAGCAGCTCCCAAGGGAGCCAGACTTGACTGGTTGAATAAGCATTTTCCTGGACTGTAACAAAGTGGAAGCAAATTGCCTCTACAGCAAAAGTGCCTTCTGACATACCAGCCACTTTGAGACTGAAGAACTTTGCCTGCTTCCTCCTCTTGTGAAGTGTCAGGCTGCCCCTTCAGAAAATTTGGGTAGTAATTAGGACAAAACCTAAGCAGAAATGGTCCTGTGCTGAGTCAGTACCCCTCCACTCTGAAAACCTTGTAGCCATCCCTGTACCTTACCTCAAAGTCTTCTCATAAGATGAGAGGCTGCCCAGACTCTGATTTTTCCTTATGGGCTCAGCTCCTTGATCTAACATGGGAGAGGAATGCAGCAAGGGCAGTAAAATGACTTAGGCTGACATGGTGGCATTGTTAATAATATCGGAACACGTGAGTATGGTTTTCAAGAGAAAAAAGAGAAAGTGCTTTTGGAGGCCAAAAATACTTTACTGGTACCACTAATTTCCTTCAGAATTACACAGTAATTGCAGAACCTTTTTTATTGCTTTGAAGATATTTATCTTAATACTACTAATTCTTACATAATTATTTTTTAATTGAAAAAGTGTTTGTCTAAGTAAGAATCAACACCATGTATTACTAAACACTAAGACTACTCAACTTTTAATTACAATACTGCATTGATTAAATTAACTCATTGATTTTTTTTTCTCAGTATTTTTATCTAGGATCTCAGGGCTCTTTGTTGTTGCATTTTTAAACAATTACTTAACCACATATGGATGAATGTACACATGTATAGGTGTGCATGTATTTTTACATGTAAAAAGTAATTGATTAGAATTGCTGCAATTAACAGCCTACAATGATGGCTCATACGAAGAAAACAAACACCAGTTCCTCATCATAAGAACAGTCATTTAAAATAACACAATAAACAAAGGAAAGGTCTACTGCTGACCAAGTTAAGAACCTCAGAATGATCAATGCAGACAAACCTGTGACATAAGCTATCCCTAATACAATCTTGGAAGGAGTCAGACAAGCCAGACAAAAGCCAGTCCTTTGAAACATTTCATAAATATCAACACTCCCCTAAGAAAAAGAAACAAAGAAGACAGCAACAACTGGCCCCATGGCGTGTTTTCTAGAAGCAGATTAATTATATCAACTTTAGATTAATGTCAGAAATAACAACACTGACAGTATCAATAATTTCTAGAGCTTCTTTTGTGCATTTTACATCAAGAATAAGCTTTCTAACATTAACCTCAGTGAGAGCTTGCTGCTGAAATCCATCTTGCTAGTTAAAAACATCTCGGGTGTGAGAAGAAGGAAATAAAATGCTTGCAATACCTTTGTGTTTCTCCTAGTGGAGAAACACATTACAGACCCCAGTGGCAGGCAATTTCTCCCTGAGGATTTTTACTGGCAGCTGGTGCATTTATTGATTACCACCACATGAAGCTCAACAAAAGAGCTAATAACAGACTACTCAACAGATAGCCTGGGGATCTATCTGGATGCTTAAAAATCTAGTACAGGTGTTTGGAAAGGATTTGTCAGGGCTTTTGTCTGCTTCTGCTGCCGTGGGATCAAGCTCTGCCATGGTGGCAATGCCTGGCCCTTGTCTGCCCTGGTTTCACCATATTGCTGCCCTCACCTCCCAGCTTGCCTTCCTCTGGGAGGAGCCCAGCTTGTGCTGCGTCCCTACAGAGTTGTACAGGAGATGATCTTAAAACATCTCTTTTAAATGTCAAAGCACTTTCCCCAGCTGAACATGTTACATGGTAACGGGTTATTTCTTAGCCCTTGGTTCAAGGCCAGACTGTATATTTTATGCTAAGTGTGGGAAAAGCAGTGAAAATTTTTTCCTGACTTTTTTCCATTCTGTTTTGTTCTGTAAGCAGACCAATTACAGTCATACACCAAAAAAAGACTGTCCAGCTGTGGAAAGTCCCATGTGAGAAATTTTGAGGAAAAAATTGCCTCTAAAGTTTTTTTGATAGAAGGTTGATCTCTGCTTAGTGCACTGTCAATGCAGATAACTGACCCTCTGTGAAAAGCACTACTGCACTGAACTCCAGATGTCACAGCTGGGAGGATATAACAACATTTGTGAAATTCACATGCCATCAAACACCTGGCCCTCAGGAATACCACCTGTCCCTGTACTTCCAGTGGAAACGTGATACCAGACCTGGCACTCCCCAAAGCATATCTCAAGGAGTTCTAAACATAAGAGGAAAAAACACATAGTGCTAAAATGTTAAAAATATCCTAAGGATATTTCCAAGAAATCCATTAAATGCTCAAAATATGTTGGGCTTCTGGCAGCAGCTAGCCACATCCAGATGAAATACAACTGCAACTGCTAGAATAACAGGACTGTATGATTTGCAAAGTTATTTCTGAGATGTCCTAGCCTTGGGCTCAATATTGATGCACTTTCTATGTCTTGGACAAAGAGCAGCTCAGATTAACATGTGATGCACTTTTCAGAAGGCTTCTCATCATGGGACCAGGCCAACACTTAATTAGGACATTTCCTGCAGGATTTGCCCAAAGCCTCCCTCAAAATATCTTAGCACTGCTCTCAGTGCAGTTGAGATTAGGTAATTAGAGATATTGACAGGTTCTTCATGCATATATTGATATGTGAACAAATACAGATACATCATCCAAATTTCTTGTGTTTTTATCTTTGCACAGATTGTAATCCTGTGATAGTATTAGATAGGAGTAATTTGACACTTAAGACTTAACCTTATACCTCCACCCATGTCCCTAACCCATGGGCCCAGCCATAGACAACACAAGTTTCAAACCACTGAAAAAATTCCAGCAGCTCCCATGCCCTCCAAAAACACAATTTAGCAGAATCATGTTTTCTTCTTCCTGTTCAGCTGTTCAATTCACACACTTCTGGTCTTCCATTCCCTCAGAACCTCCTGATGTGAAGGCTGGATTCAGTCCAGAAGCATCAGGACAAGCAAGAGTTATTGACTGGAAAAAGTGGAATTTTACTCCAAGTTTTATACATGTCTTAAGTCCACACTGAAACTATCTGTCCTCTTATTCAGTAAAGGACAGTGTTGGAGGCAGTGGGATACCAGGAGGGGAGGAAAGGCAGGACTGGGCAGTGGTGCAACAAAGACTGATGCAATGAAATGTCCTAGCTCCCACCTTCCTGGCTCCAGACACAGCTTCAAAACATCTGAGGTAGCAGGAAAAATTCTGTCCAGCAGTAATTTGCAAGGGAAATACAATTAGTGCATTAAGATAATTTCACTACATGATTTCTTTTGCTCCGTCACAGTAGTGCCTTCCCTGGCTGCTGCTAAAAAGGTCTGTAAACTCCACAGGGGACAGGCTGGAAAACACCACTAAGAGTTACTTGGCTTTTTGCACAGAATCTCTGCTTGAGCCCTGTGTCTTTGAGTAAAGTGTGTGCACCGTTACCACATGCTTAACCATTCTGACAGGCTGTGGAGAAAGAAGGGCTGCCACTAGGACATTGGATATGCAAGCACTTTTCTGCATCCCAGGGATATGGAGGTCATTTTTAGTTGTTTTTTTTCTCCTTTTTGTTNAATATTAAGTATTAAGTATTAAATATTAAATATTAATAATTTTAAACCATACCTTTATTTAATTATTATTTGGTATAAGACACAAAACTTCAGTATTTCCAAGCTGCACTGAAAACTATACTCCCTTGTTGCATATTTCCCATTACAACTAAATTAAAACAGGAGTTCTAATTTAGTCCCTTCCTGCAATCCACTGCCAAAGAATCCATCCATCCATCCATCCNGCTAAAAAGGTCTGTAAACTCCACAGGGGACAGGCTGGAAAACACCACTAAGAGTTACTTGGCTTTTTGCACAGAATCTCTGCTTGAGCCCTGTGTCTTTGAGTAAAGTGTGTGCACCGTTACCACATGCTTAACCATTCTGACAGGCTGTGGAGAAAGAAGGGCTGCCACTAGGACATTGGATATGCAAGCACTTTTCTGCATCCCAGGGATATGGAGGTCATTTTTAGTTGTTTTTTTTCTCCTTTTTGTTTTTTTCCCAAACCAAGTGCAGATTATTTTTACCTCTTTTATTTTGAGCTGGCAGTGTGAACACTTTTTAGTTAATCTAACTCTGACATCTAGTGCCTAAGTCCACATCACTTATTAGCAACAAAACCCTAAGGCAACCCTAGAGACTAAGGCACTTAACAAAGAGAACATTACATTAAATCTGTGTTCTATTTCTATTTCTATTATTTCTATTTCTATTTCTATTTCTATTNAATATTAAGTATTAAGTATTAAATATTAAATATTAATAATTTTAAACCATACCTTTATTTAATTATTATTTGGTATAAGACACAAAACTTCAGTATTTCCAAGCTGCACTGAAAACTATACTCCCTTGTTGCATATTTCCCATTACAACTAAATTAAAACAGGAGTTCTAATTTAGTCCCTTCCTGCAATCCACTGCCAAAGAATCCATCCATCCATCCATCCAGAGGTCCCTGCAAGTTAACCTTTTCATCAGTCTTGTCACAAATCCACTGATGGGAAGGGCTCAGATAAACTCAGGGAAAGGGAGTGATATAACCTGGAGGGAAAAGAACAAGAACTCCCCACACAACTGTTGATGACCAGCAACAATGACTGCAGGATTTCATCTATACTTACCCTGCAGAAGTTTGAAATTTAGAAGTGGGAGAGGAAAAGAGAGTGAAGTGCAGGTTGCGTGCCTTGCACAAACTGCTGGGTCAAGAGCATACTCAAGCAGTTACCAGGGAACCATTAGAGCAATGTAGATCCATATTTTAGCTTGGATTATGGTTAGTCCTCACATAAGACCTGTTGCCAAATTTAGAAAATTATTTGCAGTAGTGGGAGGCAAGCAAAGGGGCTTGGGCTTTGCCTGTACCTTGGACTAAGACTCTAAACCCCTTTGCTTACTTACAGAACATTTTATCAAAAGGGCTGACAAGACAAGACAAGAAATTTTTAAGAGTTAAATTCTGTGGAATTAAAAAATGCTAGAAATAAAATCCTTTTACCAAAGATGGAGACCACTTTTCAACACAACTGTTGATTAATGACCTGTTTCAATCAAATATTTAAGTTATTCTTGTCTAAACTGCATAAAGATAGAAAAAGACTTATTAAAAGACCTCTCTGTGTTTCTTGGCAACAGATTGTTTGGTTTGTCAGAGTGAAATGCATTTTCATAAGACCTCTGATGGAGCTTAATAGGAAGGTAACACACACTAAAATAATTTGATTTGGCAGTCTGAACTAAATTGTTGCAGAGTGATAAATGGTAACACTACTTTTCATATTTATATAGTGTTTATATTATTTGTATAGTACCTTTTAAAAATAGTAGCACTTCTAGATTTTCTGTAACAAAACCCAAAAAACTTACAGTACCCCTGGAAAGGCAGTCTTGCGCTGTGCCAGGACTTAGACCTGAAAGAAGCCAACCTACCCACAAGCTGCAAGATACTCTTGGCTTTTTAATTATAAGAAAATCTGGGAGACTACAGGAAATAGATGTGTGCTTCCTCTGCATTTCCTCCTCCCAGTTCTCAAATGAATAAATTGCAAACAATCTTCCAAATGCTACAAACACAGGAGTTCACTGCCTATCCCATGCCAATGATATGGTAAGGGCATGGTGTAGTATGGCAAAGAACACAGCATATGATCATAAACACTGTGTGAGCACAGACACAACTCTACACATGGCCACAGCAGCAAATCCTTGAAAATAATTAATTCATTATATAATATATATGCCAAATAAGTTAATTCCAGTTAATTTGAATACAAATATTCATGGCATTACAAGGCTTTATGATGTCCCACATTTATCAGTAGCCCATTCCAAAAGCACAGGACTCTGAAAGAAATCAAACCTTTCGTTACAGGAGGAACTTAGCCTTAGGTTGTCCTTAGGTCTCCCCCAGTAGTGGACCTTAACAAACAGACATCACACATTAGCAGACACACAAACAGATAAAACCATATATTAGATCAGTCTTTCAGATTTTCTACTTTGTGGCTGAAGATGTTCACCAAATGTAATCTCTGTTGAAGCTTTGTCTCATCTGACTTTAGGTCCTTGCTTTTTAACCCACCTAAGCAGTTCTAGTAATAAAAAGCCAAAATCTACAAGCATCTTCTCTGATGATCTTCTCTGGTCACTGAAATTTTGGGGTCAGATCTGTTGTTGAGGTGAATTTGCCTCAGCTGAGTCACTCACAGGAGGAATTGTCTCCTTGCACACCAGCGAGTCTCTTCCACTCAATAACAACTGAGCTGCCAAAGCTTTTTGTAATCCTAAACCCATCAGGTTTTTCAGAGGAGATGCCAGACCAGCAAACTCTTCCATGTAATTTCATCTGTGTGCAAGAAGTGCAAGAGTGCACTCCAGTGGAGGGGTGGCAGTGGGCACCACAGTGTGACACACAATGCTGCAGTTCCTGAGGACTGCCCTGGCTTGAGGGATTGATTTTGGGCTCCTGGGGCAAATAGAAAGCAGACAAAAATGCATTTGAGGTCACTCCCAATGTTTCCCTCCTCAATATTTTGATGGGGTTTTCCCCTTCCTGAACACTTTCTCTCAGAAGCACCACCACCACCAATGGGCTTGGCCTTGGCCAGGACCCTTGGTGAGTCTGTCTTGGATTTGGCTGCTCCACTGGACATAGGAGTAGCTTCTTACACCTCCTCACAGAAGTCACCTCTTTAGCCAGCCACCAGCAACCAAAGCCTTGCCACAAACTCAACACAGATAAAGAAACTTTACATCTGGAACATTTTCACCATAATTTTAAAAATGAGTCTAACTTGTAAATTAATGCTGATTTTCTATAAACACATTTAAAATTTAAATTTTTGAAGTTTAGGGTTTTCCACTACGTCAGAGAAGATGGTGACGCTTTCTCCCCCAGAGAAACAAAAATATAGTTTGTGTATTATTTAAATTAATAACAAATTACGTAACTAGTAGAAGTAGTTTTGTGTTACAGTTTGGAAGGAAGCAGGAAATACTGATACCTCAGGGAAAATGCAAATAGCACAATATAATTAGTCCTATTAATTTCTGGCCAAAATATTCAGTTTTGTATCTACACACTTGTTAAAAGTTTTACTAAGTGATGAAAACTGGGAAAGACTTTCTAATGGTAACCAAGAGACAGCAATAACGATTCTTGGCTGTTGCACATCTTGTGTCAGGCAGTGCATTTTCTGACGTGCTCAGGAGACTTTGTGATGGGTCTCAAGTGAGGTCTCAAGAGACAAAACATCTTTTGAAAATCCAGGATCCATTATTGAACCACTCGGTTCTCCAGCACTAGTCTGATTGATTTGTGATATCTGTTGAGGATGTGTGATAAGCTCACAGCAAGGGAACAGAAGCTCTGTCATAAAAAAAGAAAAAGGGAATATTGTTCAAAACTGGTTTTTTTTCAGTGAAGATTCACAGCACCCTATGACTGACTTTATACTCAGTGCCACTCACGGCTTCTTCAAAAATTTGATTTCATCTTAATGTAAGAAATCTTTGCAGAAGTAAACCTTGCTGGCCACTAACAGATAGTTTCAGACATCTCCCACTAGTGATGGCAGCAAAGTGCAGCTTGGCTCTGCCTCAGAGCTGATCTCCTGAAGCAGAGATTTCACACCTCCTGCACACCGTTCAGCACCTCTGCAGACTGCAGGAGCCAACACATGCCCATGGTCTGGCTGCATGGGGCACCTTGGACTTTCTTCTTATGCCAGAAGACCTTTCCAACACAGTGTAGATCTTCTGAAACCTCTGCAGCCACTGGCAGAGGTGTGGCAGTCCTGGACACATCTTGGAGCTGTTTCTCAGTCTGGGGGAAGAGCTGGGAGTGTTGGTGGCTGAGCTGGCAAACAGCTTAGACTAATAGAACACTTTCTGAGTCAATTTCTTTCTGAATTTGGCACTGATTTCTCAGTTTTCACTTATTTTCATGTAGATTAAGACAGTCTTAAGAAACCATTTTCCTCTGTAACGAATGCTGTGAGGATAAAGTCCCTGTATCAACCCTGGTAGGCATGACCTGCACAGCAAAAGTTCTTTAGTTTTTCCTCATTCAAAGACTACAGGCCCACTTACCTGCTGAGTCTTCATCAGACCTGGATGGTACCATTTTACAGACTTTTTCTTTTTTTTGTGGAAACTCGTGTTGATAGATCTTACCAGCTTCATTTTTCTTTCCATACTTCTTTTACAGACTTTGTTTCAAATTAAGCAACTGCACTGAATATAAAGGCAACCTCTGTAATTGTAATTACTATTTTTACTTGTACTATGAAGAATTATACACTTTCAGTGTTGTCATCAATCTTAAAACATACACATGGATCTCTATTGGAAAAAAATCAAATATGAATATATTGATGGTGTACTGTAGGGCTAAACATCAAAATGTGTAAGACAATTCAGGCATTGAGAAACAGATGCATTGTTTCATCTTATTTTTCAGAAATACAATTTAAAAATTCAGCCTTAACAAATGCAAAATAATGAGTGCCCCTCCAGAATTTCTTGAAAAGTTCTTGTCCAGAACAATCAGATTGTAAAAGAAAGTAAAATTCCCCCCACGTGAGCAGAAGCTTGGGATTGGGGGGTTAGTCTGTATTACAGAATTTCAGAACAAACTACCAAGAACATCTATCCTTACTAAATAACTCTCCAGTTTTTCCATTAACTTGGACCAAAATCTAAAGTTAATAGCCATAGCCACCCTTCCCCCAACTCATTACTCTGGGAAGCAGTACTAAAATGTACTAATTTGAGCTAACTCTTCTGCAGGATTTCAAGAAGAAAGGTTATTTTTTCCCTTCCTTTGGCAGGTTATTTTAAGGTGTCAATTCGAATTTTTGGCACTACATCAAATCTTTCTGCAGAAAAGCTGTTTCTATTCTCTACAGGACTCTTAAATGTAGCAGTAATATACTTCATTCTCCACAAATTGTAATTTTTCCATTATCCTATTACTATAATTTTCCACAATGTTCTTGACAGCCCCCTTGGCTCTGCCTTACCAGAAGAAAGGGGTTTATTCATTTATTTTGTCATGATAACTTTTTCACCACAAAGGAGGTGGCAGCCTTTGGTACATGCAGCTTGCTTTGCAGCAGGAAAGAGAAGAGCAGTAGCTGTGGCTGCACTGTGAAACCATATATAGTTTACAGCTCTGTATTTCATGTCAAGAATAAATCTAGTAACTGCAGCAATTATAATAATGGCAATGAGGTGTGCAGTGACATTTTACAATGCAGGAAGACTTTTCAGACCAATGCTGACTCCAAGCATCCCAGTGTGACAAAAAATGCCCCTGAATGGTCCCTGTCTGAAATGTCCTGTGAAGATGAATAAGGACTTTTTTTTTTTCTTTTTTTTTCCACAAAGGCTGCCATCTTACTGCAATAAATCCCTTTGTCAGTGTGTCTCTCTGGACAACTCATGCTGCTAAATGGCAGTCACACTTCATTATCTCAGAAAACTGAGAGTATTATGTAATGCAGCAATATAAAGCAGTTCTAGGAAAATGCACAATGCAACCAATTTGTTCTCCCACTTTTGGATGCTTCATTTCTCCTTAAGGCCTTACCCCAAAGTCTGAGCTGCAGTGGTACTTCAGGTAATCCCTGTTGGAGCAAAGGACTCAGGGAAAGTAAAGATTTCTGTCCTGAGCTGCACAGGATTTAGTCTGTGTCCAGCAATATTTTCTCTGCAGTTTCTCTTTGTGTCAGCTCAGGATGTTGGGGAAGCAAAACATTTAGAAATAGGATATCATGTCCAACTTACCATTGTAATTGTTTGGGAGAAGAGAGACAACTGCTGTGCTTTTTCTGCTTAGCCAGGAATGAACCTGCCATTTTGGATTTTAAAACCAATTAATCATGGCTCCAATCAGTTTTGATCAGTAAGCAAATGTTTCATTCCATTCCTTGTATAACTTTATTGAAAGCAGGAGTTAGATTTTTAGGATTCCTTCTGTTGAATGTTTGGTTTTGAGAGCTATTTTCTTCCAGAAACAGCTGTTTAAGAGGTCAGTGTGTGCTGGCAAAGGTGAGCACAGCAAAACTCCCAGGCAGTGAACTGCATCATCTGCCCTGGGGAGATGGCAGCTCCCCTCATGGAGCACCACATCATCCTACCACTGTTTCCTTCAGCTTCCCAGTCTCAGAGAAAGCTTTAAGCTGCTGTCCTAAAAGAGGGCATCCCTCACCAGAAGGTGTTGAGAGAGATTACAAGAGAGACTGGACTCTCAGCAAGGCAGCTTGAAGGACATTTGCTGATCTTCCTACAATCAGGAGCCCACAGCTAGTCTTGTGAAAGGTGAAGGTTTCAGTGTGTTTCTTGTCCCTGCACAGGATTCAGAGCAGCTGGTAGGATTAAACACTTGCCATTCCTTTCCTGCTGCACCAACAGTTTTTGCCATCTGTATGTTAACAGTCTTAGCTTTATAACACTTAGTGTTATAATTGTCTCTGGAGCTGAAAGATGACTGAAATATAAGCTTTTATAAAATGAGCATTTTCCAAATCACTGTGCCATGAAGCAGTCACTTAAGCTAACTGGAAAAAAAAAAAAAAGATACCAGTTCAGAAGTTCATGTGAACTTGGAAACAAAAGAGAAAAGAAGATCATACAATTAGGTTGCAAACATCTCATTCTATTCTGTTGAGTCAGTACTCCAGTGGTACAAATGGCTCAAAACTCTGCTAGAGACCCCCAGAAAAACCCACAAATCCATTCCAGACTCAGTTTATACCCATACCAAGCGTGACAAGAGCTTGCCTGAACTATTATTATTGGAGGTCCTTACTAAGCAGGTGTCAGCCTTGTATGTCCTGCAGCAGTGAGAGCCTGTTGGCCCACCTTGAACATCAGGTGTCAGTGCAAACAGCTGCATGGAGAGGCCAGCAGCCCCACACAGACTTGCAGGGTAAACGGAAATACTCGATTTCACTTGCATTTGCATCACAGCACGGCTGAATTTAAGTCAGTCCCCAACTCTTAAGGCCTTGAAATAGCTGTGCAAAATTGTAGGGTAGTTATTAACACTGTTGGGGAAAGTAATGCTGTAAGAACCTCTCAACAGGTTCATCTGTTCTTTTCTTGATCTTCTTCCTTCATTAAAAAGGCTGATGACAAACAGAGGATGATACTTTTTTGCCTAGTGAGAGATCCTGTGTATTGAAGCTGCAACTCAATCATCTGTGAAGCTTTTCAGAAATCTTCAGCACTGCAGCAAAATTTAACATGGATTAGCTTCCAGCTGGGAAAATAATAGGTAGAAGTTTTATACCTTTATTCATGGGAGAACAAATACATGGATATTTCTACATAAATGGTAGCAATTTCTTTTCTGTGTATAAATAATTGATGATAACCTTTTGTAGAGCAAAGTGGTAATGATTTTGAATTTCAGGTTTGTACCTGCAACATGTTTAAATCTTTTGGCCTCATATATATATTTAGCCTTATTCCTTCAATCCAGAAGAGTAGATAAATTGCCACAGTAAGCATTTTTTATCTGAAAATTTATTTCTCAGTTGCTGCAGCATTTGTAGCCCCTAAACTTAGACAGAAAGAGAAACAAAAGCTTTGGGTTTAAATTCCATGGCCTGTTACAGTCTGTTTAAATTACTGCAGCTCAAAACCTTATGTAGCCACTGTGAATTACACTGGAAACAAGTAAAACATGTGATTGCCTTGCCCAAAAATTTAAGGTGATGCCTGTAAGAGTTTCACAGAATTTTGGCTCAGGGTTAACATGCTTAAAACAAAATTATGCACCTACTGGTCCTACAGCTCAGGCCTAGCAGCCCCCTTGCACAGAGCCCTTTTGGAACTTTGTGATAATCTCAGGAGTGTAATCCTCTTTTCCCGAGAAAACGAGTGCTATGCCAGGTCCTCAGCACCAAAACAAAATTAAGTTCCTTAAGGGTCCTAAAGGACAAGGTACCCACTGGTGTCAGCTGGGGCTTGAGCAGGTCAGGACCTGGGCAGGGATCTGACAGTACTAACAGTTTACAGCTGAGTGAGGGGGGTAGCCAGGACCCTGCACTGGGCTGTTGTGTTCTTGAAGGAAAAGAAGCCACAGAAGCACATTTTCTTATTACACTTGGGCATTTATGATGGTTGCACTTTTTTAAAAGCTGAAAATTTCAGTGTCAAGTAAGGGAATGCCATTTTTACATTACTTTTTTTCTGAGGTAGCTTTGACTTTCCTTGTAGAATGCTAGTATACTTTAAGCATTCTTGGATCTTGTGAAGACTGCGTTTTACTGGTGCTCCAGTTCCCACTTGTGTTGTGTTCCACCAAGTCAGTTCTCAAAGCAATTGCAGTGAAGAGCATTTTAACCAATGCTCTGGTCCGTGATGTGGTTAAACTGGGGTTTAAATTCTGGCTGCAGAAATCCTACTGGGGAAGGTGAAAAAACCAACTTATTTGTAACTAAATGGTTTGAGCACATAGTTTTGGTTGCTTACTTGCTATATAATCTAATAAACATGAATGCCCAAGTTCTGGGTTTTTTCTTCCATGATTGTACTTTTTTAGCTGTTTGGCCAAGTTATTGTGCTGATAGGTTGTACTCTAGTGTGGGAGGAATAAGTCTCAAATGTTGTCCCAGAATATCCCTCTCTGTCAGTATCTAGGGATTTTTCAGTAGGTGCAGAAAACTTCACTGTTGGGAAGGAGAGAAAATGGTCCACCCTAATGGAAACATTCCACTAATGGAAACACTGAGGAAAAAGAAAGTGCCTGTGCAAAGTGTGGGGTCAGGGGGAAAGTAGGGAGTGAAACAATTCATATATTTATATTTTGGGATAAGGAAATGAATGCTATTCCCCAACACTCCAGTTGATAGTACCACAGTGGTAGCTGATTAGAAGAGGAAGCATTTATGTTAATGATCTTATTTTGTGATTCAATTTCTTTCAAATTCTACCATCTGTTTTAAATTCATGTTTCTCTTAGGACGCTAATAAGTACACGTGGTTTAATGCTAGTCACCAGTAGCTCTTGCTGATTTAAATGGAAATTGTGTTTTGCTTCAATTGGGTCTGCTAGATCTGGTCCCTGTTTGAATTACAGTTTCTGGAAACTGCTGGAGAGAGAAAGATTTATAGAAAAATATGTTTGCATGTCTCTTCTGCTTTATTTGGAAATAGTCTGTTGAAAATGAGGCTGAACTTTGTAATGTTTGGAATTGTGCTTTGGGCCAGGGGACTCATTTATGGTAGGCCAGTGTCTGGCTTTCTTCATTAGCTGCTGCATGGCAGTTTTCACGATTGAAAGTGGCACTGTTTGGGCATTTGTTTCAGTTTATAAGTGAAAATCTATCTGGCTATACTAAACACAAGTCTTCCCATTTTGGAAGATTTGTGTATAGTAATAGCCAGATAATTAATTTGTTGGTGAATGTGAGGTTTCTTCCCAAGCAAGGAAGGGAGTCAGTGGTTTTGGACAGTTTCATGAAACTCTTATCAAAGAGATGATGGTTAATGTTTTGCATTCAGCTTTTGTACAAAACTTTTAATACCTAAGACCTTCGATGTCTGTGACACAAAACTAGTCTGAAGTGTGAAGTTTTCAGCAACATCACACCCCCTCCCTCAAACCTGAGAGTTTAAATTTTCATTTAAGACTTTTCTGGAATAAAAGAACTTGTGGGAATGTGTGTCTGAAGCATTTGTTTATTCAGCTGTTCAAACTGGTGGCACAGAATAGGCAGGGAACAGGAGCAAATATGGAGTCCTTAGCTCAGTCACACAACAGACATGAAAAACTTTTTTATTTTTGGATAGCCATGTGAATGGCCATCACTTTCCCTTAGAGCCTTCAATAAGCAAAGAATGTAGTCAAGTGCTGAATTTGGCTGGTTCCTGCAGATCTCTATGACTCACCTCTGTTAAAATGAGCTAATCTTCATTTGTAAGTCATTGCTTAGTAAACACAGTTTAAAAATCCTAGAAGACCAATCAACATCAAGGGTAGGTGGTGATTTTTTTCCCTAAAAGTAAACTTGAGAATTAATGCCATGCACTGGTGTCTCTGATAATGTCAAAGATGGACTGTGGATGAGCAAGCTGCAGTATTTTGTATCTCTCCCTGGTGCCATCTCAGACTCACTGTGCTGGGTGATGCATGAAAAGACATAAACCCTAAACAGGGAATTTTGCTGCAGGTTTGAATCCCAGCAGACATTACCTTTGCTCTACAGCAGATGCTGGCCAGTGTAAAAATTAAAAAGTAACATTAACCTTGCCATTTAAACTCTTAGTGACAGACAGAATCATTATTAGTTTAACCAAAATAAACAAACTTCAATAACTATATTTTTTTTAAGTTACGATCTTTCTTTTAGTTTTTTTCATGTTTGAGTGGTTTTCAAGCCCTTATCTCTTTGAAGATGATTGTTGAGATAATAGTCATTGCATCTGAAATAAAGCTGCACTAACCAAGAGAGTTGTAACAGGTTTTGTGCTACACAAAAATAGACACATCTTCCCAAAACTGTGGATTCCTTTTCCTGAAAGAGTGACCCTTAACTCAATTTTAGCTCAGTTCAATTCATAGTTGGACATTAATACTAAGGAGCTGAAGAAGATCCCTGGATTTGCATTTTTATGTCTTTTTTAGAACCAAAACAATTCATCATGAGTAAGTTCATTTTGAATGTAGTAATAAAACATTATCAGAAATAACTGTCTTTCATTCTGAATGTTAGAAATCATATACAAGTCTTATATTTTAAAAAAACTCATTTGCAAAGAGGATTAGGTAGGATTTTCTAATGCTCATTCCCTTTCATCTGCTTTACTAAGTATAAATACTCATTCCAATTATGTCAGGCTCACCGTGCACCTGATCCCAAGAGATGTTGAGTGTCTGGGCCCATGTGGACCACCACTGATGTCCTGCTCCAGGACATGCTTTCTGAGCCACCTGCTTTAGCCAGAGCTCTTCTGCCCTCCTATCTGGGCTTTGGTTACATGCAGTCAGTGTCTCTTCCAAGTTGGCCCCCAGCTCATTCCAGTTCCTTTGATGTTTGTGCTGGAAGAGGATGCTGTAGCTGCAGTAGATTTCACTGGGCATGAAGCCTGTGGGGGAATGCCTGTATTGAGGTTTCTGCTTTGTGCATTCACTTGGGCCTTACACATGTGCAACTAATTCTGTGTTTCAGGAGGCACTGTATAACATGAAGTGAGACAAAATCTACAGGTGTCTGTGTCTGCTGGCAGACATGGGTGGGGACGAGAGAACAATCACATGCACAGAAAAATCTGGGATTTCAATAGCAGTGCTGAGTGAGTCATACAATGTAACTACAGCAGAAATTGGTCCACTCGAGGTGTCGCCAGACCCACCATTTGATAGTACAGAATATTGGTGAAAATGGTGAGAACTCTGCTTTGGCATGTGTCATAGTCAGGGGATTGCAAATATTACTAAAAATGCCACTATGAGGTGAGGCCTGAAATGGTTGAGGGGGGGGGAAACAGAGGAAGAGGACAATATATTAGGGACACCCAGTGCAAATGGGACAGTGATGGCATGAAATTGCTTCTGCTTCCTCTGCAATACTTTAATTCAGTGAATAGGAGTACAGAAACAAGCTGAAAAGCATATTTCAGGTAACTCCATCGAAGCAGTTTTCAATTTAGTGGTTTTTACAACATTACAGTGCAGCACTGTGCCCATAAATGAAATTGATAGCTGGTCTCCTGGAACAAAGTGCCTCAGCAATTATCCAGGATAGCTCACCAGTTTTACTGGGCCTGCCACAAATAGGGTCTGAGCCCACAGATGCCACCTTTGGAGCAGCAGGATACCCTGGAGGCTTCTGATTGTACAAACACTGGGGCACATCCAGTTGTGGAGTGGGGAAACTGAGGAAGTAATGAAGGAGGAAAAGCTGGAAGTTGTTTGCACTGCAGAACAGCTCACCTGATATACCATGACCACCAGGCTCCTCTTGAGATTTTCCTTAAGAAAGTGGGAGCCATTGCTTGAGATGAGATAGACAGCTTTGCTGGAGAAGGTCTGGTGGTGGCCAACTGCTCTTTCTTGGGACAGACTGAAGGGAGTCATAGGTTTGGTAAGTCAGAAGTTGTGCCCTTGGTGACTGGGGCAGGTTGAGCCTAGGAACTTACCCTGTGTTTGTGTATCTCTGCTGCTACATTTGACAGATGGCTCTGCTCAGACAATTTGCAAAGACAAATAGAAACAGTCTTGGAAAGGTGGGAGGAAAAGTAAGTGGATGAAAAATACCCAGACAGTAGTCCTGTGTCCATCAAACCATGCACTTACTGCAATATTACAAACTTCTGAGACAGCTCAAATTACACTAGAATAATACTCAGAATGCTTGATAAAATTTTATTTCTCTTCTTCAGAGTTCCCCTGAGGCATAGTTACAAGTTTCTTTTGTAACTAGTTCCACATGAAAACATTCCTTGATTGGTTACAGAGGGTTTTTTTAGCTCCAACAGCCAAAGCTCAAAGCAAACCTTACAACAAAAAGTTTCAGCATATTGATAGTGGTGTTGGGGTTTGAATCAATTATGTATGTATTAGGGAGAAAAAAAAGGTTAGCCCTTTCTTCTAGTAAAAGGGGGTGGGGGCAAGATTACTGCCTGTGAACTTCAGTGAATAGACAGCTATGTAAACTGTCTCAGGACAGAGGAGTAAAACTGGCCATAATTAAACCTTGGTCACAAAATGTGAGAAAAGTCCTAACTCAGAAGAGCTAAGCTCTGGGACAAATCCTTGTCACAGTAACTGAGCAGTGACAGTCAGCTAGAGGAAGGGGACTTGGCTCATGGAGGGAACAGAACTGTCTGCTCCACTCCCTTCACTAGCATCCTTACAGGTTTCGTGGTCTTCCTGAAAAGAGAAACTTCTACTGTGGCAGCTCCCTGGTGTTACTGGTTTGAAAGAGCAAAGAGCTGTTAAATCAAGTTCAAAATATTTCAACTGTCTCAATTTATCTCCATAGTAAGAGACTAAAAGTTTCTTTGAGATACAAACCAATAATGATCTATACAGTACTTAACTATGTATCTAATAAAAGACATAATTATGTTTGTTAAATTGATTCTTTTGCTAGTATGTCCCACATCTGGGATTCTGATCAGGCATGATATCAGGACAGGTAAAAAAGACAGAAGAAAAATAATTTTAACTTGTTTAATTCTAGCTTGTGACTCTGCTGTTGTTCTGTGTTTAAATCATAAAATACTTCAGAGATTTCTTTTCTCTGGTCATATCAGAAAAAAATCTTTGGTATAGCTCGTGAAAGAAGAAACTGGATTTCAGCTATGCTCTCTAAATGAAGACTTGTACAATTACTTGCTACCAATTGTAGTGTAGTAAATGTAATGAATATTGTCATGTGACTCAGAAGTGACCTTTCCCAATCTCCAGCACACAGGCTTGTTCTCATAAATGTACTGCTCTGAAAAGCTAATGCATTTGCTGGACATATTATAAGATGAAAAATACAAGCTGATTTCTCCTCACCCCAAATTGTCACCAAGCTATAACAGGTTATTACAAAAAATGGTGCAGGTCTTTGAAACTTCAGGGCTGAGGTCCTGCTTGCTGGCATGCCAGCCTACTCCAGGGTCACTTTTAACAACCCTTTACATTTCATCCTCCACCAGAAAATTCCACACAAATAGCAGCATTACCATGTTGCCAACTCTGCAACCCCTGGAGCACTTAGTCAGGAATGCAATTTATACCTTTTCGGATACATTAGGAGGGGTACACAAATGCAATTTTACTTGGTGTCTTGATGTTAAATATTGTGAGACCCATTTTAATTCAAACCAGACTAAAGCGAACAAATATTTTACTTATGAAACTCATACAGTTTACAGAGGTTTTTGAAGATGCAGGACAGAAAGGAAAGGAAACTGCATGCAGTCAAGATGTCCCATGAGACAAAGTTTAAAGGTTTCTCTTCCCACAGCCCAGTGAAAAGCTGAGTTACTCCATATGCGTTACCAGGACTCCTGCTGTACTGAACGTCCTTTTGTCCTTGAGAAGCAGCCTTGGGAGGTATCTCAATAGCTTCCCCTCCCTATAATTTGTGGCTTGAACTGAAGAGAAGGATGTGAGAATATCCTTCAATCTCACACCTTTTTCAAAAGTGTTATTTCCAAACTTTGTTACCTTCTGGAAATGCTGATGATGCCAGTCATGGCCAGCCATTGCTATCTTCCATCTGGATAACCAATGGATTTTATTAGGCTTTTCTTCTCTGTGTCCTCATTCAAGTTGGATGGGACCTCTAGAGATCCGTAATCCAACCTTTGCCCCAATGTGACCAATATCTAAGGCAAATCAGGCACTGAGGATCTTGTCCAGGGGAGTTTTGAGTATCTGCAAGGATAGATTTGCCATGCTCCCCAGGCATCCTTTTACATCCTTAACCAGCTTCCCTGGAGGGGAAAGAAAGGTTAGTTGGAATTTCCCTTGCCTCATCCATGACCACTGCTCCTTGTGTTTTCCTTGTGCACCTCAGAGAGAGATTTGCCTGTCTTCCATCCAGCCCTCCCCACCCTAGTGCTGGTGGAGCCATTCCTCAGGTCCTGCCTGGGGCTGACCATGCCCAGCTCTCTCTGTGGCTCCTCATGCCTGGAGTGCTCCAGCACCCGACCAGCACGGCAGCTCCCCACTGAGCTCCCTCTCTTCTCTGCAGACAGCGTGCTGCAGCTGCCCAGCAGGACAGCTGGTCTCCTGGTTTATGTGCAGTCGTTTCCATCGTGTGCTGAATCCCTTTTTGCCTGACCCACATTTTCCTCAGTCACACCCTACATTGCTGTGTGGGCAAGATCAGTGCCTACATCTTGCTGAGGATGACGCTTGACAGTAGAGAAGAACTTCAGAGTGATACTGGGATAATTTGGGATGAGTGACCTCCTCCACCTTCTTGTTGGCATTCAATGTGTAAATAATATGCATTTGAGCTACAATTTTTGGATACTCTGCTTGACATTCCCTCAGTAGATCAAAAGGCTGTGACTTAATGTCTTTCCTAATGTAGCCAACATTTGACAGGTTGTTGCTGAAGATGCATACTATTTATAGATTTATTTATTGTTTTACTATTTAGTTCAGAACTCCGTGTGACTACTAATAAAAATAACACTACTTTAAATACTCTCCAGTAGGCTTCTCTTAATTCTTTTTTCGTGGGAAGTTTAAAACAAATGTTTCTTTTCTTTTTGGTGGGGGGCAAAAAACCACAAAAGAGCATATTTCTAACCCAATATCTCTTTAAAAATATTACAATTAAAATTTCAATATCAGCTCAGTGAAGTCAATGGCAGCAATTTTCTTGCTGAGCTTTTTTTACACTCCTTTACCCCTAAAGAAAGAAGGCTGAATCAGTCAGAAATGTGAGTATGATGCCTGTGGGGAATTCAGTTTAATTCAGTGAAATCCTTTCCTGAGAGAGAATAATGTCTTCCCTCCTCTTTTGAACCCATTTTTTAGCCTATTCAATTGCATTTATGATCTGAGATTATGAAAGTGTCGTATGAGAGAAATACCTCCATGGCGGCAATATTAGACTATAGGATGCTTCCACGAGTAAACACGGCTGTCATCACTGGGATGGTTCCATCAGGCTGGCAGGATCTTTTCCAACTCCCTTAACGAGTTAGAGGGGAGTGTCTGGAGGTAGAGAAATACTGCAGGATGGATTCTGCCACTGGAAGCAATCTTACTCCTCTTTCCTTGTCGCTTGCATCTCATGAGTAAATGCCTCCATGCTGTAATAGTGGCTGTCTTCTTCCATAACTGGATGGACTTCACTGAGGAGAGTGGGCTGAGAATTGGGGAAAGGAAAAGAGGGAGAGATAGGCTTTGTCTCTCAGAGTACAACAGCTTGGATAGGTCTTTGGTAACCTATTTACAGCAGACTACACATTTAGTAGGTAAATTTTAATGGCACAGAGCTACGACTAGCCAAGATTACTTACATCTAAAGCCTGAATTTGCAGTATCTCTGCTAAAACCTATCAAAACCAAGCCCTTTTGGCATGGGTAAATATTCCTGATGAAATCTGAGGAGCGAGAGACACAGGAGATGGTGCTGATGCTGTAAAGCTATCCCTTGGGAGTTGCTTCCTGCCCCTGACTAGAATAAGCTGGCACTCTGGCACAATGGTGCCCAACCCAGCACCCAGGTGTGCCTCATTTTTCACATCCCAGGCTACTGCAAAATTACAGTTCATCCATCTGGCCCAATTAAGTCTGATATTTAGAATGACTCTTTTTTTGTTGTTTTCTTGGTCAGACAAATCTCTTAGCCAAAGAGTTAGAAATACTACTTTTCACATTAATCTTCCAAAAGTTCATTTTCTGTGCCTGTATGTTGAGACCTCGGTTCAAAGCAATCGCAGTGTAACAAGTTGTTACTGCTGGAGAGAAGCCAGGGGAGTTATTCAAAATGTAGTGAGAACAGATAAAATCTGGCTGCCTCTGACTGCCTTGAAAGGCAGGTTTAATTTCTTTTGAAACTTTAAGTTAACCAAATTTCTACCTTTTGAGCATTCATTGTGCAGTTGTGAGGTTTTGTATGTTTATTGTCCCGGGGGTTCCCACTAAGGCAGGTATTTCCATGGAGCTGCCTTTGGCTGCCTTGGAGACCTGGCAATGGCAGCATCCCCAGACCTGGCTCAGGAGGGCAGCACCCTTCTCTGTGCCCTGGGTTTCACCTGTGTAGGTGAGGATGTTGCTGGCACTATTCTGTCCCTTGGCTTCCTCCACTAAACTTGTCTTCAACAGAAAAAATAAAAAAAATTTTAAAAAATCTTCAAGCGAAGCCTTGCCTCTTTGCCCTTTGCCTGGATATTTCAGAGTATGAAAATATTAACATACACGTGTGCACATTTTTCAAAAAGATGTTGTTTTGAACATTTGACACTGAGTTTTGGCTCTGGATGTGTTCTACTGCATGCAGGCTCTGGTCCATCACAGATGAACAAAGCCATGGCAGACTTGAGACTGATTTTGTCATCCTTTAGGTTTAGTGAATAATAGGCATTCACTTGCTAAAACTGATGGATTAATTGTAGAACAGACGCTTTGTCCAGTGAAAAGCTATTCTGAAATGGTATCACAGCGAGTGTCTTTGATTATGATAGTATAAGTACTTTGTGAAAAAAACTATATAAAATAATTTTCACATGAGAATCTGTTTCTTGAAAGGTTCTAAAATTCTTCACTTAGTATCAGGTATTGCAAAGTTGGAGATAAAAGTAGCCAACATTAAAAAAAAAGGTACCTTTCATTTCATAAAGCTGTATGTTAATTGAATAATCAGAGCTTTCATCATCTCCCTAATTTAAATTCCCATTTGTCATCCTGTCATCATTGGCTGACATGAGCAATGGCTGTTAACATTTTGCTCTCAGTCTGGTACTTTGCACTTACAAGGATTCATTACGATACCGTGTTTCATCTCTCACATAACTGCTAGTTTTAGTCCTGTCATTGAGCTCAGCTACCTTCAAAGCCTAGCTTGAGCTACTGACTTTTTCCCCATGATCTCCATCAGGATTTTTTTATAGGGGTAGTGTGGTCATATCAGAAATTCAGTTTAATAGTAACAAGGTTTTGAAAGCTATGCTGATTGAAACTAGAAGATGGGCTTTTCCCTGTCAGGCTTGCACTCACATTCTTCCAAACTGAAGTCTTATGTGCTTTTCCAGCACAAGTCAGCATGTATCGTGAAACTTCTAATTTAAAAAAAAAAAAACAAAAAAAACCCAAAAAAACCCACACAAACAAACAAACAAACAAACACAAAAAACAAAACACGAACAAACAAAACAGTGGCAATTTCTCGAAGAACCTAACACAGAAGTCACAAGCAAACCTGTTTTATTGGGGTTTTTTTCCCCATGTTACAAGATAATTGCTTAAGACTTTAGGATCTGATTCAGATAGGACTGAATGTAAATTCCAAAATGTATCTACTGGAAAAAGTAATTGTAGTTATCTCTTTATCTCTTACTAAATTAGTGCTTAAGAAAACATTCATGCTTAGCTTACATAATATTTTCTCTAGTCCCTCTAGAACTACCACTGCTTCCACACTTTTCTCCAAGTTATATATTAATGTCTTTGTTTTGGATTATTTTTCCTCAGAGGTAACATTTTCATATTTTTAGGCCAAGGCATCATGTCTGTCATGCAACCCTAAATTTTTCTCATTGATGACTGGAACACGTCCAGGGTGAGGAAACTTTGTAGCCCTAATAATGCATTTATTTTCTCATTTAAGTCAGGATTTTAGGTACGTGTACCTAAACTTTAGGTACAAATAAATGTACTAAATATTTATTTCTGGTTTGGGTTGGTGGTTGCTTTAAATCTTGCTTGTTTACAACCCTTTTGGTTCTCCACTGCTTAGCAGAAAAATTACAGAGGCTGATCTACCTTGAGGGCTGGCAAGGGCTTTGCAGGTCCTCTGTTATCTCTTTCCACAGGGGATCTGGAATTATCCCAACTCCTTGACACCCTGTCTTTCCTGCAGTCAGATATTTGAAACCTCTCTCCCAGTTTCTCTGAACTCTGTGGTGCATCAAGGCCTGTGCTTAAGCAGCTCTGGGTAGTCTAATGCCTCTGGGCATCAGGAAGAATCAGGCATGCCCAAGAAATCTGAAAGCTAAAAAGGAATGAAAATGCAGAGACAAAAAGATCATGTTTTAATGTGCACTAAGTTCTCCATTTGTACATTAGAAATAAAATCCAACTTTGAATAATTAGACATAATGCAGGAATGGATTTTTAATAGCATAGAGATAGAGATAGAGAGCACTGCTGCTCTCGCCCAGGCTAAGCAAGAGAACCAGCAATTTACACTGTGGTGAGGACAGCTCAGGCAGGTGAAGCTCTGCAGGATGGAAGGGATGTCTGCAGTGAAGGAAAGGAAATAACCACCAAGCTTCCCCTCTGTCATAAACAGGAAAGCTCTTGCCCTGCTGTCCTAGCCCTGCATCTGCTTTTGAAAAGCTTCAATTGACTACCACTTAGAGGCTGATTATATGGAAGCAAAGTTCAGAACATAAAACTAAATGGCCATTTCTTTCTGTTACAAATTCTTTGAAGTTTGACAGTCCTTCATCAAGTTCTTCTCTGGAGAAGGAATTTCTGTTGCACAGTGAGTAGTGAGAGCAGCTAACCTGAACATTGTGGAAAACTGTGTGTGTTCTGGGCTAGGGAATGCAGCCTGGGACTGTTAGCAGTGAACTGGACTTGCATGGTCTGTGTCTTTTTGCTTGAAAATCTCATTTCAGAAAGCTGTTCTTCACTTTGGGGATTTTTACCCAATATACCTCTACCACCTGGACAGCAGTTTAACAATGAACTTTCATACACTTCCTCTATACTTTGATTCTAACTCCTTGCAATCTCCTGCTTCATTTTCAGTAGAGATTTTGGCTGCCTTTGACCTGAGTTTGTTTTATACATTCCTCCATCCACTCCTTGTATCCTAGAACTGGCCAGATAATGAAACTGAAAGTTCATCAATTATCAAGCTTAATCAGTTGTGTTTGCACACTTAAAATAATTCTACAGGCACTGAACTACCACAGTACCTGTTTGTAACACACACTAATACAAAATATATGCAAAGATAACATGGGGCTATTTTTCCACTTGCCAAAGACTTACAGAAGTGGTAGATGGATTAGACCCTCCATTTGTAAAACAACATCTGTAAAAGATTACTCATCGTGAAAAGAACTAGATTACATCTGATATTTTGCAGAAATTTGTAATGTAAGCTTCCAACAGCACTCTGTTGCAAGCTCTCAAGGATATGAGAAAACATAACAAGTGACAGGCACAGCAGAACTGGCAGGAGCCCATGTGCTAGTGATGCTGAATTCATATTCAAAGTGATATTCTGGTACCTTATCTCAAATGCACTCTTAAAGATGGACATAGTCTGTTTGAATTAGTCTGGAAACACCAGAGAGTATTTTGATGTGAAACAGTGTAACTTAGAGAAGCTGGCACTGATTTAAGTTAAAGAATCAGAATATGTATGCTTGAGGACTATGATGGGGTTTGGTTTTCTTTTTAAAGAAAAAAGCAATGTCAGTTGACAAGGAAAAATTACCAGATAGTTTGCACTTAAATACAGCAATAGACTGAAGCCAATTGTGAAAGAATAGTTAAGGATCAAGGTCAGGCTGGATGGTGTGCTGAGCCACCTGATCTAATGGAAGATGCTCCTGCTCATTGCAGGGCAGGGTGAACTAGAAGGTTCCTCTGACCCCAAGTATTCAATGAATTTATGACACAGAAAAATATCTGATGGGGGAAGAAATGCCAAGAAAGGCCCACAATATTACGAATAGCAACGAGGAGAGGAGAATTTAGAGAAAGCTGATGAGAAAGGCCATTTGAGATTCAGCCTGGTGAACTGTCTTGGGAATCAGGCCAAAAAGAGAAAATGTGCAATGTGGTGAAAAAGCTGATCATAGTTCAATTTCAGAAGATATAATATATCCAAGTCTTATTTACACTGACTTAGATTCTTTGGGTAGGATATTCTCATTTATAGTCAAACTTAGGATCTGCTTATCCTAGCATTATGAATCCTCATAATCCAACAGGTTTTCAAATGTATGAAATTGTTATCCATATAATGCAATTAATAATGTCTACTGGTGCTCTAGAACTTTATCCCTACTCTTCTCATATTCTCTGCAACTCCCTCCCATGCAACATTAATTAAACTGCCTCTTTTTAATTAACTGTTAAACTACCAAGAATATGAGTAAAATTTAACCAAACTGGAATTTTAAAAATGTTTCACAAAAATAATTTCTCACGTTTTTAACACCATACTGACATCAAGTTTCCTTGAGTTATGTTGGTTGTCCTCTTCAGGCTGTTAGTACATATATTTTTCCTTCATTAGATGCCTCTCCTATCTCTTCTAACTCCTGTTTAACAAACAGTACACTAGGATGTGAACACAAAAAAAGAAATCTTTTCACTTTGGCTGGAAAAAAAAAAAAAAAAAGGAGGGTATGTTAAATTACTGCTGGTTAGCTTGTAATAATGAAATAACGAGGCTGTTAAAACCTTGTGGGGTGTCTGATTAGGTTGAACCCTGCACTGAAGGCTTTCACTATCCATAATTGTCTGATATCTCCCTATCTTGGTTCCTGATAACTTCGAGAATAGCTTGAAAAAATTGAAATCATACCTCATACAGGAGAGTAACTTCTTTTCATTACAAAATACTGGTATATCATGCAGTTGAAATGGATTTAACAAGCACAAATTCAGCATGAAATGGAACACATATTTCTTTCTCTGGCACAGAATTCTAGGGTAGGAGAGCAAGATTCAGCAGACTCTCTACTGCAGCAGGAATTTTTTGCTAGCCTTACACCAGTTCTAAAAGCAGCCATGCCTGCTTGATTTTATCAGGGTTTGTAATATGGGTGAAGAAAACTGGAAGCTGAGCTTCCCAAAGCCTGTATCATTAACCTGTTGGCCAGCTGTGTAAAGCATTTGAGGGTTCACTAAATGCCTAACTGGTACAGCATGCACTACAACTCCCTCATTCCCTAGCATTAAATGAGCCTAAATAAGAGTTGTTTGCACAAATGACAATATCTCAGCTCTTAAAGAATTCCTCTTCTGCATTAGGATAAAATATTTCATATTCTTAGACTTTTTAATACAAGTATTTGTCCAGATTACTTTCTCAGACAGCCAGTCATATATTATCCTGTGAATGCCTGTATCCACATTTATCCTGAAATCTCCAATGAGAGCACCTAGCTTCATTCTCAGAAATCTGAGAACACTACTTCCACCAGCAGTTCAGCCCCTGAGGTTCTGTAAATTGGAGGCCACATCCCTCCTTTAGGCGAGAGAAATCAAAATCAGGGGAGCAAGCTCTGCTAACGTCCAGCTCTCACCAGGACCAGCTTGTGAACTCTGTCACAGATTCACCAGAGCTAAACTCCATCTGCTCCATGAGTTCCTGGAGACCCCCTATAGTGTTATTCACTAGTTATTTATCTAATATTTAGGTGCCAGATGTGTTGGTGAAAAGCAAAAGAAAATACAGCTGTCAGCTATTAGCACTATGCAGAGCTACTGGTACTAAGAGGTGGCTTGGAATATTTATCGAGCTCAAAGTCAGAGTGGATATCAACATCTTAGGAAATACCTACCCTCTGAATGCTGGAGGAATCAAGTATTTTTGAAGTAAAGTACTGTGCCTGTTTAAAGTTAGGACACCCTGATCCAACTTATATTGCAAGATTCAACTACTCATGAGCCTTTCTGGAAGATGTGCTTTCATCGGCTGTTGCTGGGCTTGCTTCCGAGCCGTTTGAGAAATGGGATGATTTTGGATTGCTGGACAAACTGGGTGCCAGACTGTTTCCTCTGGCTTTAATCTACTGCTTCCATAGCTTAAATTCTTGACTAGATTTAATGGATAAAATAAACATGATTTCATGGTAACTGAACACTGTATGAATTTTTTAAGGAAAAATATGTGAAAGATTCATCAAAATACATGCCTTAAAGAATATTCAAGTAGTTTTATTTCATGAATTTTGCTTTAGATAGCAAAGGTGAGCTTTTGGAGGATGGGGGGCATTGCCTTTTTTACATTTTTGTCTCGTTTAAAGAAAAAATCTAACCCTTTCCTCAGTGTTCCTATGATCATGTTTTTCACCCTAAGACTTTGAAAGCTGCTCATCACCTCTCCTTAAAAAGCTAGTGCTACAAAGCAGCTGTTAACCATTTTCTGACCTACCTGTATCTCTGACCTACCCGTATCTCTGTTAACCATTTTCTGACCTACCTGTATCTCTGACCTACCCGTATCTCTGTCAACCATTTTCTGACCTACCTGTATCATAAAACCAGTACATTTAAAACCAAACCAAATTTTGGATTCCATTAACAATATGACCTTCAGTTTTCAAGAAGAAATAACTGTAATTTGGCACTTAGACCTTTGTGTGTGGTCCTCCAAGTGTTGTCATCCTGTAGGGATCCTAAGCTGGTTGGCTGTTTTTTGCTCACACACAAGCTCTTCTTCACTATGAAAGTTTCTGAAGCATATATTCCTCAGTCATAACTACTTAATTCCTGGAAGACTGATTGTGATAGCTTCCTGCCCCAATACCAGATACACTTACCCAAGAGATGCTATTCTTCCTTAATTATTCTGAAGTTGCCAGTGTTAAATTAGGTACCTACAAACAACACAGTAATCCTTATAACATAAGCAAAAAAAAAAAAGGGTGAGGAGGGGAGAGTCAAAGATCTCTTCCTTCATGTGTCTGCATCCAACTTCCTACTCTTGTCTTCCCTAGGAATGTGATGCAAATACTAAATTCTGCCTGTGAAAAGGTATTGGGAAATGGGAAGAATGGTTCTTCCCCTGCCTTGCAGTCAGATCTGTAGAACAGAGACAGAAAAGCCTGGCTGCTGCAGGGACCAGTATTTGCATGAATTTGTTTTCATATACTAGTGAATAAATACTTCCCTCTGCAGGAAGCTTGGCACAGCAGCCACAGCCTCTGGCAGTGGAGTAAAAAATGCTCAAAGCCTGAAGTGAGATATTACGAAATATATCTGTGTTCTTGTAACTCCTGAAATTTCATGCACCGTCAAGCAGTACATAAGATTTTCTTCCTGCTCCTACGAGCAGCTATTTGCTGAGTTTCTAGAATTCTAAAAATTCGACCTTGTTTGGCAATGGTTGCTTTGGTAAATGCTCCTCCACGGTAGTTGTGCAGCAGCTGTATTTTTGGAAAAGGACTGTCCCATCTGGGTCCTACGTGCCTGCTGCCATTCCTGATAGCAGGGGCGATCCTGGAGAACTGCTTTCACGGCAGCATAGGCCGGGCTCCTGAGGACGTCTAAGGTTACTGATGCAGCCTTTGATTAAGCCATTTTACTCTTTCTGTCTCTTCAAGTTTAGCCACAGACAGCTTGGAACAATTTCTAGCCGTGGGGGCTCCTTGTTAGTATGATGAACAAATGGGTGGTAGAGAAAGGAGCTGTCAGTGACTGCTTCAAGCCTTCCCTCTCGTCTGGCTGTTTGGGGCCTGTCCAGGCTCTAACTGCAGGAAAGCTGTGTTTAAGACTGCTTGACCATTACCGGTTTTCTTTCCTCTGCCTGTCCACTTAACAGTGTGAAGAGGTGATAAACTGATCGTTCTTTGTTATACACAGCAACTGCTGTCAAGGAATTTGCTGAAAGAGAGGACTTAAAACAACTGACTTATTGGAGATTGCTTTTACCTCAAGAGTGAGAATTAACCCAATATCTTCCAGGTGACTTGATCTTTAATGCTGTTTTGTATTTAATAGGAATTTCCACTGATTTACTAACTCTTGTTTGGTGTTATATAAGATGCTAACTTCGGGAGACAAGTGGTCTTGGTTTCCCAATCCCAATTTACTGTTTCTTTCCCATTAAAAAACATGGTAGTAATAACATTAGAGGAAGAAAAAAAAAAAAAGGCAGATGAAAATGGTAACTGTAAGAATAAGGACTTCCTTTTCTTATTTAGGGCAAGTTTTTGATGCAGTGGCTGTATCTCAAAGTAACAACTTGGCTTCACCAAAGTCAGTGACCTCTACTTTCAGAGAGACTTTTAGTTTCTACACCAGTTACAGAACAGGGTCATACACCAACTCATTTTTTACATTATACAAAAGTAATTTTTTTAAAAAAACAACACCATGTTCTGTCACAACCTTTTTAGAAGAAATACATGGTGGTTTATTTTCCAAAGGTTAATAAGCTCCAGTGAGATTTTTATAAGCATTAAAAATATGTTTGCAATTTTGCACTGATTAGAGATTTCTAATGATGTATTCTAAATAAACTGCAAAAAGCCTGAATTAGAGCAACAACGTGCTGCTGCTGCTTCAGCTGCTTATTCCTTACACCACTGTTCTTAGCTGTAGAACAAAGGCAAATTCTGCCTGAGGGTTGTATTTGGCTGGCATCAGCCTAGTACTCATTACACTCAAATCTTTGATAATGGTTTAGTGCTGTCACACATGTTGGAAATACTGAAAATAATTGCCAAGATACATGCTCACATTAATAATGATGGGATTTGCTAGTCTATAGCAAAACTGGGTTTTTTTGCCTTAGTTGGAAGTCTGATTGAGGATGTTACACACCTGAAAAATCCAATCCCCTGGCTTTCTACAGTACTGGGCAGTACCTCCTTTTGTTCACTGAGGAGGTACTTTTGTTTGCAGCTTTTCTTCTAGTATTCACTGCAGTATAAACAATCTTTGTGCACCTTGGCCCACAGCTCCCTTAATTAGCTAACAACATGAATTTTACCTAGGTTTGCTTGGTCCAGATTTCCATCAGAAGTGCAAAAACCTAAGTCTTCATCAAGACACTTGAAAAATAAAATGGAGCTTATTTCAGCATTCTGTAGACTAGAATTCTCAAGCTGCCAGGAAAATACTTTTAAATTATCAACCCCATGCCTTATCAGTGTTATACTGTATCATTCTGTCTCAAATACTGATTTTTGTCTTGGCCTTAAAAACCAATTGGTTTAAACATGGATTAAACAAGTTCCCTGTTCCCTTTACACATGAGTTTTCTATGAAATCCTAACCTTTTCACAACTTTCAGATGTGATAAAAGCTAATCAACTGACTTTATTTTCAAGAATTACTTTTCTTTTTTCCAGTCTTCACTCAGCCACTTAATCACCCCTCCTTTTCTGCAAAGCACTGGAGCCTCTGGCCAAAGCTTATTATAGAAAGTGAAGTGAATCCTCCAAAGGAAGTTTGTGAAGGTTACCACATCTAAAATAAAATTTATTTTTCTTTTACACACACCAAATATGAACAGCATAAATTTAATATAAATGTTAATTCGTGTACAGAAGTCAAACACATTATTTCAACATTAGAAATTGCAACATGTAAAAGAATTATTATGTAGCTAATATATAAGAAAATGAAACTGCTTCAACGGCACCTCAATTAACAGCAAAAAGGACAATTTAATATGGTGATGAAATACATTGAACCAAAATGCGTATTGGACCACAACAGTTGATTGCTTTTAAGACAAATTATTCAACTTGAAATCTTTCCATTGCATTGTTTTCTGTCTACATAATATTCCTTTCTGACAAACAATTTTCAGATAAAGCAGCTTACAAACAATACTTGCATAGGTGAGACCCTTAGATATTTTAACCACCTGGCCCATTCCTTGTCAATGAACTGAAACTACGTAGAAAATTCCATACATAAGAATGGTCTACAGTATTAGTTTCAGATTGTTAAAACAGTTAAAAAAGGCTGTTATTCTTTTGTCATTCAGTAAATAAAGCACTCAGCCAAGAAATGCAAAATAATCAAGAATAAAGACGGCTCACTCAAAATGAATTACATATATCTCATTTGAAAAATCAAAAACTATTTTAAGTTTAACGCTAAACAATGTTTTTTAAGAACAACATGGCCTGATTAGAAAGTGAGCAAGCTGCTGTTCCACATGGCTACCACAGGCAAGCACAGGTGCTGGTGTCAGGGGAGAGACTGCATAAAAGTAAGATCTCTATGAATATGAAAGCACATGTGTGTCCCAACAAAGAGGTGCTAACAACAGGAAATACAACCTACTAAGCTGTACATAAAAATACATGTAATCTGTATCTGTCAAGGTTTTTTGCCTGTTTTTGTCTCCAAGAATTAACGAAGGTATTGAACTTCAGTGTTAAGAATACAGCAACGTAGCCTGATGGTACATTGATGTAAAGTCCTTCAAAATGCCAGTTTTCCATTGATATACTGCTATATCAGAAGCAAAGATTTTACTGGACATGTTCTTCCTATAAAATTTTGCATCAAGTTAATGGAAGCAGACTTGAGAATGGTATTATGCATGTTTATGTATGAAAAGGCAAGAGTGCCAGAATGGTGTTTGCTGTTTTGTTGGTGGGTTTTTTAACATGTAAGATTTATTACATACAATAGAAGCTGTAAAAATTCTGTGTGTAAATACAAGAGTAGGAATTGTGGCAAATTGTTTCAACACTAAATATAAATTACTGCTGTATAGACTATTACAAATAATAAAAATCTTTTAAACAAATTATCTTTTAAACCCAAATTTAATCAAACTAACTAAAACAAATTAACATTCAGTTTCACTAATCTTTAAATTGAAATGCTTAATACACATGCTTTGAAGAATTATTCATCAATACACATGGAATGTGAATATCCAGTAATTATGTATCAGTGGGTTGTTCTTTTTACTTTCATGACAAGATCCAAAGCAATAAACTCCAAACTTCTCTTCTTCGGGGAAATTCAAACCAAGTAGGGTGTACAGTTGACTGTAGAAAGAGAGGGGGAGAGGGATGAAAGAGACTTTGATTTCAGCAAACATTTTGCATTATAAATTTCAAGATGAGCTTAACTGTTCAGAACTTAAGATATAAAGGTGTAATGAAAGCATTCAATGCTGTGTTCTTCCCTTTCCTTTACTGCACTAATGCTAACTTCAAATAACTAAGAAACTGTTTAGTCAACTGCTCAAAGGAGTTTTTTTTCTCAAGAGCCTTACAGTTTTAAGAGACTCCACATTTCCTCATTCTATAGATACAATCACATACTTCTGACTGAATTTCATAGTAATAACCCTCTGTTTCACTTTCACTGACTGGAAAATATTAATACAGACAACTTTCAAGTGTATATTCATCATTGTTCTGAGCAGTATTAGCTATATATATCATACATATCCTAGCAGCAGTCATTCATATTGCATATTTAACACTTTAGATCGGTCTACACTCAACTGAGCACCAAGTTCTGCCTGAGGTACACTGCATAAACAAAACCCAACTTCATTGTGATCATCAGTGGAGTAGAAAAAAACATGTCAATTTATATCCTGTTTTGAAGTGACTGACTCTATGGAAGGCAGACAAGTTACTTCAGAGATAAATGTAGTCCAACAATGTTGTACCTGTCTTACGAGGTCTCTTACACAGGCCAAGATTTACAAATTGGTGTTCCCTGTCCATTAGCAGTAGCCAAAAAATAACAGAATCTTTGGGAAATATTCTATATGCCTGAGATTAGAAGCTTCCAGCAGTAAAGTTAAGACAGAGCACGGATTTAATGTCATTTTCAAACTGCCTTGTAAGCTTTCAAAAACTATTCTCACACCATTCAAAAAAAAAAAAAAAAACAGAGGTCTCAGAAGCGACAGATATACACACGTAAGTTCATCCATAACAGCATATGCAAAAAAAACCTCAGAGGAGACAATAGTATCTTTTACATGAAACTGACTAGCCAAAAAAAATAGTCCAAGTGTCCAGAGTAGTAAGAGCTTCCACTTCTCTACATAAATTTAAATCCAAGCTGGAAAGGCAAATATTAAGAAATTAGTGAAAAATTACTCAAGAGTCATTTTATGTATAAAACCGTAACCTTCCTTTGTGCTGCACAACCAACAAGAACACAGACTGTGTGATCCATCAGCAGGTACAGGGCAGCAGAGGTATGGTCTCCTTTGGAAAAAAGGAACAGAGAACCTCTACAAGCCTTCTTAGAGCTGTGTCTGGGGAAAGCACAACTTCTGTAACAGCACAAACAGTGCAGCTAAGATAAAGTCTCTGAGATGGCAAAAAGCTCCAATCAACAATCCTGAGGGGCTTACTCACCTTTACTATCCCACCACGCTGCATTCAGGGACAGCAGTGTTATATATGCTTGCTCGGGGGCTGTTAAGAAAAACCATTACGTGTAACTCATCTAATAAATATTTCAGACTTCTAGATTCATACTGTTAAAGAACTTCTTATACTACACTCAGAGCCTTTCTAAAGATCACTAAAAACCCCAAAACCAGGATTTACCACATATCATCTGTACTTGCTAAACAAAGCCAGCAACTTTTGTATTTTTTCAAACATCTCACAATTTGTGGCTGTTGATTGTTCCAAGAGCAATATAAATAATTTCGATAAAGCAAACCAAGGCAAAATGTTTAAGTAAATTCCTACAACAAAACATAAAAAACATCTCATTTGACCTTTAGTTTTGATCAAAATCAAGAACAGCAATCTGCAGATACATTTGTTCTGAGACACAGATGCTAAATACAGACTCTTGAACTATGTTATAGAAGTTTTATCTGTGACTTGTAAACTGCTACTATAAGCAGTATCCAAGATGTTTAAACAAGTGAATTCATAGTAATAAGATACAATGCCTATTCCACCTATATAAGTACCATTTACTATAAAACTTGTATGTGGGGAACTGGAAGGAAACTACTATTTATATGCTATAGTTAGTTATTAAAAGGCTTTTTCTTGAAGAATTTAACAGTTTGTTTTTCTTATAAATGTTTTAAAATATTCTCTTCTACCTAGAAAAATAATTTCATAAATTGTGTGTCAGGGAGATGCAACATGAACTAGCATGTGTGAAATGCCAACATCCTACAGAGGAATACCCATTTAAAACCTGGCAGACCCGAAGCAGGAAACTTTAATGAAACTTCCCATTTTTCCCCATCACTCTTAAGTTGAACTCAGCAGGGAGAGAATTTCCCAGGACTTAGCCTTTGCTCTAGAGTGTGTTGTCTTAAGGACTAGAAATAGGTTCTGACATGTTCTGGTATTTCCTTAAACCAGTGGAATTCCACCAGCAGCAAGTGAAAACAAACCAACCAAATAAATAAAAAATCGTTTTCAAAAGAAGGCTCTGCTTTTTCAGGCTTCAGATGTTTACTCTTACTAAAGAAAGGGAGGTAGGAGTTCTCCAGCAATTCAGAGCACATCCATGCAATTTCATGTTTTCCTCTGCCTGTACTTTGCAGACACGTGGATGAGCCAGTTTGATTCCATAAGCTACAAACCTGCGTTACCGATGCAAAGGACCTGAATGAAAATAACACCTGCTATTTTGGGATTGACTCTGCACTAAGACTGCTTCTGGAACAGGGGTGGAATATCAACTGTGTGCTAATTACACAACTATACAGTCTCTGCACTGGAGCTGCCTCACATTTAGCCAGCCTCCAGCACGGCCACAGTAGGAAGCCTTACATGTTTTTCTAACTGGATGCCACATTTAACAGCCAAGCACCATTTTGTAATTGACATTAAGGTAATTGACATTAAGGTGTTGTGTAACTTCTGAGGGCACAGACACATTTGTGCACAAATGTAATTCAAATTAATGGTAGAGGTATCAATTATTCTACAGGACATTCTGGTGTTTCCCTATTCTGTTCCCTATTCCTCCCACTCTTGCCCCTGACAACATTCCCATCTGAAATTTCAACATGTAGCTCTGCTTCCCTTCTCACAAATGGACACCCAGACGTGTGATTTTCACACATTTAGCCAAGCCTGAGTGTTTTCACTCCCTTGATCTGATGGTAATTTATCTAATATAGCCTATTAATCTTTCCCTGACAGCATACTTTTCCTGTGTTTTTTAAGAACCATAATTTTCAAAATATTCAGGTGACACCAAGTGGTTAGTTGTTGTACTGCTGTCTGCTCAGGACTGCTGTGTACCAGTACTATATAAACTTGTGGAAAAACCAAGTCTTCTGTAATGTGTAAAACCAAATACAGAAATACATACCACAAAAATGGTAACAAAAAGAGGGGGAGAGAGGGGGGCAGAGAGATGAGTTTATCTTTATTTTATTNAATAAATAATATCTATTATGTTATAAAAGAGAGAGAGCAAGCCTTGAGATTATTAATCAAAGCAGCCCTTTCTCATTTACTTACCTTAAACTAGTTACATGCTTTAAAAAGAAAAAAAAAAAAACAAACCAGAACTCAACCTGTACATATCATCAAAAATTAAGTGGCCAAAAAATTAGGTTTCTGTAAGAAAAGTTACTTACCAGAAAGAATTAGTCCCTATGTCATCTTTTGTACACTCATGTTTATATGAAGTTACTTCCAAGAAACACACTCAGACTTTTCTCAAATCACTGCTAGTTATCAAAAAAAAACCCAAACAGACAAAACAACCCCAAATCTCAAAGAAAAACCACAAGGCATACATCCAGCAGCAGCATCAGCATCATTCAACATGTCAAACCACACAACACTTCCAGGAGAAGGAAGGATTCTGTCACATCGAGCAACTCTTCTTTACTTGCAGATACTTCTTTCAACACAGAATATACATTAAACTGGACCAGAAATGACTTCTTTAGATTAGACAGAGAAAAGAAATTGTACTTTTAGACTCCTTAGGGCTATGTTTCAGCATCACATCAATGCCAACATCAAAAAGTGGAGTTTTAATCAATATGAAAGATGTGTATCTTTTAATAGTCAGACTTGTATGTTTGCTTCAAATCAGGGCTCCGTATACTCTTTGCAGGCCCAAATACTCACAGACCAGAATGCACAGAGGCCACCAAAAGAAAAAAAAAAGTGTTATTCAAAGATAAAAAGACAGCATTACTAGCACTAGGCCATTAGGTAGACAGCTGTCAAAAAACAAATCTGGTACTTTGGAATTCTGCTAAATACCAATTCACATTAATTAAAGTGGATTACATGGCGCAATCAAATGCCAAAAAGCTTTAGAATACTATTAATTTAAATCCACTTTAAAACCTTTTCCCTATAGCACTTGTAATTATAACTGAGAAGATAAAAATCTCAACACATACTTTCTTCACTTTTTTTTTTTTAGTCTGCATTCAGGATTTGACCACAGCTGTGAATAATCACTCTTCATCTAACTTTAATTGTTACCTTGATTCTTTCCCAGAGAAGTAAAGGAGAGAAGATAACTAAACTGGGCAGATACATATGGTCAAGCATAAAACCTGCAACTGTCTTTATTCTTCTTTTAAGGAGAGCCTCACACCACTATTCTGAGTTTAGCATCACTTTATCTTTTCTGTTCAGGATCACATGGGTTATAAAGGTGTGGCCCTAATTTTCCTAGCTAGAAAAATACAGAAATAAGACACTCAAGTCAGTCAAAATGCTGTGTGTATATAAAACCAGATACTTAGCCATTCATTATTCAGAATCATTTTGGCCATCTGAAAGCATCACCTTCTGGAAGTGGCCCAGTAACTTAAACCAAAGTGCACCACCGCTGAAGTTGAGACAATGTATAATGCTTTGTGCATTATACAGGTTCTTCTTCTAACACCTTTTGGCCATGCCAAATACAAACTCAAGGAAAAGAAAGAACATAAGCAAGAAGAAAAAACTTGTTTACATTTTTTGCATTGCAAAAAACCCCCATCTTAGTCAAGCCTGAAGTAAGTCTGCTATGAACTCATCCAAATGAGAAATCTCAACACACAGCCTACATACATCTCAAGAGACTTACAGAACAAGTGCTAAGTAGCAGTATTAGGAAAAGAATGGCAACACTATTTTAACAGTGTACTATTAAAATCATCACATCACTTTTCCAATTCATCAAAATTAGAACAAGTGAGGAAAAAAACCCAACCAAACAAAAAACCCCCCTCTCCCCAATTTTATAATATAAAAACTTTCCACTTCTAGTAGTTGCATTCTGATGCTAAAAAGCAACATATATAAATGAAATGCTAGAACACAGACTTTCAAATAAATGTTCAGCACCATAACCATCTCACAGATAACCTAAAACCTAATTTACTTATATGTCATCTAATTCTTCCTTATACATCATTCCAGTAGATACATGTAAGCAAAAATGATCCTGTACTGTTTAGATATTAACAGTGTTTCCTCAGAGCTCTCATCTAATGGTCCACACTCAACTGACAGAAGAATGAACTCTTCTGTAGACTACTTTATAGAAGAAAATACACACATGCACCAAGATATGTATACCAAGAACAATTTAAAAGTAACTTTTCTAGCTTCAGTTCTTCATATATATAATCAAAAATGTTTATGCTTACCTAGATGTAAAAGTGTGAACTGTGCTGCCAATTCCTTTGCATCTTCTACTGTTGTACAGAGTTTTTCTGGCATGAAGCAACTCTGAGAATCATCTGCAATATTGGAAATAAGCACCTTGTACACGAAGAGTATTTTCCCATCCTGACTTGTGGTTGAATACAAGCAGTATTCTGGTGGTGCCCAGCTATTTTTATGGCAAAAATAATCCAGATGCATTACTGCAGAACTGAAGTGATTCAGCTTTAAAGAATACATGCTAATTGGAGTAAGCTTTATTCCTGGAAAAATGGGGTATGTACTTCTTTCAACTTCAGGGGGGGCTGGACTGTGCTGACCATTAAGACGAATTGAAAGACTTGCTGGTTTCCCCAAGGATTTCTGAATATCTTCTTTGTTGGGAAACCCTAAGAGATTTTCAGAACTGGGACTTATCTGACCATTAAAATGTTGCTTCCAAGAACTTTCTTTGTTAACTGGCTTCGCCAGTGTTACCTCAATACTGGCTCCATCAATGCACTTTCCATTCATTACAGACATAGCAGCAACTGCATCTTCACGATGGAAAAAATGAACAAAAGCATAGTCTCTCAACTTCTTCACACGTTCAACCACTCCTGGTTTGAACTTGTTGAATTCAGCTTTAATTTTGTCCTCTGTAGTAGACATCATTAAATTTCTGACATACAATACTTTAACTCTCTGCATAGTTTCTTCATCAACTACTTTCTCAGGATCTGCCCAGTCTACTTGAATAGTATGACCCCAGGGCTGGAATGTTCCTAGATCAAAGAAGCATTATATACATAAGAAACATGCAAAGAAAAGCAGAATCATTCTTATCACCTACCTCTAAAAAAAGCAAACATGATGCATACCACGAGAAACTGGCATTTGTTGCCTACATCTACTTAAGTTACTTGAAGTTGTAAAAATAAATGAGTCTGAAAAAATGGCAAGTGTTCTGTTACCTTTGGGTGCATTAAGCACCATAAGCTGTCAAAACAAAGACTTTGTGACATGCACACACAAAAGGAGACTAAAAGTAATGCTTTTAAAGCTACTAAAGACAGTCTCTTCAATAATATTACCGCTTCTAAAAGCATGGGCAACACCTGGAAATAGTCATCTAAATACATATCTCTAGCACAATCCTTACTCTAGGTTGCAGCAGATTTCAGAACCCTAATGAAAAGAAACAACAAAACCCAACCTGCTTTGTAACTCATGTCAACCCATCATTTTGCATATCATACAGGTTTATTTTCCACTCAGTCATCTGGAGGTACTTCTCCCACCACTTTGCACACACACACATACACATACATATGCAAAATATACCAATTATATGGTAAATATATTACATATTATTACTAGTATTCTATTGAATTTTATTATTATCTATTTGATGGTTTGCATTTTCTATATTGTATATACTTTTGAATATTTATTTTTAGATTTTTCTTTCAAAATTATTTTCTACTAAAATATTAAAGAACTACTTTTTGATTTTTTTAAACATGAAACATTCACATATTTCATAGTGATGAAAATAACATCACTCATGACAACCCACAGAAAATATGGGGCACATTCAAGGCATTATCCTTTCTAAGCTCACTTTTAAGAGAATTTGAGTGCAGAGCCTTGTGCATGTAAATGAAAATTGAATGTGTGTCCATGCAAATACACCCTAGTGTAAATAGCTAAATTACATAAAATTGATACCTGGTTTTTAATTGTCAGAACTACTTAAATTATCACTTCTTTAAAAAATAAGTTAAAAAACCCCCACAACAACAGAACATAAAAAATAAAATCAACCTTAGCCAAAAGGCAATTGCAGTTTTGTTTCATTAACTGTCAAAACACCGTAAAAACGGAAAACAGGGATGATACACCATCTCATCCCACCACAATATGGAAATAGATATTCCCCATAAAAACTCAGCTTAATTACAAATGGTTTTACCTGGGATTAGTCGTCTTCTAGCCATTGCAGCTGCTCTGTGAGATTCGTATTCTACAAAGGCAAAGCCACGATTCTTAGTTTTGTCAGTGGCATTTGGATAAACAATGACATCCACCACTCCTTCTGTAACTTTCTTCATTTCATTCAGTATTTCTTCTTTCTTCTTATCTTTAGGAATTGCTCCAATAAACAGTCTGCAGTTGTCCAAGCTTACGCAGACACCAATAAACTTCCCTGGACGAATTTCGTAATTATTAAGAATCTTGATGGCCAGCTGGGCTTCCTCTTTAGTGGTGTACATCACAAAAGCATAGCCTCGGTTCTCACCACTGAATTCCATCATCAGTCTGAGCTCATAGATCTTCCCAGCTCTCTCGAAAACAGGAACTAGTTCATCTTCATACATATCACGAGGAATCTTACCCACAAAAACTTCACATCCACGAGGTGGTGGAGGACCTTCCCAACCTTAAAATAAATTGTTCAACAACAACCTTAGTACAAATGCACATTTCCCTCACATTTAGTTTGGATGTGGGAGTTATTTTTTTTTTGCTCTCAACTGAAAACTACCACATTCTCTTCTATTGTGTTTTATTTCTTCTATGTTAAAAAAGAAAAAAAAAAAGCCAGAAACACAGAGTTTGCATTTCTTTCAATTCCATCTTCTGGGCTTTTTTCCAATGGAATCTGTTTACCAAAAACACTGACAGGTTTACCAAGAGTCTCTATTTCAATCATTTTATGTCCCTTACAATTTTATTTCGGTTATTAATAAAACTGATATACCTAAGAAAGATACCTAGGTAAGAACTTCGGTTTTATTTTCTACTACAATGCTTTAAAGTTACAAAATGTTTCTCTGCGCTTGTTGTCTGTATTTTTATAAATTTTGGTATGGGTCCCTAGTGCAGCACTTTTTTTTCTTCCTTGACATCATTCAAAAAGTCCAAACATTTTGCTTCCACCTTCATTCATCCAATAAAATAGAACTCCCTAGGGAAAGTAGGATGCAGAGCCAAACTTTCTGCAGCAGTCAAAAAGATGCAACACTTTTACTCTAAAAACAGACCACAGTTTTCACAGGCAGAAGTGGATAGTAAGAAAAACAGAAGAAAAAAAAAAATCCACAGAACAAGTCAGTCTTTGGTTGACATCTGAAAGCTGCAGAACATCTGTGCTTCTCTCCTTAAGCCAAGGACATTCAAACATTCTTTTATATCTCTGCCATATATACTGCAAGGTATGTTCACCAGATAATGTAAAGCTATATTTACGGTTTTAATATTATGTAGTTATGGTCTTCAAATACGGCACTCCATTTTCCCAAAAGAATAAAAAAATTTAAAAATGTTTGTTTGGCTTTGTTTCTTTTTTTAAATCAGACAAACAACTCAGGTAGAATGTTCAAAGGCAGACACCCAAATCATAACTAAAAGCTTTTTCTTATGTTTTTGACAAGAAAGGTTTTCTACAGGAGAAAATGGAAGGAGTACAAAGATGGTAGAAAAAACTAACACAAAACTTAGTAAATGCTAGAATGAAATGACAAAGCATAACAAGGCAGGGTGAAAAAATAATTACTCTTGACAAGTTAAGACAAAAAGATAATTAAATAATGTAATTTGGTTTGAAGTTCAGAATAAATTATATTTAGATGATTTTGTTATTAGCGTTTTTTCCTTAATATATTTTTGCAGATCCTGTGATTTACTTGTTAAAAAAATTAACAGAATTGAGAGGTTTTTGCCTTCTCATAGAATCATTTTTTATCTATAAACTGTACACTCACTGTAAAGAAAGAACTACATGGCACACAGGTAAGCTACGAAGGCATCAGAATTGACATGCACTTGGAGTCACACTGGCATGACTTAGCTAGCAAAAAGCTTGGCTCTGTTCCATACAGCATTCCACAATTTCATCATTTTCACCTTTATAAACATCTCTAAACCACTTCAGCTGAAGTCTGACTGGACATGGCAGCTAACACCATTTGCAGGCTAGTACTGCCATCACTCACATAGTGCCAGTGCCTTCCCCCATAAAAACAATAAATCAACTGTACACCACTTAGGAGCTCCAAAGACAAAGGCAACTGCACACCTCAATCGAGAAAATATTGTGCAAGAGTCACAAAATTAAATAACAAGTTTTATTTATTTATTAATGAGACAAACTTTTACCATCCTTCTTAGCCCGGTAACTTGACTGAACAGTGATTTTTAGTAAGTAAAAGCCATTTACCACACAAAACTTCTCCTTCTAATTTTAAAGCTGCATACTGACTCAATAGTACAGCACATTACTTCTAACTGGAATTAGCCTCTGACTTCTGACTTAAAGAAAATTGTCTGTGACATATTTGCCAGTATGTACTTAGCAGAGCCAACATGGAAAGTTAGTCAAAATCATTACACAAGTAGCCGACCAGAGAATTTCCTTGAGCAGGTACTTGGTTCATTGCTGGACAACAGAAAATGGGAGTCCTATTTTTGCAGTTCAATCAACATTAGTTATAATCCTCCCACTGTTAAGTGTCCATGCCATATTAAACTTCCACATAATTCTAATGACTCACATGCCTAGTGACATCATTGGGTCCACTGCTTAGACGACAGCAAACATAAAACTATGAAAATTCACTTTCATCTTTTTTCTTTAAACACTGTACAGATACATTTTCCACAAGTGGCATACACTAAACAAGAATTGTGCCAGGTTAAAAAAAAAGTGACTTTTAGGGCAATTTTCAGCCACATCTGCTGAGAACAGAGCTGACAGTGAGACAATCCTTTGACAGCAACACAAGCTTATAGAAATCACATCTTAAGCAAAACTCACAGTGAAACTCTTCATTTAAAAAGATATTGTCATTTCCTACAAGTCATCTCAAACATTTAAGACTCACCTGGTCTTAGAGCCATTTATAGTAACTTAGGATAATTTCCAACCTAAAAAAAAATGTTTTTTCAATGTCCTCTGAAAATACATGAAGATTTGAAGGAAAGACACATACCTAATGTCAGTGAATAGACTGATGGAAGAGATACCTTGTCAAACCCATCTAGTTTCAGAAAATATTAATAAAACTCGTTTTGCTAAACAAACACACTTAATACTGTCTAATGTTCTAATTAAAAGACATTATTATGTAAAACATGTATAACAACTTAAGAATAGGCTAAAGTTAGTGATGCCCTGCAGTTCTTTTTCCAGTGCCATTTTCAAAACAGTTTCACAGGGTTTCTTTTTGCTATTTTACATAGGCTTAGTAAAAGTACAGACAAAATTTAAGACAGAAAAACTTCCAGAGAAATAATTTTGATGCAGCTCTAACCTAAACTACATATAGCAATAAGTAAATAAAGTTCATGCTTATGAACATAACTTACAAAGATACAGGATCACAGGCCACAAGTGAGAATGAACTGAAAGAGCAGCACAAAGCATTTTCCCTTCTGCTTGTCTAAGTGCATAAGGTGATTCAGAAAGAGGAGTTACCGTACTCCGTGTCATACAACTAGGCTTAGTAGCAAACTTCTTCTACAGTGCTGATGTCAACTACACTGGAAAAATTATTCAAAATAAAAGGAATATTTTATAGTCAACTCTGCAAACAAAATGTGTTAACCTTCGCTGGTGCTCTCGCAGAGAACAAAAGTTTGTAAAAAGAATGCTTCAGCCAATGCAAGCAGTAAGGGGTAAGAGAGGACACTAGGTAGGTTATGCCTCTTACCACCAACTTGTTTTTCCCTTCTGTGTCCCTAAATGTTTTGAAGGGTGTTCTCAGTCACATTGAACACACTTGGCTTTGTGAGTTACACATTTGTTCTGCTTGCTACCTGTCAATTTTAGCTGGTTTTAAAGCTGTGACTTTTTATGTCCACGAAAAGCAAATGTTCAACATAGTCTAGCTCAAGAGATCTTAAATTGCTGGAAACTGTAAAACCCATCAGGACCTTCCTCATATGTGTGGTGCTTCTTGCACTGTTTCCTTAGGCTTCTACTAGTGGTCCCTGTCAAGATACACAACATGAGGCTTCACCAATTTTCAGTCTCAAAAGAAATCTCAAAAGAAATGCTTACCTGGTGGAGGACCACCAAATTTTCTTTGCCCATTTTGCTGAACCATGCTGTACCCAGTCTTCTCCATTAGGGCAAGTAAAGCAGCCCCATTTTGAGCACCCCTTCGGATTTTGCTGCATCCATTAGCTGCAGCTTTATTCTCCTCCTGCATATCTGCAACAGCTTCAATAGAATATCGTAAATATTATCACTCAGCAAATTCTAAGTTGTTACATGCATATAGAAGCTACCAAAATACAGAAAAAACACTCAGGCTACACTTGACTGCAACTTTGTTTAGCATGAAGCTTCAATCCTACCCCCAACCACTATCACCTACGCACTTGCTTTCAGACCATTGTTCTGTAGCTGGGATAATCTGGAACTCTGCCCAGCAACTACATAATCTATATTCAAACTTTCCTAAATGCTATCACACCTATCACAACATAAGCAGCACAACTATTTTTAAGAGGGCTGCCCTTCAAGTAGAAGAATGAATTATTTCATAAACCATGTCATCACAGCTGTGTAAGGGACCAGTAAGCTACTTGAGGTGAAAATGCATGAAGATAAATAATTTAATTAATACCAATATAAAATAAAATTTGGCAGAACTGTCTGGCAAAACTAAGGGTTTGGAATAATCCCACCTCTGAGATCCCTATTTTCATAGCTTTATCCATTTTCACAATTTCAAAAACCAAACCTTATCAATATGGTTGTTGCTGCCCTATCTCCTATTTTGCTGGCAGGCCAAGATCTCCCACAACAGCTTTAGGTCTCTGTCAACCAGGTGATGGAAAACAATCACACCACTTGGCAATTATCAATTTTACTAGTCGAGCCACTAAAAAAAGCCCAAGTCAAATGTTTCCTTCATTGCCTCTTTTTCCTTCTCCAATTCATTGATTCATTTCCCAAGATTTTTTCCCCTAAGGTCTGCTTAGGGGCAGCAAGGCAAGCAATCATTTTCAATCACTTCAATTCTTTCTCCAAAGGCCATTTCCAAGTGGTATGTCGCTTCTTAAGAAATGCTGCCCAAAAAATCATCACCAGAAAAATAAAAGTACCACTGGTTGTTCTTCAGTACCCCATATATTTTCAGCTTTGTCTTCAGGCTTAGGCTCCAAAAGACAATGTCCTGAGACATCAGTAGTTTAGTTTTTATAAGAAAAACATTTAAAACCAGCTTAGAGTTCACACAAATATTTCCTGACAACCCACTATTATTTGCTAATCGAAACTCAAGTTTTTAAATATATTATAGACCAAATTTATGGAGTGCTGAAGTGCCTGATCCCCTACTATATTTACGAATGTTACACAACGGTATTACTATCCAGAGGTGGGGCTGCAGCTTATTCCCCCACTCCTACCCCAGCTTTGTCATTTCAAATGTAATTTGAATCAATATAATTACGATTTCTAAGTGCATTTTTTTCACAACAGCCTTCACATGACATTCTAACAGATTCCACAAATCCTTTAATTAGAACAATGTTAACAGTAATTCTCCCCACCTTAGGGAAAAAAGATCATTTTTCCCACTGTAAGGTGGGGATATATATTTTTTGTCTTTTGCGCTTTTGTCTTTCAAGCCAGTATTCATTTTGGGACAGAAATCCATGCAAGCAACCATTCTGAAGAAGTTTAAATTACATCTGTCACATGGCACTAAAAAAGCCAAATTTTTAACAAAACTCCTGGCTTCATCAAAAGAAGATTCTAGAAAAGCAGCAGGGCAGAGCACAAAAAAAATCCCCGACAGGCACGAGCAGAAATAGCACGGCTCCCACCTGCCAGAAATGGTGTCCCATCTCCTTTCAGCAAGTGAAGTACACTAATTGTGTTTCACAGCCTAGAAGCTCCACAGAGATTCCGTAATCAGGAAATCTTTTGGCAGCTTCAGGCCTAACACTGTACGGAGATGTCCACGCAGCTAGAGCGAGGAAGAGGCAGACCGGTTTTCCCTTTGTCTCGCCGAGTTCAAACAGCGGGCCAGAGCGTCGTTATCGGTAAGGGCAGCAAGCGGGCGCCAGACGGGCGCCGCGGGAGCTCCAAGGGGCGAAGCGGCCCTGAGGAGCTGCAAGAGGCCCATGCAGGAAGCAAGCCAAACTCGGGCACGCCCGGGCACAAACGCCACAGACGCGAGGAGGCACCGCTGCATGTGGGACAGTAAAGGAAGAGAACAAACTCAACTCCCCCGGAATCTCCCTGCGCTACTCCCGCCGACTCGCACATCGAGGGCCCTTTCTCCACACGGCTTCATCCCTCATCGCGCTCCCTCCACCTTTCCCCACGGCAAGGACCCGAACCCACCACTATTCTCAAGCAGACGAGGCCACGGCACGACTCCCCGCTGTCCCGTCGGGAGCCGAACACCACCGAGCGCTGCCCAGCTGCCGGCGCTGTCAGAGCCTCGTGCGCCCGGCCCCGCGCCACAGCTTTCCCTCGTTCTAAAACCGCCCAGCCAATCAGAGGGCGCGGAGGGCGGGCACGGACACAATTGACGGGCCACGTCAGCCAATCACAGCGGGGTAAGNAGCCGTTGGGACGGCGCGCGCTGCTCCCGTCTGCAGGGTGGTCGCGCGGCGGCGCCTCAGAGGGCGGCGCTCCGTGCCCGCTCCGTGCCCGCTCCGTGCCTGCGGGGTGCCAGCCGCCGAGCACTCCCCTACCGCTTTCAGAGCCCGGCTGGTGTGGTTTTTGCTTCTTTAGGCTTTTATCTGCTCCGAAACGGCGTATTTGGTCTTTTAGGATGGTCTCCGGCGTGCAGTCGTCCTTTAGGGAGTGTTTAGTTCCTTGTGCATGGGTGTGTTGGCCAGTAATACCATAGTGTAATATCACGGAATCAACGAGGTTGGAAAGTACCTCTGAAAAAGTCAAATCCAGCCTACAGCCCAACACCATCATGTCCACTAGACCGTGGCACTAAGTGCTGCCTCCCATCTTACACAGGGATGGTGACTTGACCACCTACCTCCCCAGGCAGTCCATTCCAATATTTAATCACCGCTTCTGTGAAGGAATCCTTCCTAATGTCCAATATAAACCTCCCCTGGGTGCAGCTCAAGTCCCCTGGGTGCAGCTCAATGTCCTCTTGTCCTGTCATGGTTGCCTGGGAGAAGATATGTCTGATTTCAGTCCCTGTTGGCTCAGTTAATATTTCAGTCTCTTAGAAATGAACCCCAGGAGCTTCACAACAACTGCAGCCACTTGCCAAGCCAGAGGGGTTGGAAGCCCTGCCATTCTGGCACTGCTCCTCAACTCCCATCACAACTCCTTAGGGTTCTCGTAGAAAGGCACATACCAAATGTACCAGGTTTAATATAGAGTGTGGGATTAGCTTGCAAGTTCTTTAAGTTGTTAACATAATTTTGAGGCCCATTTCTCCCATCTAGGAAATTAAAGTCTTTCAAAACCAGTATCCTTTCACCAAAAACTTCTTCCCCTCCCTTTTCCTGAGGTTTACATGCTCAACTGCACTCATTACTAAGACAGAGTCCCTGAAATTCTACCTCCAGGACATGCAAGTTGATCTTTATTATGAATATGTTCCAGAGCTTTTAGCAATCTCACTTTAAATCTTTACTGCCAGAGAATTGCCACATTGTCATATTTGACATTTAGTTATTTGAGTTTGCTTATTTTTCAAAGAGAATGTATGGTGTGCTTTTATTAACAATGGTATGTTACACTCATCGTGTAATTTACAGATAATATGCCTCTATTTGAAAGTTCTGAATGGCCAACATACCAAAGCTATTGCCTTCAAGATTAAATTTCACCACCTTTTCATTTCAGGTGACTGTTTGGGGGTTTTTTTTGGTTATTTTTTCCCCCCTACATCTAAATCAGCCACAAATCCTCTCATAGGAAACTGTTTGGGGTATATTAAGTCAAATAAAGTTTGTGACATTTTGACTGCAGCTGTGTGTCCCTGTTGCATTAGAGACTGCTCACTCCCTGGCTGAAAACTCCATGTGCCTCAGTTGCTGTTGGTGGTGAGAAATACTGAAGGAATGCAGGCACTTTCTTTTAGATGAAAAAAAACCCCACTCAAGCCCACAATTCCGCAGCATTTCCTTCGTATTTCAGGTAAGTGACACCTTACTGGATAGGTTATCATGTACAGCCATTTTTGGAGTACAGCAGAAGGTCTCAAGGAAAACATAAAACTTTGTCATCAGGTTTTACACTTTATGGCATGAATAAAAGAGAATATAAAAATAACCACAAAGTAATCAATGTTTATAATCTCTTATTAAACATCAAAAGCAAACATAGGAGGTAAACACCCCTGGTTTTCTAAAAGAAATTAATGATCCTTTTCTTTCTTTGTTCCCCATGTGTTAATTTGGTATCAGTTCTCAGTACCCACAGATGCAAGCTGCTTTTCTTTGATGATCTGACTGTTCACTATAATTAGGATTTACTAAGAACAACTGTTTATAACCTGTATTTTTCTTGGATTTTGCTGTGACTCATAATAAAATCCATGCTGAATATTTGAAATCTTTTTCCTAGTAAGACATGATTTACAAGGGAATAGAATATTTTTTATTAAATTAAGAACCATATCGGATAACTTCAGGTCTTCAGAAGAGATCTTACACGTCTGAAAGTGTTTACACTCTGAACGTTTTATTCACTTGTTTTTCATGAACTTTTATGAAAGAATGGGGAAAAAGAACCTGGCCCAAAATATGTTTTGGTATTTATCACAGCAGTTTTTTTATTGCTTTGTTGAATCAGTACCTTAGGACATAGCTGTTTAACTTTCAAACCTGATAAACGGAAAGTTATTTTAGGATTATTTTACAAGAATTACAGCGTAATTTACTACACAGCATTTGGCACCAATTCTGGCTAGAAAACTACCTCAAATTGCAAATAATATACTGTTTGCCCCAAAGCTTTATACAGTTCCTATTAACACTGAGTTAGTTTCCTCAATAATGTCTAGTTGAAACTCTCACAAATCTGAGGGATGAGGAATGAGGACAGAGTCTTGCCAAGATTATGACATAGATTCCTTTGGCTAGATTCGAAAATGTGAAAGAGGCCTTTTTCTTACACGTTTTGCTTTATAGTACTGCACCAGACAGTGCTTTTCCTTCTAAGTTGTTTTAGGTAGCTGTAATACAGAAGCCCTTGATATTTAACTTCTGTTTTATTGGAATGCTAGCAGTTCCCACCATATATATTCCTGGGCTATTACTGCAGTTGCAATATACTTTAATAGAAGCATTAGTGTTTTTTTGGCCTGCAGCAGGAAAACAGGGTATGTTATATTTCTCTAGACTGACAGGTTTGATCTATAGGTAGTAGAAATACTTTAAAAGGAAGCAGACATCCTTTGAAGTTTAGGCAAAGGTCTCTGTAGAAAACCCAGACATAATATGATTGTAAATCTAATTATAATAATTTGTCTGGAAAGACTTCATTTCAATCAATCAGTCCGTTTTATTTTGGGTTTCACTTTATCAAGCACTGCAATGCTTGTTTATTAGGATCCTCCTAACAAGGCATCCTATTGCCTAAAGGTTTTTTTTTCTTGAAAAGCATGGTTTGTTCTCGTTCAGCTCTCTGCCTTAAAAAGTTGGTATTTTTAATAATTTTTTAATTATAAAATTACGAGATCTAATATTACTGAAATGAGCATTTGGAGGAACAGAATATTAATTGTACAAAAACATAATAAAGAGTTTCTTTTTTGGTAAACCACTTTGAGACACATGATATGATTTTAACACACAAAGTTAAAAGATATGCAATAAAAAATGAAAAAATGGACCTGGAGCAAGTTCTGTCTTCAATGAGTACAAATGTTAACAATTGCACTGATGTAAATTGAATTAAATCAACTTTAAGCCAATATTGCTGAGTGTGGAGTGATGTAAAATGTGCATTAACAAAGTGTATAAAATGTCTTTTCTTGTTTTTCCCCTCATGACATCCAGAACTATTGCTTTCTGCTCATTCTAAAAACTTGGGTCCTTCATGACAAAGCCATGCCTTTTATCACTGAGTAAAATGGCAGTTTTCTGGCAGTACAGCTAAGCCTGAAAGGGGAGGAGCAGAAGGAAACTTCTGAAAAAGAAAAAAACACAAAGGGTTGGTGGAAGAAGTGGTTAATGTTAGGAAAAAGTGAGGAAAGGACAGGAAGGAGGGAAGGGCCAAGGGAGACAGAAAATCCTCTCCTACAGTCTTTTGATGTCCCCCATCACAGAATGCTTTCCAGTCTGCTTTTTAGGCAGATGTTTCAAAAGTATTCTGAAACAGAGATAGATCCTGTTCACTTCAATGGAGGGGGAACTGAAGAGGATTGGCAAGAAAATGGCTGCTGCTGCAACAAGCTTGACACGGGAGTTTTCTTCACAGAAAGATGTGAAGCACAAAAACCGTAAAACAGGCTTCCTTCCTCACACCTCTGGTGTCTCAGTCCTCACCAAAGGGCTTGGAAAAATCAGACACAGACCCTGCTCAGCTTTTTATTTCTCTGCAAATATTGCCAGAAATATTTGAATTTATGGTAGTTTCTGTGAAAATCTTAGAACATATTTCAGCATTGAAACCAAACAGGTGTTCAACTGTAAAGTCTTTGATTATACCAGATCTGACCTAGACATTAAGTGGCAGTTTATCAGGGAGTCTGAAGAGTTTTAAATCACATTACCTTTTGAATATTAAATAATTCTGGAAATAAATTACATTGAGTGCAACAATGGACAAAAATGTTTCATTCCACTTTTCCTAAATTTGAATATTTAAAATACTTTTTGAGTAATTTGAAAGTGGAAAGAGTTCGGTCTTTCTTTAGGTTGCTCATACTTGGCTTTGAATTCCTGCTTATACTGAGAATCCTAAAAGACACCGATGTATCCAGTTCACGTCCTCTTAATTTGCAATCCAGTTGTGGTAAGCTGCTAGCTAGCTTTTAAGTCAGGAAACTCTGTACTGTCAATACTAGTTGTAATTGAACAACTTAGTGCTTCTGTGGACTTTATTAGGGATGTAGTGCTCTGCTTGGAGACACAATTAAGAAAGTCTGATGCAATGTTACCTGTAATTTGGGGGATTTCTTTAATTTATATATACACACACATTTTTATATATTTGTCACTTATACATGCATAAAATCCTGCAATTTCTCTTTGATGTTTCTTATGGTATTAAGTACTGCTAACAGAATAGTTTTTAAATGCTTTTCTGTATCTAGATATTGTCTTTCCTATGAAGACTAGTGACACAACCAAAACTGTGGTGAAAATCTAAACTGAGGATCGCTAACTACATTGTGGGCAACTATATACTATACTCATAACTGTATTACTAACTATAAAATCAGTGTTGTGCATCTTAACTGTTCCGTACATTTCTGGTTAGATGTTGCAGCAGTGAAAGAGGAATTCAAAATCAACATTTCGAGACCTACTGAGCAGTTATATCGACTTAGTAAATGTCTGACCTGCTCGTTCTTTAAATGTGAGTTCCACAGTTAACTTCCCAATTTGCATTTTCCTGACTGTAAGAGAGCCAGCCACTAGGTGGGAGTATGTTATCTTAAAAGGCGCTTGGTCAGCCACGGCATTTGACATGTTGGAGGAGCTCTACTCCTCTTTTCCCGGCAGCCAGGAGATGCTACAACTCTCTTCACAGCATGTCGAGTTGGTGGTGATCAATTTGGGATTTTGCAAAGCTCGTCTCCTCACTGGGCGCTGGGGTGACACTGTCTGCCTCACTGCACCTCTGGCCCAGGAGGACGTGAGGTGGGTCAAGCAAAGGCAAAGACTTCACAGAATTATAGAATATTCTGAGTTGGAAGGGACTCATAAGGATCATTGATTCCATCTCCTGACCCTGCACAGGATACCCCAAGAGTCACGCCCTGTGCCTGAGAGTATTGTCCAAATGCCGCTTGAACTCTGTCAGGCTTGGTGCTGTGACCACTTTGCTGGGGAGTCTGTTCCAGTGGCCAGCCACCCTCTGGGTGAAGAGCTTCTTCCTAATATCCAGTCTAAACCTCCCCTGACACAGCTTCAGTCCATTGCCTCAGGTCCTGTCACTGGTCACCACAGAGGAGAGATCAGTGTCTGCCCCTCCTTGTCCACTCACAATGAAGGTGTAGATGACAATGAGGTCTCCCTTCATTCTCTTCTCTAGGCCAAATTAAGTGATCTCAGCTGCTCCTCATATGACTTTCCCTCCAGACCCTTCACCATCTTCCTGACCCTTTTTTGGACACTCTCTAATAGTACTACAAGTGCCACCCTTCAAAAAGTCTATCTCATATCCAGACAAGGAGCACAAGCTAATTATGTAGGAAGCCCCAAGGACCCAGGTGAAAAAAGATTCAGAATATCACCTTGCTTACATAAAAACTAATAATAACAATAAATAATAATAATAAAAGCCTTGTTAAAATATTTTAAATGCCAGGCATTTGCCAGAGAGAGACCTGGAAGGTCATTCTAAGAAAGGGTCTTTTGAGGAATTAGGCTATAGGGGAAGTTGTAGCTATATTCAACACAAAAATGGTAGAGCAGTTTTCAAAGTAAGCTAGTTCTTTGAGGTTTTTTTAAAGGAACAGAGCCTCATATTAGTCCTAAACTGACAGTACAATAAAAGGCATTTTAACACAGATGAGTAAATTCCAAGTGACAACTGAAGGATGTGTGTGTTCAGCTCTAAAGATCCAGGATGATACTGTTGGACTAAGAAGTGTAATGTGTAGTAAATTCTGGAGAGAAGGCATGATACTAGAAGGATGGTGCCAAATGAGCTGTTTCCCAAAGTATAACTTTGTGGTAACAGCAAAAACCTCTGATTTTCACATCAGGAATATCTGAGCTGTAAGACTGTAAGTGGAAAAAAAGTAATGCAAATGATTATTCATTGTTCCCTGTAATACACAAAGGGAAGAGACAGCTAATGTAAGGAAAACAAATTTTTTAAAAGTGTTCTTTTGTATATCATAATTTATCTTGCCATGGAGCCTGTCATAGGTCAGGCTGATAAACTAAAAATGCAGTAAAATAAGTTCACACAGGGTAAGAGTATTAAACATGATTAAATGAATGCAAGCTCTAAAGATGGAAGTTTGTGAATTGTAAACTTCTGAGAACATATCAAGAATCCATCTGTACCTGTACCTTGTCCTCAAGTCTTCACTGTTGCTCATTGGTGGAGAATGATACTTTGCTAAATTGACTTTCATATATTGCCAATGTTATTCCCTCTTTCCTCTTATGGTAAAAATTTGGCTGTCATCTATAAGCTCAAGGTGCTCAAAGGTAGTAAAGTTGTTAACAGTGTCTGGTTGTCCTGCTGCAGCTCTGGATTGACAGTCCAGTTTCCTAAATAATAATGGAAGTAGTTTTGTTCACATAAAAAAATCTCAGAAGGCACCTGAAGGGTGCATTGTCTACACCAAAAAAATTGGTAGAAACAATGGTGGCAGTGCAAAACCATTTGTAGACAGCTGCCTGAAAAGATTTGAAAAACTATAAAGGAAAAAAAAAAGCTGCAGGGTTTTTGACATGTAGGATTCTTCCATAATTCTGTGTAAAATTCATTATTACTGGGGGTTCAGTTCTGAACATCATTATTGTATTTTCACAGGTACAAGATTTTGGAGAAGTCAGGAAATTGGTGGCAATATTTCACATGCAATTTTGCTCTTTATGAAGACAGTAACAAAATTATTGTTGGTTTTAGCTGGAAGAAACATAACCTGGTGATGTTGTTGTAATAAAGAAGCCTGGAGAACCACTTAATTATAGATGTGATGGTATAACTTTTAACTGTGCAATCGAAATTATACAACTTATTTTAAAGGAATTTCTCTTACTATTTTTTTAATTAGAGTCTAATTGTTTTTGTATAAGTAGATACCTGGCTCACACCTCATGTTCCCTTCCAGCTCAGTTATACACTGAGCTTACAATTAATGTAACAAATACCCTGTCTTTCCCATAAGAAGAGAACGTTTTTGAAAGCACAGATTTTTATTTAATTGCAGTATTTAGTACTGCCTGTTAGAGAGCTTTTAATGAAAAGATTCCCCAAAATGAAAAATGCAAACTAGAAGATTACTGAGGGAAAGTAACTTCTATGACTCATTTGGGTGGATATTTTCAGCTTGCTAGTAAAAATCTCTTTGCAAGTCATAAAAACCTCATTGTAATTTTGAAACACAGTCATGACTATGCATCAGCTCTACTGCTTGTGCAGTTCCCAATGCTTTAATAGTATTAGTTACTGGAATTGCTCAAAGTCATCAGAAATAGAAACGCTGTGTTCCTTGCTGGAATTTCAGTTCTTCAGCCAAGCAGAATTACTGCTTTCTCCAGGCAAGTTTTTGAAAAGACATTATTCCCTGTCTACACCCTGTCTGTCCATACATGATGAAATTGTCATTCTAAAATAGTTACTTGTACAGTGGAGTGGTTCTTTCTTGCACACAGTGCAACCAAACCTACTCGCTGATGGAAATTCGGAGTAGTAACTAAAAGAATACAAACATCTGTGTTTACCACTCCAGCATCCATGATAAATGGCTGATGTACTGGATGAAGAGATGTTATTTTTACCTGTTTGTCAAGGTCATGTTCTAGTTTATTACACATTTGGATTTCCAGAGGAGCTGAGGTTTGTCTACATCCCAAGGCTGATGAAAAGATGAGTAATGGGATGTATTAACATGACTGTGGATATCACAGGCTACATCTTTGTGTATATTTCAGGGCATTGCAACTTTACATACTTGACACATCTGAGATGATTTGCAACCATGAGACCTTCAGGCTCCTCTTCCAAAATCTGAAATACTTTGGAAGGGACTCCTGGGATACTGTCAGAGCTGCAACCTGTATAACACACCGATGAATAAAATGAGGCTTGGGATGGAATTGAAACAGTCTTGAGTGTATCTGCATGACTCAGATCTCTTGCTTCAGGTGAGCAGGTATGACTGCAATACAGGACAGTGTCGTGAAATGTCTGTTCAGGCTCCAGAAGAGACAGAGCTGGTACTGAACTGAACAGCTGCCTCCCCCTAGGGCTAGATGTGCTGCTCCATTTTTCACAGCCATGCTGTTTCTGGTTCTGGAGGCAACCAAGTCATCTTTGGCTCCAGGCTACTTACACAGTGCATAATCACATCATTTAGACACTAAATGAACTGGTTGAAACCAGGTGCCTCCCTTCTCCTGAATATTCACTTGGAGCTACCTACAATCCAGTCTGCAAGTATAAATGGCAAAAGTTACTCTGTTTAATATCTAGTATTTCCAGCAGGAGTGCGGGAAACTCCTCAATCTTCACATCCACATCTCTTCACTTTTGATTGAACTAAATACTAACCTTTTCCTACTGTGTAGGAATAGCAGACCCACCCCTCCATCTGTTCAGTGCAGTACTAAATGGAAACATGCAGGTGCTTTCTGCAAAACTGCAAGGAACGTGGGTGCTAATCTAAGTTAGGTCTCAGCCTATGCACAAACAGAAGATAAGGTGGCTTGGCAAGTTTAGCAGAGCATAGCCTTTCATTTGAATGTATTATTAACTACATACTATAATAGGCCTTTCAGCCTCACAGAACTCTGGTTTCACAGGCAGAGAAAATGCCTTCTGGGGAGGAACCATGCATTTTATTTATTTGATATGTCCAATGCAAAAAAACTTACAACCTTATGCAAATATTAACCGAGTCCTGGAGGTTGCTAGAAATCAGAGATTGTTATTGTTCTGGTTATAGAAATGAAAAAGAGTTAAAAAGGAGACACTGCAGCCAATAGTTTGGGAGGTACAGCAAGTTATCTGCTTTAACTAAGAGGATTTGTTATAATGGAAGCAACAGAGCAGTAAAGAAGCAGACCTCTGACCAAACCTAATAGTCTGTCTCTTACTTCTACCTGAAATCTTTATAAATTACTTCCTAAAATGCCCCAATCTTAGCAGTTTCTGACTGCATCTAGAGATCAGTTTCCCATTCTGAACATCACTGGGGCCAATAGACCATCAGAAGTGACACCCTCCTTTGGAGATCCCAAACAGAGCCTGTTCCAACAGAGTTGACAGAGAGCCATTTTCCCCTTCTAACTCAAAGTCACAGGTGTTGCCTGACTTGATTTAAAAAAAAATAAAAATCAATAATCACTGTCCTAACCATGAGACTGAAAACAGAAAACGTGAAGGGTAGCAACTCCATGGCCTTATCCAAAGTCTCGTCAACTCCGGCAGGACGGACGAAGAAGGTTCAAGGAACAGGTCTCCCAAATCCCCAGAAATGCAGTAACCATCGCATTTTTCCCACTCTGTAAATTGATATTGCTGTTTCCATTCAAAGTGCTGCTCAGTCTGGAAGGGGCTCAGGGTTTTGGGCAACTAATGAGGATGTCTACCTTAAAATTCTGGCCAGGTTTTATCAGCTAAACAAGGTCGCAAGATAGGTTTGCATATTTGTACCTGGTCATCCATATTTGCAGGATTCCAGCTGCAGCACCTGGCCATTGGTGCTCTCGTGGAGCATCCCTTGGGTCAAGGCAGGCCAGGGAGGGCTACTCATAGCCATTAGAGGTAAAACAGCGGGATAGCTCAGCTACACACACAAGTCACAGTGTACCACCATACAGTCAGATGATGAACCACCACTCATTTTATTTACTAGGTTAGATTACGGCCTGTGGCATTGATGCCATACTTCAGTTTAAGGGAAGGCAAGTTAATCCTTTGAATCTCTGTGCTAACATGCAACCCCACTGCAAGCCTCCTAAACTCCAGCTGGGCAGACACAATACTGTGCCCTGCATACCCAATTAAGTAGCATCTGAGTCTTCAGGCACACACTTCTGCAATTCACTGGCTAGTCCTTCACCACACTTAATATGCCCTGCCCTTGAAAGTAAAATAAACCTGCGTTATCTGCCTGTCACATTCCCACTGCTTTGTTCACACCAAGAACCAAGTTGTAGGTGTTATGATGTCGTTGAACTGAGCAGGTGATTTGCTCCAAATCACACTATCCCAGAGCAACCACTGACAGTTTTGCTGTCAATACAGAAAAGGCAACTTCTGAAACAAAGCCACATGGCTAAACAAAGGGGTTTTTTGTAAAGGGATGAAACACAAAAAAGCTACAGAAAGTCTTACAGAAAGTTTTCTGCCCTGTGAGACACAGAAACTCCAAATCCCTAGACAGAAAGACAGAACTGTGATACTGCTACCAATGTAATTCTGACTTAAGCCTCCTAAAGGTCTCTCAACTTGCCCCCTTCTCACATAGTCGCTGAGCACTCAGAGCCATATCCTAAATTACTTCAGAACTGAAGCTACATCACAGAACACACCAGAATAATTTTTTAAAAGAAATTATGCCAAAAAAGCGCCTTCAAATACTTTTATTGTTCCATTCCTACAGCAGAGGAGATTGTTTATTCTACCAGCACAATGCTCTGAAAGATTTTTGTAAGGCTGACAAGAGACTGGAATGCACTACAGCAAGAGCCTCAAAACTACTGAGCTCTTCTATCTTCACTTCCCATCGGAAAGCTCATTCATGACAGTTAAGTACTCAGATGAATCAAGCCTGAAGCTATTACAACGCATAATGAGGAAATGCTCCGAGTCACCCAAGAACTTTAATTTCAGTGGATAAAGGAGATGCTAACTAATGACTGTCTAACATGATTCTGTATCATCCAGTGGCATGTGATGCTTTATTTAATGTGAGAACATGCAACAAATAATACATCACCATATAATTTCTAGAGATCATAGTTCTAATTTCTTGTTGCTGCCATAAGCATTCTCAAACTTGTCTGGACGATGTCAAGTCCCACACAAGTTTAATTCCCTCTTCCCTATCCCCTCAGACTTTAACAAGTATTACTATGATTTTGTTTTCATTAAATGGTATTTATATGTAGCATTCTCCTTCAGCACAGGAGAATGCAATAAAATCAAGCAGCAGATGACTTTTCACCACAGAATGAGTAATCATTTACGTTCCAAGCTAAAATAAATGCAAACAGAAAAACAGAAAGCACACTTTTCTACTGTCTTCATTTAGTAACTTACCTTTTTTGTTCATTTGTTTTAAACAAGGGTTTTCTAAAAGCATTTTGAACCTTACTTATTTTATTTTTGTTTTCCTTGGAAAGCCTGAAGTGAAACATCTCTCCTTTAAACTTATTGATGTCTTCACTACTCGCCTTTTCCAGTGGCATAGGATGATGGTTATACTCCTTCATGACGTGTTCTGGTTTAACCACGCAGCTTTTCAAAACAGCCCCCACTAATGTGAGCTGTGGCTCTGGATTTACACTCCCCATCACCATCACTTACAGTTAGTGATGAACAATTTCACTTCTAAGCACACACATTTCCGCAACAGCTGAATTGCTCCACAGTTTTCTGTGCTTCTTAATACAACTAGCTCCTTCATTTCAAAGGCATCACAGTTGAGCTCAAGTCTGAAATGTAATGCTCCTGCTAGTGCTTATTTTTACTCAAGTAATTACAGAAAAAAAAAGTTGACACTGACATTTACCAAAATATTTCAGAGCACAAACACCACCCGCTGAGCTGAACATGAAAATTCATGCCTGCTAGTCTTGTTTTTCTTCTCAGAGTATGACTGATTTGACTCATGCCTGACTTTAACAAAATTTCCAGATCTTTGCTAGACCTATAGTTGGTGGGAAAAATACCTAAATATGCAGCCGAACTTCTGCTCCTATGCCCACATAATTACTTGTCTTTGATGAAAGGGTACAGTAAGACATTCTAGACCATTTCATAGCATTTTGTAAGTTCAGAACTTAATATGCTGAAAGAAAATTTTCTACTAACACACCTGAAAGCCTGCAAGGAACTGCTTTCATTTCTTTTGTAGACACCTGTGAAAATCCCAGTTTAGTCAATCTGGATGCTTTTTGCTCAACAGCATTAGCAGCACAGGACCACTGGTCCTCTGGTACTGAAGCTAGAGCATGAACATTTCTCTGCCTTCCTTCCAAGAGTCCCTCCCACATGTGATTCGGTTACTGGCCATGACCCCGTTGTTTATTGTACATGTGTATTGTAAGAATTACTGGAATTCTTGTAAACCCCAATTAAATAAAGGGTAAAAGAAAAGCCCACCTGTAATCAGACACCATGTAACTGCATGTTAATGGCCTGTTCAGTGCCGTAGTGGGATATCTTAGAGTAATGGTATAGCATTATACTCAATTTCAAGAGGTCAGTAGACAGTTTTAAATGAATAAAATCTATTTACATAATTACAGTTATGACTACAGCTCATGCCTTATTCACAGCAGTAAAAAAACCACACTGGAGTTTATGTAAATATTACTAATTCACACACTATGAAAAACTCATGTTAATTAAAAAACAGCTTCATTTCAAAAGTTTACAAGAAAAAGTTACATGGAGCATTGCAGTCTTTCAAAGCAGAATAGAAGTTGTTTACAAGGATCCAGCAGTAATTAATATCCAGCTGCTCAGAGCTGGGCTGCCAATTGAACATGTAGTGAAAGCTGGGCTGAAATACCCTCTTACTTGATGGCAGTAGGAGTCATGCTGCTCTTTCCTATGAGCTGGAATTTCACCCCTGTCTTTGCATTCTTCGTCAGTTATGATGGAGCAGCCAGAAGATGACAATTAGAGAGTGGCCAAGTAGACTCTCAGTTCTAAAAACCCAAACTTCAAGCATCTGTAAGGTCTAGAGAAAGGAGGAGGGGGTTTATAGCACAGTTAAAAGGAGTCTTTCTGAAAATGGGCAAGTGGCCATTTCAGCAACAGAGCTGATGGCCCGACACTGCACACAATTAATTGAAGTAAATCAGAGGCTGAGTCCTTGGTGAAGACACCATCATGTTGGCCTTTAACTAGAAAGGAAGGCAGGCACAGCATGTGAACAAATAAGCACATGTATGCACACATGGTATTCCAGTGGCTGAACAATTTCTCTGCATACATAAAAAACCTTGCTAAGAAAAAAAATAGCAAAGTCAATTTTACAAATTTACAATTGTACAAATTCTTGAAAAACTGAAAGGCCTCAGCACTGAAGAGAAAACATTACTAGCACTAGCTACTGGCTGAAAGTGAATGCTTACAAGATATAAATATAGAAAGACATGTTGTCTTTCAGTGAGAAAGTGTTTTAAGGCAACATCCAAAATCATAATATAGCCACCACAGAAACTAATCCAATGATCCCCAATATTTTACAGCACCTACATAGGTTCCACTGCTGAGGAATTCTAGGACTAAATTGGTGTCTGTCCTCCTCCTCCCTGCAATGTGGCCTGGAATGCTGGAAATGTCTTGACATCTGTACACCACTAAAGCAATCAAATTTCTTCCTACAGCTCCTAAATCCCTCTGTAGCCATTTATATTAGCCATATTAGCCACTATCGCTGGCAAGGAAATTGGTGAGGAATTGCCATGTTTCCTTATCACTAACCCAATTAAAAAGTTGTTCGATAAGGTAACAAGTGTTTACACAATTAATACAAATGACAGATTTCTGAACATTTCCCAAAAGGGGAATGGTCTGGCCTTTAACTGGCCTAGCTAGATGTGCTCCTGCAGCACCCAGCTCAGAGCTGATTTTCCTTCTTTGCTCTCAAAGAAGAGTAAATTTACTTGCATTTCCACCAAGGTGTATTTTAGGAATGGAGACAGTAATTTCTGAATATACACTATATCTGTAAAAGGAATAGGTAAGCAGTTTGTTCTCCATTTCCATCACTTTGTGGAACTCCATCATCCATTTTTATTAATAGTTATGGCACCCAGGTATGCAGCTAAGAAACTGAAGAACATGAAGGATGTCACTAGAATCATTTTTGGCTACAGACAAGGAGCAGAACTGCATCGCAACCCTACTTTTTCCATGATTTAAAGTTGTGTTAAAATATACCAAGATTTTCAGGAAATCTGTTATTTGGCTTACACAGTAAGCTATGCTTTGTGCACTGTGATCTAGACAAAGTTGCATTTTAAAATGGTGCACAAAGTAAAGAAACTTTACATGATGCCAGTGAGTAATGTGTGCTTTCATAAATACAGTAGCATATATCCTATATACAGACACTGGATGGAAGCCTCCAGGAAGGCTGCTACCCAGCCATCCACAGAAAGAAGGGAATGAAGATGGTGGGGAGTGTGGTGGAGGGTGCCACACCTAGGCAGGCTATTGACGCTAGTCCCACAAGCACCGATGCGAGCACGCTCCTCTGGTCCCGAATAATCATCTTCACAGTCTCACAGAACTGGAAAAAAAAAACAAAACAACAAACAAGTGCAAAAGATGAGAATTAAAGAGGAAAGCTTTGGCTGCAGAGCTGGCGATGCCCACTCTCTCGGGACTGAGCAGCGGTGCTGCCCCAGCTCTACGGGTTCCACGGAGGGAGGGGAAGAGAGAAGAGCTAGGCTGGCACCGCATCACCCCCGGCATCAACCCCGGTACTGCCTGTGGCTCCGGCTAGAACCTGTAGCTTCACAGCAGTTTAGAAGCGTATTAATGGTTCTACTAATTCAGCTTCACTTTCCTCGCCGCTTGAAGCCAGCTGAGGCCAGGCTCGCCGCCGTCCCGAGCAGCTCCGCGCCCGCGGCACTGCCCGCTGCGGGAAGCGCGGCGTCAGCGGCGGCCGGGNGGGGAGCGGGGTCGCCAGGGGAGGGGCAGCGCCGTCGCTGGCCGGGCCGTACCTTGTCGGTCTGGAAGCTGACGGGGGCTCCGTATCGGCAGTAGGTGACGAAGTGTTCGCAGTTGTTCCAGAGGAGGCTGTAAGCCGTGGCGCCCACCAGCTTCTCCGCCCGGCGAGCCGCCTCCTCGCTGCCCAGCACCTGGTCCTCGAAGAGCCGGTCCATGTGGTTGACCAGGATGCTGCCGCCGTAGGCGAAGTCCTCCACCGTGTCCACCCGGACGCTGGCCGTCCTGGCGATGACGCCCAGGATGAGCCGCTTGTTGGTCACCACCTGCTGGATCTGCCGACGGGCGCTGGTGATGGAGGGCAGGATGTCGGGCATCAAATGGGCGACGCGGTTCTCGCCCAGGTAAATGCCGAAGTGGATGAAGAGGGTGCGGGGCACCTCCAGCAGGTCTCCTCGCTTGAAGCAGCTGGTGTCGTAGTAGCCGGGTGCAGGCGGTGGCGTTTCCCCGGCGGAGCCCGCGGGCAATGGCCGGATGTGGACGAGGAGCATCAGCTTCTCCAGCAGCAGCGACGCCGCCTGTGGCACCGGGTTCTTCATGGTCGGCGGAGAAAACCCTCGGTGCCTCCGAACAGCTCCTGGCTCCCGGCACCGCTTTTCTAGGCTACCGGCGGGGCGGGGCGGGGCGGGCACCCGGGCCGGCCCACCGGGTGGTGGGGAGCGCCCGCCCCGAGGACCGG
>VXBR01009970.1:187422-323259 GCA_013400215.1 Cisticola juncidis | reverse complement strand
GGGGGGGGGGGGGGGGGGAGGAGAAGGAGGAGCTTATTTTTAGTGAGTGCATTTTTTTAATGGATGAGGAAAAAAAAATAAAACACCTCATCCTCAAGAAAGGTCTTATGCATTTGGTGGTGGTCACAGCAGCTGATCCAGAGCTGGAGCCACAGAAGGTTTCAAAGACTCTATGGAACTCCTGGCACACAAAGGTTCCTATCTCCCTCCTGCGTGGGTAAGCACCATTCTTGCCCGCTGCCATCTCAAGATTTCATCCCCCCCTCCCCTTCCCCTAAAACTGTCTAGGGAGTGTCTGAATGGTCTCTGCTGAAATAGGTGGTAAAGATGTTTTAATCCTACCATTACGGTTTTTCTTCCTTGTCCCAAGGAAGGTAGAGGAATTCAGCTGAATTCTCTAGCAGATACACACTTCCTAATGGGATCTTTCACATGGACACACCCTTTGTTTGCTTTCTTCATGCCAGTTAGCTTTAATCCCAAAATCAGCAGTGTCCATTTCAAGTAAATCCGGAAAGGAAACCAGGATGAAACTGAAGAAGAGGAATTTCCATGAGAAGGAGACTCAAAGTCTTATTGCATGGGAGGGTTACAAAGTAGTAAGGTGAAAGGTGTGCCATTTCTGTAGTGTAATTTTCTCATACTGGGGCACTGAAGAGCAACCTCTCTCATCCTCCCCAAACCCACTCACTCAGTCTGAAGCCCAGAAACCCTAGTGAAGAAGCCCAAAGGGCATTACAGAGCAGATGGGTCTGTGGAATCCACCCAGGTAATGCTTCACCACTACCTTGCAACAATTGTGAGCATTACTGTGTCCAAAGCACTTAATACAACACATCTTGAATGAAACCATTCGTATTCTTCAAAAGCAACTTGCAAACCAACATTTTCTGCTTTCAAACCCAAGGGGCTACACTTCTATTATTGTCAAACTTCCACTGTCCAATGTAAGGTATACTTACCAGAACTTTTAATCCGAAAGGGGGAAGAGAACATGTACTTCAGTGGAAAAACAATTCTACTGGAGATGGCAAAACTAGAAGTATGTACTATGCATCAAACACTGGCACATCCTCTTGGGTGACTTTTGTATAATAGCTTTTGTCTTTTAGTACTCAAATTTCAGTGGGAAAATCACTTTGAAATATTAAATATACACCAAAACATGGAGAAATTCTTTGTTTGGACTGTTAACTGTTGTGGAATAATTTAATGATAAACCCCATGCTTTATTTTTGAGACTTAGGTTGAGATGCAGTAAGAAAGCTGTGAGGTAAGAATGCAGCCTTTGTTTAGTAGTACAGATGAGCCAAAGTACAAAAAATTAAGAAGTGTAAGCCAGTTTCCATTACACTGAAACTCCTGTACTAGAAGGAACCTTATTTTATGCACTAGACATTACTATTTCCATCATGCTCTCACAGCTAACACAGCAGGGAAAAAGCAGGAAAGGCAGGGAATTGGAAGGGTATGTTCTTGCCTATATGAGGAACAGACCCCATTTAATAAGCAGGAAAAATGAATTTTTTAACTGACTGAAGTTAAACCAATGCTGACTGCATTGGTTTATACAAATTTATACAAATTTATACAAATTATACACCTTTGTGTATAATTTATATTTTACCAAACTTCTCTCAATTACTCAGGCTTTACATTTAGATTATCTGGGACTGCTGAAGCATAGTTTCATGAATTCAAAACATGTTAAGGCATTCAAGGAGAATAACATCTTTGGACAGAGACTGCAAGGAAATTATATGAAAGGAATGCCATTTGGTTTAAGCTGGTGTGCTGAAAGAAATAATGGACAGAAGACACATTTGTGAAGGATGGTTTAATAGCATCCAAAAGGGCTACTCCAGAGATAAAAAATTACACCTCTGTATTCCCATGTCCAATCCATTTGAACACTGTACCACTCATTTCCACAAATCACTGCTTTCATTATAGAGCTGTAAGTGACCAGCTCTCCAGAGAACAGTGTAATTTACCTTTTGGGTTTTTACTAAACAAAGACTAGGGACAGAACAGACAAAATCTGAACAAAGAAGGCAAGACAATCCATTAAATGGCAGGCAAGTGAAACAACGCCAAAGAACCCCTAAACTAAGTATCACTCTATTCCAGTAGAAGAAACCACATAAATGACTAAAACAAACTCATACCTTATAAATGTTCACTTTTATTCAGAAATTTATTGCATACACATTTCCAGAGTCATTTAAGCAGCATATTGAGTGAACTGCAAATACTTACTGTAGCCTTTTTATCCTTGTAGGTGTGCTACTGATGTTTATCACTTTTCCTTTTTTACTTCTCAACAAGGCTTTCAAATTATTAAGGAGAGTTTTCTAACAATCAATGACTGTAAATGAAGTAAAACCTGCATGCCATTTTCCCTTTGCAGTTATTAACTTGGCTATTTTTTTGCAATGAAGTAATGACTCATTTTTTACAACCTGACTATCATGTTGCACACATGGATAGTACCTATGACTTGCTCAGGCAGTAACTGTTTAGATGGACAAAGCAAGCAATTATGATACCTTCAATTCAAAAGAACAAAACCACAGAAAAGGTGGGAACAATTCATTGCATAGTCCTTATTAGCAAGCAAGAGGCTAGAAGTTAGTAACAGTGATAGACACCACTAGGAATTCAGGAACTAACAGACATGTTGGTGACAATTAAAAAACTACTTATTTCCATAATTTTGTCTTGTATTGGTAATGCCTCATTTCATTAGTACTAAATTAATTCATCAATTAATACAATATCCCCAAAGTAAACAAAAAAGCTTTATTTATGAATATAAAGTGCCTAAACATGTGGAGTAGTATTTTTATGGCTTCTGCAGAGAAAACAGTTATCAGAATTTCCACCTTGCTATTGTCCTACAAAGTATGATATAGATTTTTTTTTAAGTCTCTTCTTAATGAGCTGAAGAAGTTTACAAGTATCCCCGTTTGAACATGCTAATCACACTGTGCAGGAAGGGAAATGGAGAGGTGATTAATGCGAGTCAGAAGAAAGATGGTACACTGGGTTTAACATGGTTTTCCTTTACAGCAGAAGACACCTTTTTGTGGCATGGGCAGTGCAAATGACAGTCAAATAAACTTAATCCCGGCATGACTTTACTGCACAAACCAAGGATTTAACAGCCCTGAAACCACCTAGCCCTGCTTCATCCCTGCAAGGACTGCACCACCACAAGGAGTGAGTGGGCAGACTCCCCTGTCCTCATCTTCAAATTTATTACCGCACTAAGATCTGCAATTTACTACTACTCAGTGCTTTCAACTGAAGGATTAATTAGTAAAAGATATTGAAAAATGTAATAACAAAGTCTGTCATCAACCAGACAAAGTGCCGGAAGTTTGGTGGATCACCACCAAAGGTCAGCATTTACAACCAGTCACTTTATAACAGTACCAATTATTACTTTTCTTTATAGCCCAGCAGGGAAAACTGTTCCCCGGTACCAAACAGAGCAGACTTTCCAGCAGTGCAGAGCAGGTTACCCAGCCTCACTCACTGCACAGGACAGACACAGCTGACAGGACAGCAGTCCAGTCGATTTTCAAATAAAGCATAAGAGAAGGAAAAGAGAGATGGACCAAATAGGAGGTAATTTCTATCTTGAAACAAAGATTATCTCGCCTCATAATTAAATGTTACACTGCGATTTGATTAATTCGGTTTTGTGGGAAATAAATTGATGATTCACTGTATTATCTAGACAGGAAATGTTATCAGGCACAGACAAAGCTATTAGTCTGGTATTATTCAAAACATTTTCTAATCTGTGCCATACAGCTAAGCCTCTGAGAAATAACTGTCAAGTTTCTACTCTTTAACCTTAAAAAAATCTCATTCAAGAAACCAGTTCTTGTTTATAACATGTTTTTATACCACTTAGTGTGAAAAGCACATATATTAAACACCTGTTATTCTATCAGTGATTTTAAATCAGGAACATTTTTAATCTGGAAATCCAACAGCATCTGTCCAAGTGCTTTACCCTGTAACAAAAAAATCCAACATTTTATTTTACTATCTAAATATACCATACTTTTAAAACAAGAGGGTTTTTTTAATGGTTTCATATGAGTGTTTTTCTTATAATGAGTGTGAGAATTCCATCTAAGTTTCTTGAGTTTTCAAGAATCAAAATCTGAATAGATTGAACTGTTTCTTCCATTTATTTGGTACCTAGTGCTAAAATCAATTTATTTGGAGTTCAATTCTACCTACTCATACATAGCATGACCTTACTTTGTGAGCAGTCTTCACTTTCACATGAGCATTTCTGAGCCTATGAGCACAGCTGTGTGACCCATAGCATTGTTCAGGATCTCACCTTCAGGTTTAGATGTTTAAAATATTTAATACTCAGGTATTTTTTACTTGCAAAAAATTTTCTTACTTTCAGATTCACGTATCAGCAACACAAGACCTCATATCCATCTGTTTTTCATGTTTGTATTATTTATCAGTATTTTAACTATAGAAGGCATAGGCTAAATGAGGAGTTGTCCTAGAGTGCATGGTTCCTGGATATACTTGGAAACAATCAGAATTGTCCAGTAAGTCTGCGTTTTTCAAAATGTGACAACCTTTCTGATAAACTAATTTTGCTGGTGCATCAAAGTCTTCAAATCAGTTATGCTCTTTATGACGTGCTATCTTATTAGTACACTTCTTTTTCACCAAATATTCTAAATCCACTTTCTACTTTCCTGTGTTTGTTTTCAAACCTTACAAAATTAAACAGACAATATCTATTAACAGGAAATTAAAAGAACTAGAGTCAAATCTCAAACCTCACAGTTCCAGCCCAAAAGCTGGTTATAAAGAGACCTTAAAAGATGACTACATTAAAATTACTGCTTTGATACATGCCTGTGGGTCGCTTCTTAGGGATGCTATACCACCACCACCAAGGGAATTCTTCAGAACAAAATTTAATCCATGGATTCCTGGCAACTCGTATCTGTAAAACAAAAACTGCACATTATTTCTCAGGAGATTTTGGAAGAAACACATGTGAAGAACATCAAGCAAAAACTGGCAAAATTTTCATGCTTTTCATCACATCCCATTGCTGAGTAAAGTCTAAAAGGTAACAAGATTAAGACAAGGCCTTACCTGCCTTCTTGTTCCTTCCTCTTACTCCAAATTAACAGCCCTTAATAGTTTTAAAGTTGGACCGTAAGGTAATCATTCTCATCTATTCAAAACTTATCCTTTTCTAATACAGTTGTTTTAAGAGTTCTTTCTTTCTATGAGTTTAAGTCCGTATCTGTAAGCCAGAGGTTCAAGACCCATTATGAACTCAGACAACACAATGGGCAAAAGAAAGCATTTTTATTAATTTCTAATTCTGATACTGAAAAGTGCAATCACTCAATTCCTGGAACTCACTTTTCCAAACAAATGCTGCCAGCTAATTGGAAAGACACCCTTCTTCCTTACTGAGAAACATACATGAGTCACTACATCAACTCTTCCAATGAACAGATAACTTTCAAATCAGAGCTTTCCTGCAGCCATGTACTTTGTTCAGAAAAAGTTTTATTTTAGTGTGACAGACCTATGTTTCAGTTCCATCACCACTGCAAGCATTTTTCCATCCTTGCTTTTGACTAGTGCAGTTCCAGTTTGGAAATTTCTGTAGCAGTTTGGCAAATGGATCTGTGGTTTCCTATTATTTCAAGTAACATTAATAGTATATTTCCATTTCCCTCTCCTTGCAGTTTTTCAGTGGTTTGTCATCATCCTTCTATTGTTGGTTTTCTTTGCTTTTGCATTCCTCCAGTATTTTCTTCACCTAAGTACTGGATATCTTTGCTTGAATTCCACAGGAAAGGATTTAAATCTGAACATCATTAAGCCATGAGGAATTAACAGAGAAAGATGATATCCAATTCTCACTCTGTCTCCAGATGTTTGCCTGCTGCAATTTAAATCCTGCTTCCTCCAATGTCACTTATTTTTCTTTAGTCACCTACTGATCTTCATCTGTTTCGGACGGATTCTTTAAATCTTTCCCCTAATATAGGTGAAATTACTTGCAGTGCTCTTACACTGCTGATTTTGTTACTTTGAGGTTATCTCTTTCAGCTCCTTTTGACCACTGTGAAAACCTTTGCTGTTGCTGGTGCTCACAGCCCTGTCTGCCCTTTTGTCTTGGGCATAGGACCCAAACCTCTCGTGGAAGATGATTCTGCTGAGCAGTCTGGCAGTCACTTCAGTTCTTCTGGACAGCAAGTAGTCAGGGACTGTCTGTGTCCATCTCCCAGGCAAAAAGTTTTAATTTGAAGTTCCTTCTACTTTTTCATTGCCACACTATACCTCAGTATTAGTGTTAGTTGCTATTAAAAAAAATTGGTGTCAGCGTTCTGTTGCCCTTTCTCAAAAACAAGTTGACAGGCAACAATTACCATGCTTAAAGGCAAATCCACTGGGAAGGCAGGAAAGTAGATTAATCCACAAGTGCTCTGCTAGACAACATGAATATGAAGAATAAAGCAATTCTACAATAAATAACCTACCTAATTTACAAAATTTAATACCATATTCAACTATATAGGACAATCAGATGACTCCACAAAATTTTCTAGAAATCTAAATAAAAATTTCTAATCACCAAAGACCATAAAAGTCAGAGATCTACCAAAGCGAAGTATTACACTATAAATTTTACTGTGAAAAGCTGGCAAAGATTTCCAGGCAGCAAAGTATTTCACAACTGGAGGATGTCTCCTCAAGAAATAGACTGATGTAATATGAATTCCCAGTATCTCATCTCTCAAAAGAAGTGTCATGAAAATCAATCAGGAGAAACAAATCAGGAGAGAAACTGAAGAGCATATAAAAGCAGAAACAAGTAAGTGGAAGATTTTCATTTCACTTTCTGCAGTAATTTTGGCAGACGAAATATGTAATACAAGCAACATAGATCTTATGCAAAGATCTTAATTTGAACACTGTAACATAGCAAATTCGTTTTATTTACTTTGAGAAAATATTTACAGTGGGATAATCTAGCTAAAATGAGGATTATAAAGTAATACATGAAGGCCAGTTTCACTATTTTAACACCCGTCTGAAGCATCTGAGCATCCAAAATATTTCCACACAGAAAAACTTGCACAATATAAGGAAGAAAAACCACTATAACTATTAGAATAGTCTTAAGCAGCAGCAATACATTGACCAAAATGCTGGCAGGCATTTCTCAGCATAATTAAACAATTTAAGCTTTGTTAATTGAGATCTAAAGAAAAAATATTATCTAATTGTACAATTTGATTAAATGTTTTAAGAGCTGCTTTAAAAAAACAGAAAACAAATAAACCCTTCAAAGAATATTCTGTGACAGAAAACAGTAAGACAAGGAATATTCACAGTTCTAGCTGAATTCCTATGCTTATGCACAATGGGGTGCCCACTTAACTACCTTCTTTAAAGTGTTGTCCATAATATTCAGAGAAATCAGGTTTCCTGGTGAATTTCCCATTAAAATGCATGGAAATAATAATATGTAATTGTTTAATGCATTTAAATCAAGAAAAAGACAGGATTCTTTTCATCACAGGAAAGCAGGAATCAAGTCCATAGGCTTAAGTAAGTGTTTGCATATGAGATATAATGTAGAGAAATACTTATTTTTCCTCTCTAATAAATGTATGTACAAAAAAAAATCTAGAAGCATCAGTATCCACATTTCTTGTTCTTCAGATCTTGGTGAAACCATTACATAGGAAGAAATCAGCTGTCATTTTTTAATACTGCTGAGCACTGAAATGATCTCAAAACATGTCATATACCACATTTCAGAAGATGAAAATAGCAACATTTCATAGGATAGTTTTACTGTCCTTTTTAAATGACTGACCTAGTACCATTGCACAGAAAGGTTCTTATTCTGTATCTTAAGATACTCAGATCTCTTAAGAATTTACTCTAGCTGTGGAAAGCAAACACCTGGGAATTGAAAGATCCTCTTTTGTTATAATTTTACCTGCAGATCTGGAAGTTTATGAATTTTAGTGTTCTCTACCAAAATAATCCCACCTTTTCTCTGTTTAGTACACCTATTTAATGCCTCCAGTGAAAAAGCATGAAAGGCAAACAAAGTAGAGCCATGGTTGATATGTTTAAAGTAGCAAAACTAATACATAGCTTTTAACTACTCACCATTTAAATAAAGGAAATGAAGAAAAATCAGACAGTAAGACAGCTCTTTTTCATGACAGTTAAAACTAAAAAATGAACAAGTAATTTAAAAAGAAACTACACAATCTGAAGCACATGAGCATAATCCTTATAATCCTAAATATTTCCACAAAAGGTTTTATTCTTTTTCCCCAGTAGCTTTCCAATTCACTCACAGAGCTCCATTATCACATAATTAAAGGAAGCCAAAACCACAAACAGATAATCTAATTAATCAAATTATTTTGGCTTCATCCAGAGGAGCAAATTTCTACTTTTATTTATGAACATAAACAGCATTAAGGAATTGCAGTGAATCAATTTCTAGACATATCATTAGGAGGCATGACCTAGTTTATTTCTTCCCCTCTCTGCTCTGTTTCCAAGGAATTTCAACCACAATTCTTAGTGTCACAATTTATTAGATACGTAGATTTGTTAGCACTTACGAAACAGTGGGGAGATCTGCACTGAGCTGCTTATGAAGACAAAACCAGCACTTACGATTCAAAGATCAGGGGTTAAAATAATTCCAAGCTCTCTCTGAGCTTTGAGCTGTATCTTTCTTACTCAAGCTCTTTGAAAAACAAAAAGTTAACAGTTTATCCACTACCCATGGAAATACATAAAGGATTTTGGCAAAATCTCCTTATGCACAGCATAACTGACTTTGTATCAAAACATGTTTTAGAAGACTGAATGGTTTGTGGCAGTATTCAGCATTTACTTGTTTCCAAAAAGATAAAAAGGTTTAAAATCTGTTGACTGTTTTACTGGACATCCTCAGGAAAGCAAGCTTCATTACCACATGCTACAACAAGAACAGTGTATGTTTCATTCAGTTCCTAGGAAGGGCCCTGAGCATCAGCCATACAAAATAAGAATATTATGTATGTTACCTGCTGGCAAAGGATATTCTTTAGTAGAGGATATTCTTTAGTAGATGAGTATCACATAGAAGTGTCCTGTTTAGCATGTTTTCTCTTTCAGATTTTAAGATAAATTAGCTATGTTTTCTCTTTAAATTCTGGCTTGGTATATGTGGCACAAAAGCGGGCAAGAGTGAGGTACTAGAAGTGAGGTACTTTCTCTAAAGTGAGTGAACATCATAATATTAAAATGCTTTGCAGAAACAGGGACAGTATGAGGCCCATTTCTGATGCATCATCAGGTAAGTTTGGGCTCCAGACTACACTGGCTGTGCAAATGTCTTTCAGGTAGTGTTCTACAGATTTCTAACTCTCATCTCCACAGTGGCTCAGAGGCTTGGGAAGCTTCAGTTCCTAAGGCTCCTGCAGTTTCCAAATTGTTCAAAACCAGTGGAAAGATAACTTTTTCAAATGGCACTGAAAGCTATTTCTAGTCGGTAAAGACATTCTGTACTGGAACAAAACAAAGGAACAGCCCCAACACTACTATGCTAATTCTGAGAATTTAAATGCCTTCACTAAACGGATTCACGGCCTTTGTCCAGCTTCGAGAGAGGCCCAAGTTCATGTTCTTTCTCACTGACTGTGCTCAGGTTGTTATTTAAAAAGACAAAGGAAGAGACATAAAAAACCCTAAAGAAAATATACACAAGTTTGCAATATTTATGTTAATATATTTTAAGGTAACTTCTGATACTGTCATGTATCTACCATAGAACTATGGGTTGCACAGCTACTCACCTTGTTACTAGTTCTTCTTCTGGTTTCTCATGCTCCAAAAGGTGTTGAAAGTAATTCTCCAGGGCTTGAGCAGTTAAAGTTTTCTTTAGGTATGGATAGTAGAGGGGATGCCGTGCTATCACACCTGTTAGGCATTAACTGGCATTAGTTGAAATAGGAACTGTTAAAACCAGTTCATGTTTATCCTTTCAAAACCTTAAGCAGACATCCTCCGCTTAACTGAAACTGTACCTATGGATGAGCCCTTTAATGAGTTCCTGAATAAAAAACACAACAGTGTAACAACTCTCCTCCCTCTGTCAGTAGAGATGTAGGGTGGAGCATGACACCAAAGAATGCTAAGTGACCACTAAGTAATCACTGGATTTTTTCTGCTGCAACAGTCGCTGAAAGGACACCTAAAGAACAACATCACAACAAACAACCAACCAATTCTCTTCCTTTAAATGGTTTGCAACACTTAGATATTTAAGTAATCACAGTTAACCACAACAAGGCATGATCAGTGACCAAAGGTTTGGTCCTTGCCCCACCTCTTGCACGGGATTCTGACGTAAGTGTGACAAATCACAATTACATTTTTATTGCTGTAAGTATGCTTTGTAAGCTTCAGCTAATTTTATGCTGTAGCTGAGGTCAAAGAGCAGAGTCAGGAAAACAGCTTTGTGTCACCGAGACCTTTCTATCTGAACTTAAATTAGAGGTTAAGTTTGTTGGTGTTAGTGTCGTTCCTTAGGAAAGCAGTAGTGTCTTTGTATCTGAAAGTCTATTATGTATACATATTCATGACTTGGAAATGCTACATTGCAATAGTGGTCAATCATGTAGAAAGAAAAAAAAAAGAAAAAGGAAAAAAAATCAACATTGCTTCATTCTTCAACCCAAAAAAACAGTTTCATAAATAAGGAAAGAAAAACTATATTCCTGAATACAAATGAACAAAATTCATCAGTTTTAGCATGACAGCTAATAGCAAATCAAATCCCAAACGCACCTTTAATTCATACTGAGCTTTGAACACCACACGCTCTCATCTTCCAACAAGTAAGAGAGCCAATTGTTGCATGCAGAAGTAAGGAATAGAAGGGATTATTAAACAATGCAAGAAGCAGCACAATCAATGCAAAGAGACTGCATACTGAAATATACCATTTGCATTAGCAATATAATAAAAACATTCTCATAAAAACATATGAGAACAACTTTAGTACTTCCTAACACTGTCAACGTTTTAGCCACAGATGTATTACAAAATTACTGTATGAAAATATTATATATGATCAGACACCCAAGGAATTATATTACATAACATACACACATGAAGGAGTAGCAACTGATGTGTAATGCCTTAAAAAGGCATTTCTTAACTTCTGGGAGCTTGACTTTCCAATCTCAAACAAAAACCTTTCTTTGTCATATGACATGCTAGCATTTTTTCTTAGTAGCTTGGATTACCACAGCTGCTTATCAGAAGACTACAGATATTTCATGAGTTAAAATCCATTTTCAATAAGTATTCTCTTTTGTTTCAGAACAACTATAAAAAAATAAAGGTCAAGTGATGATTAAAAAAATCAAGACTAGCAATTGATATGTAACTCTTACATGAAAATGTTAGATCACTTCAGAAAGAAAAAGAAAAATACCTATGTTTGCAGAATTGCCCTTGTCTCCACTTCTAGTATAAGCAAGATCTTCTAAGCGGTAAGTATGTGGACCACTTGGCAGATCTGTGCAACATAAAAATTAATTCATTTTAATGGTGCTATAAATAATCACGTATTTTGATGGAGTAAGTGTCTGTTCAAGTGCATGCTTTTGGCATTGTTTGCTGTACTCTGAAAACATTTCCAGTCTTTCTTCTCACAGGAGTACCTAGAGAAAAAGAGGTGAGGCTGTGAGCTAAAATTAGGAAGTTGATTCCACCTGCTCCACCTTCCAAATCCCTTCTACTTTCTTACAGCCACATGCTGTACCAGGCATCCCCTCTTCTGTCACCCTTCAATATGATTTCTACCTTGGCCTCAGCAATGCAGTACCTCTGAAGGAGGCACAGCAGCTGCTTGTCTTGTCTTGCCTTTGTCCCCCTAACACACAGATCTCTGCTTCCAGTGCAGGTGCTACTGTCCTGATAATTCTGTAACATCTGTTTAATCTTCTGATGTCTGCAGAAAACAGTAACAAATTCCTTTTCCATACAATGCATTTCTCACTTGCGTTTGCACTACACAGCTTCTTATTCAGCTGTATAGAAGAAACAAAAGATTTCTTTTTCAAGTTACTGTTTTTGTAAATATCTTAGTATTATATAAGAAAATGTATGCTTTCTACATAAATGTATGCTTTTTCTGATTTTTTAACTTGTCCATGTCTGAGTACTGGATGTTCAACGAACACAGAACATGTTCAATGCACTTTACTGAATGAATTTCCTATGAAATATTCTTATCCTTCTGTGTATCAAAAAGCAAACCCACTTCTGTCCAAATCCAGAAATTCAATATTGTGGGATTCACATAGTGTATACCTGAGGTTTGATGGTAAAGTTACACAGCACAGACCTCTTGCAATTACTGATTACTGAGAGTAGTAGGCTGTCACCCTCTTGCTTTTGTTCTCTAAAGGGAGGGATGAAGCACCCCCTTGCTATTGAGTTTGAGTTAGTCATTGATCACAGCGTAACACTGAAACTTGAAGCACGGGCTATACCCAAGCTTTTACACGGTGAGAATTGAGTAATTTTCAGTCAGTTTTGCTTCTGATTCAACTTTCCTATAGCCATATCAACTCTCCTGGCTTCCTTGGCTTTTCAATCTCACCATCAATAACAGACTGACATCCACTCCTGACACCCAGTAAACTTCTCATCCCTCAGTCCTTCTCTCCTCTGCCCACATCCTGTCTTTTTTTCATCCTTCCGGACGCAAGTTCTCCCCCTCTCTCTGCTCCTTGGACACCAGTAGGGGGAATATGCAGAGCAGGGAAGCAATAGCCTTCCTGCTTTGTGGCAGCTACTGGTACAACTCCTGATGGCAGCCAGAAGACACATGTCACAAATGTCCCAAATTTAAAGGAATTGAATATACAGGATCTTGTAAATCAATTATGCTGGACTAACTTCATGTTGCAAGGCACAATGCAATTTGAAAATACATCAGTCTGTCCTTTTTGTACTATTATTGCTTCTGCTGAGAATACCAAACTACTTGGGGTTTCCTTTTCCTTTTTAAATTTTGTTTTAATTTTAGGGAGCAGGAGATCCAGTATTAAAGATCTTATGCTCCAAATACTGGCTAGGGGCACCACTTGAAGCACAGTGCACTTACTAGCAGACATGAGTGAGTAAGTGCTCTGTGAACTGCATCAGGTAATCAGTTAAACACAGCCCGAGCCTTATCGTCCTTACTTTCAATTCCTTCCCGCCCACAGAAAATTGCTGACAAAGATATGAGCCAGGCTGACCTGGGTAAGAGAGAAACCATGTCTAAATCCTAGTGGCTGTAGTTTTCATTGACCCTGTCTGTGGCAGTTGCAGCTACACAGATTCCCCCAAGCCCATTTAGGTATGGGGTGGGAGATACATTGGAGAACAAAAATGCCTTAGAACCACATCACACGTAACTTGCACAGTGTATCTGTGTTTGCTTGAAGCAGATCAGTCAACACTCACAAGAGGAGCTCTGCTGGCACACGTGGGTGGTAATAACAAGGAAACAATAATGAAAAACTAGGGGCTTACCACAGAAACCTCTTCTACTAGCACACCTGGATCAGAAAATCTTATACAATATACGTTTTATAATATATATTGGGTCACTGTAAAAGGTGAGCTGAAAGAGTGATTATAGTTTCGTCTGGCACAATGGCTCCTCAGTGGTAGAAAGTCACATCAACATGAATTTTGAAGAGGTTAAAACATACAGTGAAAAACAGGAATACAGGATGTTTGTTTTGAGCTTGAAGCTCACAATCTTTTCCACGTTCACCTGCAAGCAGAAGTGTACCATGAAATGTGGGAGAAAATATTTAAGTGTGTATTTATTTAATTGGGGAATATTATTTTTGATTAAACATTCCCATTGAGAGAGATCTGAAATGAGCTCATTGCTCATTTTGGACAAGACTTCCACACTTCATACACTAGAGAAATCACATTAATTTTAATAATTTCATTCAATATACAATTCAAGCCAAAATGTGGTGCTTTTTCAAAGGCTTAAATTTGGCAATATCTAAATTGCCTAAGCTGTAGAAATATTTTCTTCATCAGACATTTTACACAGTCAGTCTCTGACAATCTCCCTTTAAACAAATCAGTTTGTTTAAAACAAAACAGAACAATCAGTTCAAATCAGTGCTCTGGTGTTCTCGTTTATTATTACTCTAATTGATTTATCTTTCATGATCTGTTTATCAGGAAATTGTTTTCATTTAATAAACATCTTAAACAAATCTACGAAAGAATTCCCTTCAAAGCTAGGGAAAATAGTAAATTCAAATTCTACCCTCCCGGAAGCACATCCAGCAGCATATTTTAAATCCATTTTCACATATTTCTCTTATCTATTTAATGACAACAGTCCCTCACACTTGAGATAACCATGAAACTAAGAAAAATACTTTCCTCCTTTCTAAATGCTGACAGAAGATGCTTTAGCAGAAGCTATTCCTTTTACAGTCTAACCCATTTGTCTTTCTCATCCATGCTGTCCTACATTAAGCCACAGAAGTAGGTAAGTATTTAGTCTCATACAGAAAACATTTATATTTACAACCAAGGGCAAAAGTTTAGACATCCTTCTCAGGGGAAACAACTGGAAAAGGTCTGCTGTCTCTCAAAAGAGGGGTTTTGCCTGAAAAGAGGCCTGAAGAATTCAGTAGTTAAATGCTGGTGTCAGGCACCTCATAAAGTTTTCTCAAGTTATAAAAAGGCAGTAGGGAGCCCAACAGCTTTTTGCTTCTCCAATATTTAGCACTGTAGTCACCTTCAAAAAAACCCCCAAACCCAGGACCTTTGCTAACCCTTTCATTAAGCAGAACAATGACTTCCTATGCTTTAACTTGCCTGGTCTGATGGTGCAAATATCTCACTGCCCTCCTGAGAACTCCCAGGGAGCTGAGAGATGGTGGTGTGACATCAGATTTTCAACGGACGTAACAGCTGAAAGTATACTTAAGAGTTTCACTTGTTTCTGCACGACACAAATCATTGTATTGAAGAGATGCTTGAACACATGGGGAAAATCAACGCATGCATGGCAATCAGGCATCCACTATTAGTGGTTTTCAAATGGCAATAAACAGTCATGTATGTATTTCAAAATGTCTCTATGTGATACAAACATTCCCTACTAACTGGTATTAGTTGTTACACTGTTCTATTACTAGTTTTGAGAAACACTACTCATCTTTATTTGGAATCCAGATAGGGTAAGAGTAAAGCTTAACATGTAAATACCTTAATAGCACAGATTTTTTAAGTATACGGAGAGTTTAATACCTAATTACTCTTTCATCATCACTATCATTTTTAGAAATTTTTCTAACTTGTAATTTTAGGTAGAGTCACCTGATACAGATTTTCAAATACCTATCCACAGCTTTAAATTAATTCTCTCAGTTCTCTAGTAAACAAAAGTAAGATGACGAAGACTGTTTGGACCAAAAGGGAATTATGGAATATGCTATACTTTAAGGAATACTGTATGTAGTTCAGCCATTAGAAATAGCAAAGATTTTCAGGTATCCAGCACTTTTAATAATTGCTCGTATGAGCAACTCTGATTTAACACTTCCTTTTCATTGCAGACATCCTGACCTGCTCCGTTCAACTCTCTGGTTAGCCCTTCTCAAGGTTCTTTTCTTTCTCAGAGAATTTGGTTAGACAAGTCTAGCAGCAGAACAGGAACTATTATGCTGGATAATTAACCCAGTATGGTTTAAAAGTCACCAGATCCAGCCTGATTCCTTTCTTGTTAATTTTGTGAAAGTTGACTTATGGATCAAGAGCAAATTTTAATTATCTAAGTGCTGTAAATACATAAGTCATTCTGTTCATCTGTCCTCTATTCTGAACACGATTTTGATGTAAGATAAACCCAACTATTCTCAGGATTCATCAAAAGTAAGATTACAGTATACTTTGAAACCACGATTCAATTTCAAGCCAGCTTTACGTGGTCTTCAGTTGTGTTTAAGGCTTAGGGGTTTTTAATAAAAATTTACTTCCACACTTACTATGGTTTCAAATACATGTTATAATGCACGATACTAACCACCTTCCAAGAAAAAAGCTTGTGTTTTGCAACAGCCATAAAAATGTATCACACAAGGAGGCAAAACACATTTCACAGACAAAATATAACAAGATTTACCAGGATGAAGATAGTAAATTATACATTCACAAAGATGAACATACCTTTCAATTCACTGCTAATCTTGGGTAGATCAAATGAAACCACCTCATCTGATGTAAAGGTGAGATCCTCCTCAAATATCTCAACTTGCTGCCCATTTAAAAATAGGTTGATCTGTACAAAGAACACACATTTTCAAACAGTCAAATCAGAAATCCATTGCAATGTGAATAAATAAAGCATATTCCTAAGTTAAGTACTGATCTAGCAGACTTTCAGCAATAGCTTTATGGATAAGGCTCTGTTGTTCCCTTTTAAAAGGTCACAATACAATAACAATTCATTATAAACCTAGAAGAAATCTTAGTTCAGGGGAAAAAATGGTATAAATAACTCCTAAGAAATGCTCCATCCAGTTTGGTATTTTTTAATGGAAGACAAATCTTTTTCCATCTCACACTATATACTGCAACACTCCATGGAATTTTGTGTCACAACTCTCGATGGTTGAATCCCAAAACTTCAACATTTCAATCTTTTCCATGATGCAACCCCCTTTTCTTTTTAATGTTGCTGTCTGTGGTGAAGACAAACTTTGTCTGCATTCTGTGTTTATCTTCAAATATATTTTGTGAAAGCTGATTAAAAAAATACATCAATACAGAAATTTTGGGCTTGACTGCTGCTCAGTAGCAACACTTAGAGCAGACTCTAAGTCAAGGGCCTTTCAGTTTCCCATGCTCTGGCATGGGAAACTTCCCTGGCAGCAAGCAGGTGCTCAGGGAGACGGGAGGGAGCATGGCCAGGACAGTTCACCTGAACTGGCCAGAGAGATATTCCACACCAAAGAGCATCATGGCCAGTATAAAAATGGGAGGGTGAGGAGTTGGCTGGAAGCTGCTGATCCTGCTGCGGGACAGACCAGGCACTGGTCAGTGGGTGGAGGGACAGTCTACAGTGCATCACTTGTCTTTCTTGGGTTTTACTCCTCTCTTACTTTTTCATCGCCTCCCTTTTAATAATACCAAGAACTACTACTTTGTTTCAATTATTAAACTGTTCTTATCTCAACTTGTGTGGTTTATTTTTTACCATTTTTCAATTCTTCTCCATATTCCTCTGGGGAGGGGGAAGGTGAGAGAGTGGCTGAGTGGCACGTGGTTTCCAGCTGGCACAAACCCTGACAGGCCTTTTTCATACCCAACAGAGGCTTAATGGGTTGAGATAATAACAGATCTTACTAGGATATGTTAGAACAAATTTCTTACAAGCATTCATTGTATTAGTTTAATAGCCATAGGTCACAATGACTTATTTGCTCTCAAAGTTGATGTGTTTGTTCCTCAGGTTCAATTATGTACCGCCTTACTTGCAGTACGTGTTCTCTGTTGTGATATTTATCACCCATGGAAACTGGGCTGAGGTTATCAGGCTGTACTTTGTAACACTGGCTAATTATATGATATAATTGCTGGTTGTGAAACGAATCTGGTATTTGCACTCAGCACTGCCATCACCCCCTGTACTTGGGAGTCATCTATCAGAAACTATTGCTAATTACACCTTTTACCTTCTCTCTTTGGAAACTCAGACCATGGAAGGGACCTTTCCCTTCCTCTTCCCCTTATCCTCCAGGCTAATTACAATAGATCTTGAGAATTTTTAATATCCTGGGATGCTCAAACTAGCATGTTACTATCTTTATGCCTTCACAGAATCAATGAAATCAGGAAAGACCTCTGACATCATCAAGTCCAACCTATGATCTAGCACCACCATGTCAACTAGACCTAAGAGCCACGTCCAGTCTTTCCCTAAACACCTCCAGGTATGGTTACTCCACCTCCTCTTGGGTAGTTTAGTGTGTGATAAGGTCCTCCCTGAACCTTCTTTTCCTCAGGCTACACCACAGCTCCCTCAGCTGCTCCTCATGAGACCATGCTCCAGACCCTTCACTAGCTTTGCCACCTTCTCTGGACATGCTCTGGCACCTCAAAGTCCTTCTTAAACTGAGGGGCCCAGAACTGACTCAAGATGTGCCCTCAGCAGTGCTAAATACAGGGGGACAGTCACTGCCCTGGTCGTGCTGGCCACACTATTGCTGATACAGGCCAGGATGCCATTGGCCTTCCTGGCCACCTGGGCACACAATTGGCTCATGTTTTTTGAACGTGTTCCAGGTCTTGTTTGAAGTTTAAACAGCTATCTAAGACAGAGATCAGCCCTGCAGAGAAAGACTTGGGGGTGATGGTTGATGGAAAACTCAACAGGACCCACCAGTGTATGTTTGCAGCCCGGAAAGTCAATCACAAACTGAGCTGCATCAAAAGGAGTGTGGCCAGCCAGCTGCAGGAGGTGATTCTCCCTGCTCTGCTCTGCTCTGCTCTTGTGACACCCTACCTGGAGCATTGTGTACAGTGCTGGTGTCCCCAGAAAATGAAGGACATGGACCTGCTGAGCAAATCCAGAGGAGACCATGAAGTTCATAAAAGGTCTGGAGCACCTCCCCTACAAAGACAGACTGAGGGATTTGGGGCTATTCAGCCTGGAGAAGAGAACCTTGTGAGGAAACCTCATAGCAACCTACCAGTATCTGAAGGCGCCTACATGGAAGCTGAAGAGGAACTCTTTTGTCAGGAACTGCAGTGATGGGACAATGGTAATGAGTACAAACTGAAAAAGGGGAAACTTAAGTCAGGTATTAGGGGGAAATTTTTCACTGTGAGGGTGGTGAGACACTGCAACAAGCTGCCCAGGAAAGTTAGGGATGCTCCATCACAGGAGGTGCTCAAAGCCATGCTGGTTAAGCCCTTAACAACTTGGTCTACTGGGACGTATCTCTGCCCGTGGCCGTGGAGGTTGGACTAGATGATATCAGGGTCTATTCCAACCCCTTAACATTTTATGATTGTCTGAGGTTTATGATCTGGCCCGAGGCTGGATCATTAAGAGCAGCAAGGTGCATGGGGTGGTATGGGCAAGTGCACAGGACTGTGAGCAGCTTGCATTTTGGAACTTCACCCTTGAACAAGTGCAGAATCCAGAAAAAACAGTAAAATACTGGAAAAAGTATGCTGTCACCTTGGCAATTCCAGAGAGATACAAATCACTGCAATGATCTGGCCCAGGCCTACCAAGCTCTGACAGTTCTTCTCAACAGGAAAAGAAGGCCTCTGGATCTGATGATGAAACAAAAACCTTGCAGCTACTCCAACCCCGGTGACAGGCACTGCAGAGGAATGAGAACTAACCCCTCCTAATTATCAGTCACTCCTGTACACAAGAAATGGACAGGAAACTCAGCTTATAAAAGAGGATGAAGCAGGGTCACCAAAGAACAGGAGAAAGAGGCAGAACAAGATACCTATCTTTGAATCAGATGTGGGATATGCAAAAATATTTCACCTGTCTTCCAGGTCAGCACATTATCACCTGGCTGCTATGATATTGGGATAATGGAGCTAGTAGCCTATAATTAGAAGGTAGGGAAGCAAATTAGCTACGATCACTTTCTAGAGAAGGGGGCATTGACAAGTGGATTTGAAAAAGGGGCCTAGGTCCTCAGCCTCTGAAGATGACTCCTGTTAAGTCTGAAGGAAAGGTATCCCTTCAAGGAAAATGCTGTATGTCACCCAGACAAGAGGACCACAATGCAAGGAGATATCCAGTTCTTGAAGGAATTAGCCATGCTGGAAATGATTTATTATGACCTGACTAATGTGCAGCTACCCACAGATCTAGATGAAGCCCAATTCCCGTGACCCACATGACAGCAATTCGTGTGCAGTGCATCATCACTGTATCCCAACTGATTGGCAGCAATGACCTGGAGAGACAAAGAGTCAGCAGCCATGGATCAAGCAGCTCAACACCTCCAATAATAGGGATGAAAAAAAGTCTTGCTCCCTGATTTATATAGGGACCAATATCTCAGCTTTTAACAGTAAGCAATCTTTTGATCAAGAGGAAGGATGTAGAAAATACACACAAAGCAGGCTACCATTCAGTTTTACCTGTGGGACCACTGACAGGATATAAGGAAGTGGGATGGAAGAGTGGCATCCATTTCATCTGTATTGGATGATTCCCAGTAAGAAAGATTCAGACATAATCAGGTTAAACTTCCAGAACAAAACAATATAAACTAACTTAGCTGCAGTAGATATTAGTGCTCAGTTGTCAGCAAATGCAAAATAACTCTACTCAGCACTCTTTCTTAAGATTGCCATTAAAGAATAACTAATAGTGACTTGCCTTCAGTAGGTTTGCTGGAATTTCTCCCTAGATAAAAGTTTTAGGTTACCTTCAAAGCAGACATGGAAAGCAACTACTATTTGGACTGTAAAACCACTGGTGATCTATGATAAAATCAGGACAATTGCATAAAAGCAGTGGAAACAACAAACAAGACATTGAATCCAAACAGACACCCAGAAAGGTGTTACCAAACACAAAAGAAAAGAACCCACTGTGGCAATGTTAACATAACTCATAATCTGCTTATGGATTTTTTTTAGTTTTGAGGTCAAATGCTGACCCAGAGCAACTAGACTCTTTGTAACTGAACTTCTAATTTAGAAAATAGTTAATTCGTACCTTACTCAATCTGTAATCTCATAGTGGACAATAGTTTTTAAAACATGGATGAAATTTTGAATTAAGGACTTGAATCACACCACATTTTTACCCTCAATATTACTGCAGGCCAACAAGGATAGGACACACTGCATTGTGCTGACAGCATATCAGTACCCCTATCAGATTAGTTACACAGAGCAAGGACTTTGATTTTCTGTACTGAAAAGAGTAAATGAGACACTGCTTTCTTTTCTTGTTAAATTAGGTTACTGTTTAATCTCAACAGCATTTTACCAAGTCTGGAACACAGTGCCACTTAAGTAAGTTAATACTGAATTTGAACAACACAGTGGTAGGCTAAACTTCCTGAAAGATAGTAATTTCACACTAAACTTGGCAAAGACAAGCCATTTGCAAAATGTAAGTGAGGATAAAAGCAAGTACTTCAACTTTAGATACAAAAGGTGGGGCTTTTGTAAGTGCTTTTCCACCACAAAGAGTTTGCAATTAACTTAGACTTAATAAGTAAATGGCATCTTCTCTGTAAAACTGTGAAATTATAATATTTTCCTTTAATGAAGAATACTACTTAAAGAATAGGGCTTCGTTGTTCTAAGCACTGTATGAATGTTAAAGAAAGAAACCAAAATAGTACCTTTCTGATTAAGTTTTGTTTGTTCCCCCTTGCCCACCTTTGCACTTGCTGCCTGTGCTTCCCTGAGTCACCCTAAGCAGAGGCCTGTCATAATACCTGTGGCATAACACAGACCAACATTCCAGCCTTTGACCACTTTCTTGATGGTGGATAGGTGAGAAGGCTTTTACTGAGTATTAGGATGCCTTGGCATGGGAGAGATGCAGTAGTTACAAGTTATTTAAAAAAGAAGGGTATATATGCAGTCTTGTCTGCAGTTTCCAAAGGAAAATTCAATATCTGATGGCACTCAGAACAGCAGAGACAATGTTTATAAATCCAAACACTTTATGGTTTCAGAAAAACCAGTTTCTTCAAGTCTGTCTTGAAAACTTTGAACTAGGCAGGCGTACATGCATCACAGAAAAGAAGTAGGCTCTAGATGAACATGTCACCTGGCACTGTGATTTCTCGCCTAGAGCTGCCTAGACATCTGAACTGCCAATTCTTGGACTGAAACAAACTATTGCTATGAAATGAACAGGGCCACAGAATCATGGGTTCCTCCAGGACAGCTCAAGAGTTCTACAGGCTTTCATAATTTGACAGTTTTTGTAATACAGGCAAGAACAGAAATTACTACTTCTATTTTTATAGACAGGGTATATGGAAGGAAAATGCCCAACTCCCTGTTAAGTAAAATCTGTTGAATCAGAGGAAATTCAATGATTTTAGTATTTATTCCCAGAAGTATACACAAAATACATCACTCCCCAAAAACCTCAGAAGATGTATTCAAGTTGACAAAATTAATGTTCCGCTCTCTGAACATCCAACTACCTACTCTTTAAAGAGACTCCATTAACCTTCAAAAAAGTCTGCAATTTTCTTAAACACTCTTTGCAAATTCAGTAAAAATAATTGCAACCTACAGAAAAGAGAAGCTCGGTTTTGATGTAAGATATTTCAAAATTAGCAGTAATTAAAATGGAAGGTTGGCAAGTTCAACTGTTGCAAAACATCCCGTGTGAATAACATTAGTCTCTCAGGACATATTAAAAAAAATAAAAACCAACTTTATTTTTTAAAGTGATCAGACTACTTTGCAGTTTTATTACTGAAAGTCACAAAAAAATGACAGAATCAGCAGGATTTTTCAAATTACTGCCAGGAAAATGGAACTCAGACTTTAAGGAGTAGGTCTTACCTGAACATTGCTTTTGGGGTAATAGAAGAAAAATGGCTTGAAAACTGGAGACCTAGACACACAAAACAACAAGCATAAATGCATTTACCTAGAAATTAATTAAACTGGCAGATCACACACCTTTGGACTATTCATACACCAAACATTTGCAAAATTAAATCCATTCAACCACGACTAGCAACAGTTTTTCAACCAAATTTGGAAAGCTTGAAAGTGTAAAAACTCCTTAAATTGCATTATTAAGAACGTAAGATTTTGTTTAAAAAACTGAATAAAATTTTACTGAGTGGAGGTAGCCAGAACAGCAAAAGTATTTTCTTGACAAAGGATGTTCCTCTTGACATTGAAGTCTACTACACTCTCAGTAGCCACACATTGATACCTAGGCCAGCTACAGAGGGCTACTGGAAATACAGCCACAGGCTCTTCTCCCATCTTCATGCACTATTTGCTAAAGGGAGAGTTTTAGGTGAACAGGCACGAAAAGGTGAGGATATAAATCACCACAAGATTTTAGCCTGTCTAGAAAAAAAACTCCATTAAGCCAGGGTTTTTTCTAACATGGTCATTGCTATGTTCAGTATGAAATGGTTTCATGCTAAAATTTTACATTTCTAGGTGAAGTGAGCTCATACAGATGTAAATTTGGTGGGCTCATATTCCAAACTAACAGCTACAAGAGAAAAGTGGTCCAGAAATTTGCATGTATTAATGTGGTCAAGCTTCTGCCTTGCCATGAAATTGCATTTCAAGCTTTCCCTACAGCTCATTAGGCAAAGATATTGCTATGAGCTGATCAGAAACCTGCATAACTGGCATTTAATTCAAGAAAGAATTTTACTGTTTGCATGCATTCATATAGCTCTCATTATTATCTTGTTATCAGTTACTAAGCACAGAGTGATAAAGGAAGATTTAGGTGCTTCTGTGGTTGCTGTCCCAAGCTGGTGAAGCTTGTGATGGTGACTGGTAGGAACATTATCATCACACACTACAAGAAGTTAATGATCAAGTGTTAACTTACACTCTGGGGCGGCCTCCAACAATTCCAGTGAGACCAGGGGCTGGAAATTAAATTCACAGAAGAATGGTTAAAGCCCTCTTGAAAACATCAGAGTTTGCATCTTATCATAGATTGAATTGATCTATTTTTAATAAATGCAGGGTAATATTTAGAAAATTACACACATTCTCATAAATTAACAAAACTGAACATTTTATACAAGTTAAAAGGTAAAACACCTAAGTATGCATTTTAACGAAAAAAAAAAATTAACGTGCAAAGTGTGAACTAAATCTTCAGAATCTTCTTCCAAATATATTGTATACAAACACCAGTGAGGTAATACATTTGACAGAAAAAGAACTTCACTTTTGTCATTCTTATTTACTTTCAAAGAGTGCTGAAAAACAATTCTGATGGACCATGGCTTCTTTTAATATTTGTTTAATGTAACTTTGCTTGTTTAGATTAACCATTTAATTTGAATCACTCTCTCCAGCCTTTAACCTAACTGCTTTTTTAAGGTGCTGGGTACTGCACATTCCATTGTCTCTCTGTGATACAGAGGCAATTCAGGTGTATCACAGCTCCAAACAGTATAGCACAGAAAAGAAACAGTAAAATGTATATATTACATCAGCCTAGGAATTAATTAACAACTGTGTTAAGCGGTCCCTTTTAAAAATAACGGTTGTGGAAAGCTGCCCACATGGCCTATTAAGCCAAGTTAATTCTAAAAGGGGCTAAAAAGGGCCTCATGCCTTCTGCAGGTGTGAATTCCCTCAGTTTGTGCTCCAAGCAAACTAAAAGCCAGGTTACTGTGCTGTTGTGACACTAAAGCTAGCAGCGATGAACTCTACTCCACAGCAGGCTGTTCTAGCTCAGATTCAGTACCTTGTCAATGTGCACAAATACCAGCAGCAAAGATTACACAGCTTTGCCATATTCCTGCTTATCAGAAGCACCGGAAAAAAAAGCCTTCAAAATAAACAGCATCACAAATAACCATCCCCTACTCACTAAGTACTGCTAAAAACATGGTGGTGGATAGAATATGAAAGAATCCTTTATGTATGTATTACACAATTTTAAATGATCCAGTGAGGTTTCAGCCCTATACATCTTACCTGTGCACTCATTCAAGCTGAACTGCTGTTCAGCAAGAAAACCAGCTGCAGTGGTTTTATAGAATTATGTGCCTAGTTTGTTTATTTAGGTTGTTGGGGAAGGAGGGTGATCTGGTAAGGTCATGTTAAAAATATAGGTCCATAAAGCTAGTTAAATTATCTGTGGATTGTCATATGGGACACTTCCTGTTAAGCAGCTGAACTGCTCATTAAGGATACCAGATTTTGTTCCAACATCAATTTCAACTTCCTGAAAGCTTTTAAAAAAAGCTCTTCATTTGCTTGCTTTCACACTAGGGATCTTGATTCCTACAAAAAAGTAGTTCTCATCACAGACAAGAAAACAATCCAAGTAAGAGCAACAATTGCTCACACCTTGCAGCTAAGATAACCTTCTGCTGATCTTTGAGAAGATCATGAGCACAAGCTACTGTAAGAGCAGATCTGTCTTTGGAGGTACTACAGCTATCCCTGCAACTGCAAAGCAAAGCTACACCAATATCCCAGTTGCAACACTATTAAGCTATAGGCTGTGATTATTGTTTATGTGAATATAAATATGATGGAAGCAATTTTAAGTCCAATTTAATTTTTATCTCTACGAAATTCCTAGTTAGGCTTCAAGAAGAGAAGACAAAGCAAATCTTAAATTACTGATTGTAAGCCACAACCAGTTTGTTAATTCTGTAGACGGCTCAAGAGTACTACACCTGACCTCAACCAAGGGCTCAGATAATACATTTCTCAAGTAAACCAAAAGAAGGCAATGGAAGGTGCAGTCCAACCAAGTAATAGTGAACTTGTCACTGTGGTCAAACCTACCTTCTGCTAATTAAATTATGATTTCCTTGGATCAACCACTGTCTCAAGAAAATGTCTTATAAAAAAATATACTTTATGTACTTTATGCTTACATTGCATTGCTTGCTTAAATATCTGTACAGATGCTCTCCCTCCATTCTGGAAGGCTACCTTTACCTACAATGACACAAACAATTTGTCATACTTGCAGAAAGTATCAATCAGGCTGCAGTCTTAAATCATTAAGATTCTCAGCTAAACTTAAACTCTTGATCTACTTTCCCAGAAACTTCACATGACCATTTTTTGTCATCAGAGCTCCATTCCTTAGTGCCTCAATAACAGACAAACATATTGTCTCACCTGCCACCACTGAACCTCTTGAACAATTGCTTCACTTCAAGCTAATGAACTTACCACCACTCTCTGCGAGCTTCTGTGCCTCAGAATGGCATAAAACTGATGCACTGCAGAATGGGGTGATTACCTTTAGATGGGAGACTTTCCTTCAATGCATCTATATCCTGTTCATCTGTAGGTACAGTATTTGTTTGCTGTCAAACTGAATTACCGTGACACTTACTTTGATTCAAGCATTTGATCCAAAGGTCTTTCATCTCCTCACAGTGGCTGGCGACTAAGCTGGGAACTACAAATTCTCCAAGTGGCTGGGCACTTTAAACCAGTGAGCACTGGGGATCACACCATTGGGATTCCACTGTTTTTATTAACTCCCAAACATATGACATGGTTGGAAAAACTAAGAATGGTAAATCTACTCCTTTCTAGGTGACTAAGGTCTGTTATTGGACCCTTCCTTCAGAAGCTGTGATTAAAGGTTTAAATCTACACTGAATCTATTAAATAAATAAATAGTCAGAAAGTGCTTTTCTTTGGTAAGCTACGCAATTCTTCTTACAGTCTTAGCCTGCCTTTCCATTTTATGACTCCTTCTTCTAGCCTACTTTAAGTCTCACTTATTTTCAGCCCAAGTATCGTACGAAAAACGAACCATTATCTTCTATATATACAGGTACATATAATTAATTTGTTACGTTTTCTTCCTTTGTGTCCATGATTCTTCCAGCACACCTCCAGACTCCCAAATTTTGGGTCCAATGACAAATTTGATCCAAATCTGAAGGATGGAGAGGAATCTCAAGAATACCAAAGCACACTAACACCCCATGACTGGCACTCTCCTGTGAGCAGAGAGATAGGAACAGATATTCATGTAAATAATACAAGGTAAAGCCCCATCAGGATACACTCATTGCTAAAGCAGCTTGACCATTTCTAGTTTCCCATGTATGTTTTATCTCTCCAGCTGCCTCTTGATCTTTTATTTTCTCACCCTGTAAAACCCATCTGTGGATGAACTTGAAAATACAAATTCTTCTAAAAATCGTGTATGATATGATGAAAAAGACAGCAAGTTTCTGATAAATTTCATGAGTAGAGGTAGCAGGCAAATTAAAGACTACATGGGAAAAGCAATGTTGCTCTCAGCTGGGGCAATTAAGGGAATGGATCCAATGAAAACCAGCCTTGGTAAAAGATGCATAAAATCAGCCCAAATAAGCACCTATTTCGATATGCCACCATGTTCCAATACATTATAATCTATGTCATATATACTACACCCTGTAAAATGCCCCACAGCAGAAAAACCCCTGGTTGGAACTTGCCATAAACCTGTGAGATGCAAATTTTCAGCAAAACAATTCCTTCCAGCTCTCATTATTCCCCACTGGATTTACAAATGGTAGAAAAGCCTGATGTTTTGCCTCCTTAATATTCCCCTCTATCCTATACCAATCCTACGTGAATGGTCACACCTACTTTTGCATTATTACTTCTTATTCTTTAATCTACTTCTGTCAACCCCAACCCCGCCCCCCCCATTGTACATTTTTGTATATTTTTCAACAGAATAAACCATTATGCAATATACAAAGAATGCTCAACTGCATGAAGCATTTTGTGAATTGTTTTGGAGTAAAAAGCCTGAAAAATGCTCCAACTACTTGAAATCTAAAAAGCTTTAAGCACTTAAAGTTTACTAAAACTTAAGGGTTTTTCTTGAAGTTTCACAGAAAATTCACTATGTCTTTTGCTGAACAGCTTTCAGCTTTTGACTCTTGTATTTCTAGTGATTGAATTAACTCAGCCAATAGGTTAATAATGTATTTATTGCATGTTCTAAGGAATGATACATGTTTTTATATATAAAACCAGACAAAGTACTCCATTTATCAAGCATTATTTTTTAAGTGATCAAACTAGAGAAATCTGAAATCTCAGGTTTTATACTCAGCAGTTCTTATAATATGGTTGAGCACCAGTACAAAATGTATACAACCCTTTTTTACAGAGGTCAATTGTATGTTCCTAATTATTCTATCTATGTTCTCTGAAAACAGCAGATAGTTTATCTTTTGAAGTATTATTCTCAAAAAAACGGAGACTGCAGTGATCTGCTACAAGGACATTTCTGAAAGTATCTTCCAACAACACACTTAGGACATCAGTCAAAATATTTACATATACTCAAGCACTTTAAAATCTCAAGTTGTATTAACCAGCTGTCATCTTAGTGTCAAACTCCGGTCATTTTAATGTGAAATAAGGGTCAGCACATGATTTCAGCTATTAGTAAAACATTTCCTAGCTACTGAACTATACTGTCAAACTACAAACAGATTCCCACAGTAAGGCTCTTCTTGAGCCTCTTCTATTCCTCATTTCATTCAGAATGAAGTATCTGAATTAAAGAAGACACCATAAAGACATTAAATCAACAGAAGTTATCTAAAGTCGAACCATTTGGCTGACTGTACTGTACATAATTAAGAGATTTTCACTGAGTTACACAAAACAGGTCTGTGTTTGCTAGCTTTTATGAAGTGAGGGTGAACACTGCAGAACTGCAGTGAACTCCCATAGGCTACTCATTTAAAAATCTGAGTCTACATGCTCAGGATTCTCCACTGCCAAGCATAGCGATCTCACTTTACAGAACAGGAAAACAGCTGTGCAGACCCCCCTGTTAGGACCGAGCAGTACAGACAGATAGGAAGTTATTCTTTTTTCAGGAGACCAACATGCATAAAGCCAAGCAAACTTGTTGCTTGCTATTAAAAAAAAATCCTGGCTATTATCAACCTACAGACTACTGAGGACTAAACAGAAAGAATAATTTTATCAATTAAAGGTTAAACTCAAGTATTAATTGTAAAAAAGCATTAAAAGATGAGATAAGAGGTGTTTGGCCTTTTTTTAGAGTATGTACCCCTTTAAGTTCATCAGAACAGCATAATCCAAATGAAAACTGAATAAGGGTTTGAACTTGTGAACTAAATACCATACTCAACAGAAGTTTACAGTAAATGCTTCCCATTCCAAATAGAAAATAAACAACAAATCACTCTCCAACATGGCATGTCTATATACTTCAAATTCTTCTCTGGGCTTAAGAATTTCATCTGCAGTTTTAATAATACTTAAAACCAATTTCTGTGGAAGTATGCTGATGTGTCCTGCTGGGCCTTCAACAAAAACAATGGAAATTTAAAAACCATTAGGGAAAAAAGTCAGGGAATAACTATGAAAATCTCAGTCAAATCATTGTTGACTATGGAAGCGTCTTAAAAAATGAAACATCTCAAAATTTTCTCTTGCAGGTCCGACTCTTTGCACATTGCAGAGCACAAACATACACAGCCTTCAGCCAATTTCAACATATAGATAGCATTCCTTCTCTTTATGCAGAAGATGTGATTCATAAGAATTGCATAAAACACAATGCCTTTAGACAGTGGTCCTTCTACTGATATGAAGGGTAGGAGAGAGGAATCAGCGTTCTCAAACTGATCAGAAGTTACACAATGCTGTCCTTTTAAAAGGGCTAAATTTTATTATCCTCGACATATACAAATGCCCAAGAATTTTATCATATTCAAAAATCATATGCTGCAAAGGAAGAAGTTATTAATGCTGACATTAAGACTATAAATTTACTTAAAAGCACATCTAATACTCAAGATGTAACATCCAAAGTTTTAAGTCTCTGAAGTGAAGCATTATGAAGGTTCGTCCTCAACAAAATTATTGTGATGTGATTTTTAATTACAGGAAGGAAAAGAAGGTATTTTCATTTTACTGCTGCTCTCTGTGAAATCTGAAAACCCACAAGTGAAAACTCCCTCAAAAGGTTATCAGGCAAATAGGTAAAACATTTTGACTCAAGTGATTTAAATTCAGCCTAAGTGAAAACACCAAAACTAGGCTTTTATTACTGATTATTAAAGAAATTAACACATATTTTATGTACAATTTGTAATTTTCGTATTATGATATTGACAAAATAAAACTGCCAACCAACTCCAGCTGACAGCTCCACAATTCGTGACTAGCAGGCTAAAATCACCTGATGAAACACCAGAAATGATAGTGCTTCTGGATTTCACTCCAAAAGATGCAGCAGGAGCTCTTGTGACTCTCTATCCTTATTCTGAACCATCTCTTCTCTCAATCTCTCTTCTCCTCTACTTCCCATTCCTAACTTTTAGCCAACTTGGTCCCCCTAAATATTGGTGGAGTTGATCTTCAGTATTTCTTACAGGGAAAGCAGAACCAAGGACTCTTGATTCACCTTCTTTTGTGGCTATGTTTCTTTCATTATCACAGGAAACCATCTGTCAAGCAGACAGAATACTTTCCAATGCTACTAGATGTTTGATCATCTTTACAGAGCTTTCTGAAAGTTCTTGGATGAAAGGTGCTATATATGAAGATTATTATCTGTACTGCTGACATCTGATCTGTACCTACACTTCACTTAAGAGTAGCAAGCACCAGACTGCTACTGAGGGGAAGGAAGAATATAGTTAAAAACAACACTCCTCAAGTACTAGGTACAGTCCAAGCAGAAGAGAAAATATCTCCCTTTCTTTTTTTCCTTTTTGTTCAATACAGATCTAAAAATGTACTGTATTTTATAAAGGTCACTCTTAAATGTCCAAAAATAACAGAATGAAGTGTTTCATTTCAGGTGACATCACTCTGCAAGTCAATAACTTCTTCCTCCCTGGTGTCCATTATGAAAGATTTGTAATTTGTTCCTTCTTTTCTTCTGTTCTTCATTAAAAGAACATGTAGAACAAGAAGGAAGGGTTATTTGCAATGACTCTCATAGTCACTATCTCACCTCCTGGAAGTGAACTAACGTAGGAGAGTTGGGAGGGGTGTGACTGAGCTGGCCATCTTTGAAACACAGGACTTCATTGTTCCAAGGATCTTCAGCAGCAAAAGCCACTCATGCTTAAAATCTCTCTTGGTGTGTAACCCCACAACTGTTGCCATTTGGGCAGAACAAAGCCCATGTAGTTACATGACACAGATCCATGTGTGAAGCACAGAACCACATCTGATAGGCATGCTCTATCCATGTAAGAGCCAGCAGATACAGCTATTTTTATTCAGTGCCCAGTGAGAAAAAGTGGTGCAGCACTGTATAGAATGAGACCTCAGGCGCTCACTGCACAGAGCACTTACAAAAGGGCACACAAGGCTCAGGTTCTGGGTTCTCTGCCTGTGGATGCTTTGACCCTCCCACGAGGGTGACCACACTGCCATGGGGCATGCTCTGCCCCTCACCGAAGCTGTGACACTCTGAGGGATTGCAATCATTTGCAAAAACGTCCCAGTGAAATGGAGGGGAGGGAAAAAGCTCAGGGAAAAGGGGGAGGTAAATGAGCATCAAGTGCTGTTACTACAGAATTCACCTAGGACAACAACAATTTCAACAGTCTTAGTTCTGGCTTCTGTTCCCAAGATCACTTCCCATCTCTACAAGGCTTGTCTGTGGATATGCCTATTTTAAGACAATTATGGATCAAGAATTCTTTGTTTTGCTCTTCACAGCAAGGTCTCCAATTCTACAGTACTGTCAGAAACTAAGCATTGTTAAGCTGATGCTGTTATTAGAACACCACTAATTACTCTTTGGCAATGTCACAAAATTCTAAATCTCACTGAAGAAAGAAAACAAAAAACATTCTTCTTAATCACTGCTGTAAACATATTTCACACCAACAAGTAGCTTATTTAAATCCCAAATCTGACCCCTCTCTGCTTATGTAAGAGTTCATGGACACAGGTAATACAGAAATTCACTACACAACAGCAGCTGAAAGAAGTAACTGTATGATGCAGTCCCAGTATATCTTCCACAAATTAAAAAAAAAAAGACTATGTGGTTGTTCAAGCAGTCGGAAGCATGTCAGTAAACAGCCCTGATAGCCTTTGACAGTAGGAATTTATGTCATGGAGGCCAAAACCCTTTCTGCAGTCCTGTACCTGGCAAGGAAAAGTCCTATTTATCACCAGATGCCTCAGATGATTCCAGAAATAGCCTCTCTCCCATTGCTGCTCATTAGCAGCAGCTCTTTGAAACAGATTTGGGGTTTTTTTGAGAAAAACTTCTACATGATGTTCTAAAAAGCTCAAACTGTTCCTTTAGGAAGCAAACCCAGCACCCCAACCACCATCCACACAGACTGCCTAACCCTACTCCACATAGGAATGAATTTTTTCATCACTGAAAGCCCTGATAACAAGAACTGAAAGTCTGCCAGCCACCTCAAGGCACAGATGTTCACGTGTTACAGTAACTCAATTTCAGTTCTACACATACTCCACCAACCCACCAGATTTTTCACTTTTTCATTCTAAAAAGATCACTGCTAAAAGGGAAAAAAATGAACCCCTAATAAAACCAACACTTTCAGACTTCAAATGTGGTTTATATATACAGTAATTGCTTTATAGAAGAAACACACATTAAGAATGGAGAGACTAGTACAGGTCCATTACTTTTGGACCTTATAAATAAGAAATTATTTTAAAATCCACCCATCTCTCTTTAATTCAAAAGCATGTTTTCTAGGGCACTGCCTATGCACACATAGATTAAATAGTAAGAATAGATTTTTACTTTTTGTAGTCTGCTATGGACAAATCACTAAGAAAACTACTTCAAATATGGTTCCCTAACTAGTCTCAGAACTGACAGTTTGGTCCAACTGAAAATACTATACTTCATTCATAAGGAAAACTCCTAGTCTTTAGAAGCAACCTAAATCTATGGTAAATGCTGACCACTGATCAACCTTCAGAATCGCAAAATTTTAAAGTATTATCTCAATGAATATTTACACTTAGTTCTACATGATCATATCTATATTGTAGGGAAAAGCAAAAAAAAAAAAAAAAGGATGACCTTGTCTCAGTAAATACAACTATTAATAAAGCTATTAATAAAGACAAAAAAACCCAACCTGCATTAAACTGTTTTCTGCAAATACTTTTAAGAATACAACACACAGCACAGAATGCAAGGATGTGCACGCTTCTACACAATTTTTAACCCACTGGAAAAAAAAATTAATTCCTTAATTGTAAGGCAACGCCTAACTACTCCTCCCTTAATCAGGATTTTAGATTCACTATGCAACTTCAGAGTTTCAGGTTAAGCCCACGGAATTTAATTTTGAAGATCTATATAAATTCCAGAGTGTCTTCATTAAGGTATGCAGAAGCCACTGCAAAATATCTAAGCTCTAGTCCTCGAATTAGGAAGTCAAAATTTAAATTAATTTAGAATAGATAATAGAAGTGGGATGAGTACTCATGATTTATGCACAAAATACTTGAATGAGCTTAGAACACAGTTATAGTGGTGACACCTAAAAGACATGGGAATAGAACACAAAAATAATTTTGCTCTTAGTAATCAAACAGTAGGTCCCCCTAGAAAATTTAGAGAAACCAATGACATTAACAAAAACCAAATGTGCTTACTTTTGGAACAAACATTTGGCAAGCAATAGAAGCATGGATCATTTCACACTACATGACCTTTAAGCAAATACTTAAAAATATACCCTCAAAACTAAGACGGATTTAACTAAATTTCAGTGGTTTGATTTTACCTCACACATCAGTTAAAACATATATCTTGCAGTAGTTGCAGTACATAACAAAATCAAATGCTGAGGACAGAATAATTTGAGGTTAGACTTAATACTGCAGGATGAGAATTTAAGTTGGGTACTTAATCCACACTATGAATTAAGATGCAGATATGGTCAGCACCATCACTGCAGTGTTCAATTTTTTAAATTTTACCTGAACATTGTAATTACTTACACAAGCAGCTATACATTAAACAGTCAGAACTATAGTAGCATCAATTAAAATCCTTTGTAGTAACACCACATAATGAAGTATGAAGAGATTCTTCAAAACTCTCAAACTGCACATCTCTTCATAAACTGCAGTGTTATAGCTGGACACTGAGGTGTATTTCTGCCAGTTGAGTTACATTCAGTGTTTTCTGCCAGAGAAGTTTAATAGCATTACTAAGTTTTAGGAACATGGTAATAAAGTAAATCACCACTGCACATCATTGCAGTCACATGAAGAAAAAAGGACGGATGAGGAGAAGGGAAAAGAAGCAGGGAGGAACAGTAGCAGCAAGGGAAGACTAAAGAATCTAAAAGGAATAAAAGGGTGAACTTCCAGGACTTTCATTTTACTATTCTGATAATGTCTGTCACATTTCTACACCAAGCTTATAAACCTTTAAAAACTATTATTTCATTATGAACAACACAAGGAAGCTTAACATGACTACATTTTTGGGTGCTGGTCATGCTCAGAGAATAAAAAGCAATTTTAAAATTCTTAGAAGATGATATGAATAATTACCCATGCCAGTTCCAGCTGGTGCAATCTCTTTGGAGAAGATCTCTACAGCTTCTCTTTGTTTATGGTGTACAGCAAGCCAAATAACAGCTTCCCGAGGACCCTGCTTCAAAAAGGCTGAAATTAGATTGCTTAGATGCAGAACATCAGTTAAAATCTACAAAACTGAAAAATAACTGTAGCTCAGCATTCAAGTCTAATCATTCCATGACTTTTTATCCACCAGCACTATAATTTGCTGTTAACTTCTCATTAACTTTAATTTGGCATACCATGGAATCAACTATTGGGCATTTCAAGTCACTAGGGCACTGTGTCCTTTCTACAGAATTCTCCAAGAATCAAGTACTGTACTAACAATGCCAAATACTTGGCTTCACTGTCAGTGGAACTGGCAAACAAACTTTGCTCTTATTTTAAGTGCACTGCGAGTACTCTGGGGCCAAGTTAGAGCCAGGTTCACTTCTTTTAGCATCATGAAAGATGCAGATCTGTCCACAGAAAAGAATTCAAACCTAATCCTTGAGAGATAAATGTGAGAACAGAACTTGTAAAAACCACCACATTTTCAGAGAGAAGAGCAGATACTCCCTCTAAAGGTAAACCAAATCAGTATGTGCTCCCTACTCTAATCAAAATACCTGTGCTTGCAGATAAGCACTGTCTCCCATTTCAAATTTTATTTCCCAAAAATTCTATTTCCAGCCACTGAAGGATCTACCATTTGAATCAATACACAAAAAATATGCAGCCATACAATAAACCCAATAAATGCACAATTTGAACATTCAGTGTTCCCAAAGCTATCACAAGATTCGTTAAATTACTACAAATAATAATCAACCAGAAATATTCTTGCAAAAAACATATTCACATATTCACATATGCATTCACATCTGCTTTCTGGTACTAAACTGTACCATATAATCACCATTCCATTTAAACTTCCATGTTTACATCCTTGCCTGCAAATGCAAGATACAATGATCTATGAAAATAAGCTGAATCCTGTTTTGAGTGAATGAACCCAGTATTAAAACTGGGTATATAGGCTGAAGCCATTAATCTTACAGTATCAGAATTTAAACAAAAAAAACCACAGCAAAACAAAGTCTTATCAACGTCTTGGAAATCAATTGACAAAGGGTTAGCAGAAAACTAACAGAGCACATGCAGTTTTTATGTAGCAAACTCTCATGCCTGATGTACTATTAATAAATAGCTATTACATGAAACACATCTCAGATCTCCCAACCACAAACTCACTGATGCTGTGTCTATGTCCTAACTCCTTTCTCCTCAACAGAACAGGAGATAGTAAAAATCTAACACCACTAAAATTACTCAGTGCTGATTCAGGTCCCTTTCTAGCTCACACTGGGCTGGTGCTGACAAAGCAAGTTATGAGAGTGACAGGCAGCAACTACATCAACAGGCAGAGAAGCCTGAGAAAAAAGTGCTTGCCACTCTTTCCTATTTCTCAAGGTTATTTTGTGTTGTCAGGAACAGTCAATACTCCACACAGCAGCTCAGACTACAGTATGCAGGCTTACCTTAGGCTGGGAGACAATGATTTCACAGCTGCAAAGGCTAATCATTGCACCAGTTTGACAGATGTACACGGGACATAGTCCAGCCACACCATATATCTACAATGAGCTCCAACTATTGCTCAACTTACCATCTTGGTATTCACTTACTTATTTGCTTATTTGTTTCAAATTTAGGTGGTAGAACTTTCAAAGCACAAACTATTTTCCTTATGCGTTAATATACTGTCTGGTGTAGTATGGCTCTGCTTTTGAGCACTATGATTTGTAACCCAAATAACCAGGTCTAATTTTGCATGGAAAGACATGGTAGGAAAGAGTGTTTAAGGGACTACATTATCCCTACCTGAAGCCCCAATGGGTAAATGTTTTCCTTGGAATTCTATGACTTTGTATTTTAAATGGAAAAGCAAACTCCATTCCCCAACCCTTTTTCTCAAGCTACCATGGCTGCTTTCCAGCTAAAAGCTCCCCCAGCTAGTTTCTTCTAAAATGCTGGAGGAAATATGAAGGAGTAAGGCAATAGAGCGATTTCCTGTATTTCAGCATTAGCTCTCACATCCTGTTTCAGGCATGTATGAGAAGCACACAAAATAGTGATAACACTGTTTACTTTTAATATAAGGCCTAAGAACTGAGGCTGGAAATAGAGAAAGTACTACAAATACTCTCTTTCATTTAAAGTATTTCTTTAATGTACTATAAGCAAGGTAAACTGAACAATCGGGAGGGAGTGCTTTTGCTCTCGTCATGGAAGTGCAATGCTCTTCTTCAACTCATTATTCACTTTGTAAAATGAGACAGAAAACTTCCTATATAACAATTCAATTAAAGAATATATTGCAATGTATAATGATAAGGAGTTGGTACAAACAGAACACAGACAAGTCAAACATCTGGAACATCTGTTCCTATGTTTCAGAATTTTGATTCTGCACTCTTAGTAAGACACTTAAAACTGCAGGTTTTATGGTCCTAAAATGAAAAAGACCACATTATAAAGCTCAGTCTTCAGGAAGCAACTCTTACTGCTTTGCTGAAGGAAATTGAAACTCAAGTATTCAAATGAATAGCTGCAGATATAACCTGACCAATTTCTAAGAACACTCAATTTCATTAGTAACAAGTCCTTCTCTACATCACATTCTCATTTCCTTTAGATACAAACTGTTGGCTATCAAATGTCTGCACTTGTAAGAACAAACTGAGTTGAGTTTTGCCACGTGTACCTTAAGAGTTTTGCAAAACTGCCATTGACTAAGAAGAATTAAATGCTACTGTTTTGGAACAAACTAAACTGTCTAAATATTTAAACTATTTAAGTGAGGACATGATTTAGAGTCTTTGTCTTTTAAAATGGACTTTCTCTAGATTAGGAAAGCAGACCATGGATATCAGAGCTGCACTGGCTATGGCCATCATTCATATTCTTAGGTATGCAGTCACACTGCAGAATTACATAGTTGAAGATTATTTCTCAAGTAGTACTCATAGACAATTTTAAAGTTGCGCAGGCAACATTAATGATGAGATTTCCTGATTGCAATATTTATAATGTGGTCTTCTAGCACTACATCTAATGGAATTTAAGTCTGTGCCACAGAAGTTATTATAATAAGGTATTTCTTTAGGAGAACATCAGAACAGCATACAACAACATTTCTGTAAGATTCCATATCAGTGCTTTTGGAAGATTCAATATTGCAAAGACCTTGTCAGTGTTAATTTTGTACATTAAGTAGTGACAGTGAGTTCTCTGTAACATGAAGGGGTGAAATTCCCAAGATGATAGTGACTTCCTTTAAAGTTGTGGAAAAGATAACAATATGGAAAGATTAAAAGAGGTCAGTAAAAGTTTAAGAACACTCCACTGCATACTTACACCATCTATACTCCTTCTTGCATGGGGTCCATATGTATCTTCAGACCCTAAAACCTGTATGTTAACTGCACTGTAATCTTCATACCCAAGCTGACTGAAAATAAGACGAGTCCTGCAACAAATGATTTTTTTTATTAGTAAACTATCTTGAAATCATTCTCTGAAGTAACCCTGTGTGGTCCACAGAGGTTAACTCTGTCAAATAGCTGTATAAAAGATTTTATCAGATGAAAAATTAGAATTCTGTTAGGAGATATATTTTGCTTGGTGGAACAAGCAACATTTTTTGCTTTGACGGAACACTTTGAAGACACTGCTAATGTGTATCATTGTTGTCATAAATATAACCACAGCACTTGAAACAGTGAAGCAATGCACAGGACATTAATACAAAATACAATTTTTTAATTGCTGCAAAGAGATGGAAAGGTGTTCACTACAAATGAGGTGACCTTTATTTTTGATGAGATAAAAAAAGTAAGACAGACAACCTCATTTAAGGTAACTAAATTTGCAAACTGTGTCTGTACTAAGTTATTTTAAATCATTTATCTGGAAACATTACAGTTACAGATATTACAGTTAAAAATACATTCTGTGGGTCATTTTTTGACCTTTCGTGTGTCAGTAATGCAACAGGGAATTATCAAAATAAAAGGACACCAGAGACTATTTCAGAAAGGCTTCTTCACACACATACTGGCAAATCGCTTCTGCTTTCAATAACAAATAAACAAGGAGAAGGACACAAGAAAGAAGCAAAAGCAGTTATCTTACAAGATGCTAAAACTGCTCAATGTCTTAGGCTAGCAACTAATGTGACCTATATAAATGAAGCACATTAAATCTGTGCACCTTTTTCTGCACTTGTTGCCACTAGACTACCGGACAAAACTTAACCTAGAACAGATGGGAAGGTGGGTAGCTGAAAGATCATGTCCTTAGGATATTCTCTTGAGACACCTGGACAGACTCATAGAGTCAATGGCCCAAAGACAACTTCATGAAGCTCACTCAGTAAGGCAAAATGCTGGGTTGCACTTGGGTCACAGCAACTGCAGGCAGCACCACAGTCTGGGCGAGAGAGGCCTGAGAGCTGCCTGTCAGAAAGAGACTCTCGGGTGCTGGCTGACACCCAGCTGGACGTGACCCAGCTGTGCCCGGGCGGCCAAGAAGGCCAAGGGCATCCTGGCCTGGATCAGCAATGGTGTGGCCAGCAGGACCAGGGCAGTTACTGTTCCCCTGTACTCGGCACTGGTGAGGGCTCATCTTGAATGCTGTGTCCAGATCTGGGCCTCTCACTTTAAAAAGAATATTGAGATGCTGGAGCATGTCCAGAGAAGGGCAATAAAGCTTTTCAAAGGTCTAGAAAACACATCTTACAAGGAATGGTTGAGGGAGCTGGGGTTTTTAGCCTGGAAAAAGGAGGATCAGGAAGGACCTCAACACTCTCTTGAGTGTCTCCAATCTCATGAAAGAAGGATGTACTGAGGATGAGGCCAGTTCCTTCTACTGCACATGCAGTGAAACGACCAGAGGAAATGGCCTTAAGCTGAGATGAGAGATACAGATTAGGTATCAGAAAAAAAAATTCCACTCTTCAAGCTGTCAGGCACTGGAATAGGTTTCCAAAGGAGGTGGGGGAATAACCATGCCTGGAGGAGTTTAAGAGTGTTTGGATCTGGCACTGGGTGATGTGATTTAGGGATTATAGTGATGGAGCTGGGTTGACGGCTGGCCTTGCCGATCTCTTCTAACCTTGAGGATTCTATGATTTTATGAACAGAAATTGGTAAAAAAACTGATTCAATGTTTCCAAAAGAGCTATAGTTGCTGATGGAGCATTCTTTGAGAGGGATCAGAACATCTTAATTCTTATCCTCTGTGTGGGCTGACATACACCAATCTTTCGATGTGTCAAAGAAACAATTTTAAATATTAAGCTTTTAAGACTACATTCAAGATGAAGTATGTGTATTTGTATATTGTAATTTTCAAAACAGAGACTTGCCCACCGGCATGCTGAATGGGCTAGGGGCCTCTTATCACACCAGTTAACCAGCCTTCAACTACCTCACATCAGCTTTCCTCTTATGATTACTCAAGAGCACAGTAAACAGGCTGAAATACATGCAGTAAAGGCTGAAAAGGCTGAAATAATTTTCTAGATGTCACAGTGACAGCAGCAGCACCACAATCCATTTCAATACAAGATTCACAGTCTAGTCTGAAATAATGTCCAAGAGCAAACATGAAATGGAAAACACACCATTCTATTTTTTTTCTGAAATAATCACCTAGCTTCCAGAAACATGGCTTTTCAGAGGTTCTGAGTCTCCAAGTCTTTGTATTTAACACTTCCTGAAGGGTTTTTCCATAGCTTGATTTTCTCAATAGCTCCTGGACACAAGCTCTTAGCATTTGCAAATACACAGCCTCTATCAGCCTGCTCTCATCTGCCGTGTCTCTTGAGGCAAATGACAACTCCTCCTTCACCACTGTGCTGCACACAGGCATGTGAACAATCAATCCAAGTTCACAGAAAACCTTGGATTTCTGACTTTCCAAGTGTTGTTTCTGCATGGGTCTACAACAGGATGGGGAGGAAATTTTATATAGAACACGGCATAAGAAAATAGATCTCTTAACTAGAAAGACTAGAGCTACTGGAGTAAGCACTGAAAGATTCCTGACATGGTATTATATTTAAGAGGAATCCCTCCCTGCCAAAATATACTGGCATGATAATACAACTGAAAGTTTATCACTCTGACCTGGAATTGTAACTCTGTTCTAGCAAAAAACCAAAAAAGAATCACTGGGTCATGTAAGACAGTACGTTTAGAAGACAGTAAAATACGTGTGTTTTAAACACAAACTCAGTAAACTTCCTACATGTCGTATCAGCAAGACTTTTCATAAAAAAGTTCTGTGAAAGTTGCTGAAAACTAGTCTCATGTGGGTTTATCTCTGGCATTTAACAAAATTTAATCTCCATCACAGCTTGTTCCTCACTAACTTAGGTTTCTCTCCAGCCACCTATTTTCAAATGTATTTGGGAATTTTCTCACTCTGTCAAACGTAACTGAAGTGCAGTTATACACTCAAAACAGGTTTCTTGAAAAGGCTAATTAAGTCTTGAAATGTCATCCCAATAGGAAAACTATAATCTTCTAGGATTCTTACAAGGTTAGTAATGTTGCCATCATGTGTTCGTGTGTCACTGTTCTATTTTCATCACCTCTGGAAAGAAAAAAAAAAAGAAAGCCAGAACCCCTTCAAAGACTCAAATACCAACCTTTGCAGAATGGCTTCTGCAGTGCATTTTGCTTTTTCTACTGCCTTTGGGCCTCCCACTGGACAGACAGCAGTAGCTCTGAAGCCATCAAGATAAGTGGCATTTACCTAATGATAAAGGGATTACAAAGTTACATGGAATTCAGTACTGACAGGTTACAAATGCCCTCTGGCAATCATTATCTACACAAATACACACTTTTTAACAAAGTAACAGGTTTTTATGTATCAAATAAGGTTTGTCTTTTCATATTTTCCACCTCTTTCTTTTACTCTTGGGGCAGAGAAGATGAGGACTGTGCTAGGTTTTAGCATTTTCTCAAAAATGTAAGATTTTGTAAATCAAAATATATCTTTCATGCCACAAAATGAGGCGTTACCTTATAAAATGCTGAAGGAGGCAATCCTTTTGCTCCACAAACTTTCACTGCTCCACCATCAAAACCTATAGTGATTAAAAATCAGTATTTCAGCTTCCTTAATATAACTTCAAAGACATTCTTTTGTGATACATATTAATCAAATGCGCTTAATTAGAAAGCAAATCATTGATAGCTGTACTGCCACAGAAGAGAGAACCTTTCAGAAAACCTTCTGAAGTCCTTCCTGCCTTAGAATGGACAGCAGCAAACTGGTGACTGAATTTATGACTTCCATGAGCCTTGTAAAAGGGCAATTGAAATGTTTATTCATGCACTTAAAAATACTTAACAAAGAAAGCAGCCTTAGGACATTAGACTCAATAGTTATTTTCCTCTTAATATTCAGTTATTGCACACACACAGAGCATACAATTTACTGCAGCTGGCTGGAGTGGATTGCAATCCCTCACTTGGTAAAGAATCAGAGCAAGGTGAGAAACCAGTGAGAGCTATTAGCTGAGAGCTTAGCAAGTGAAGGGTAACTTAACTTTAGCTTTCTTGTCAATAACAGAAACAGTCTGAATATATGTTCCAGGGCAACAACCGTGTTCAGAATTAGGAATATTAATGCCAAAAACAAATGGCAAAAACTGCTGTGATAGCATCAGGTTCAAGTTTCAGCTCGAGAAAATCAGTAGGTGCTACTGCTTGAAAATCAGCAGTACAGGATTGGCACTTCAGGCTTGAGAGACAGAATTATAGTGTAGTTCACCTGTGCCTAACCTGTGTTTGCAAATATTTAAGAAGCAGTTCAAAGCTTTACACAAATACTCTGAAAAGATCAGATCAGAATGTAACTAAAAAAGCAAATGTCACTACTACAAATTTTACACACTACTCAAATTACATCATCACTCTCTCTCAAGACTGACATGAGGATAATTTAACTCTCCCAATATAGACCTACATCCATCCGTTCAGGGTGAAGATCTGGAAAAACTTTATGTTCCAGGTGAAAGCATAATACAAAGAAAAAAAATACCACAAAACCAAATGCATAACATCCATTTACAAAAAGAAAACAAGCACCTCTCAGCTCAAACACTGCAAGTAATCCAGCAGAACAATAAAACTGGCAACATAAACAGCAAAATTAGATAGCTTGCCTGTTTTTACTGGTGTACATGTCAAAGCACTTCAAACTAAAATATTTAAGCAATCTGCCCATTTTCCATCTGTTATATTTCTAAGAGGACTAACTGAAAGTTCATGTGAAAGTTCATTTTAAGTTCAAACATGTCATATCAGGTCATTTGCAAGCTAAAAGTTCATAGGAAGGTTAGGGTTTCGTTTTTTAAAAAGAAGTCTAGGGGCTAAGAGCAGCAAGCTGGCCTTATCAGACTGCCATACAGTTATGTTGCATGAGCAGAAGACTCACTGTACCACGTTATGGTACTTTATTATTCAAGCAAAATATTTTTTATGTTGCCACATTTTCAGTTTCATCCCACCAAGTTTTTAATTAGAGATTTCAATTGTTCTAAGCTTTAGAAAGACACTTGGCATCCTGTCACAAGTAAGTTTCATTAGAAGGAAAAAAATATAATACAGATGCAGTAAAAAGCAAACTTCAGATGACAGTAGATAAAATTTCTTTCAAGCTTACTCAAATTACAGCTCTTCAAATCTGTTAAGCCTGGGGTTTTTTTGTTTTTCTTCTGAAGCTAAATCTTGAATATACGTTATATCCATCTTTAGTCTGTTGGCTGTTAAATGTTTTGAGGATTTCAAATGGACTTTTTAAAAAAAGATTCTCTGGCGAAAATTCTGTAGCTAATCATGCTTCTATCACTTACTACGAGTCACCTAAATGTCTTAAAAAACCACCATTACCAAGTAGTGCTTTGAAAGACACAGCCTTTCATTGTTACTAACATTTCAAATGCCCTAAGTAAAAACATGTACAAAACATTATTTTTGAGAAAAGGAATTCAGCTGCAGTTTAAAAAAACCCAAAATTGTAGTGAAGCTGTTCAATGTTGTTCACATTGAATACATAGTTTAAGGACTTCACAGGTGCAAGGCATGCATTAAAAAGTAAAGCAAAAGGAGTAGTGATAGAAAATATAAATTAATCACCTAGTAAGATAGGTAAGAATATGTTTAAAATTTTTAAAGCAATTTCTAGCAAAAAGTATCAGTTTAATACAGCATGACTCTAAGGAACTGGTTTAACAAGAAATATGCAAATATGCAAATACATGGAAATTAAAGTAGCTGTTTTTGTTTGATAAAACAATTCATTGACACAGATATCTTTACATGAAAGAGGACTAACCTGGAATTTCGGTGATGGAAACCTGGGAAAAGTCACATGTAACATCTGGTAAAAGATAACGCTGAGGATTGCCCAATTCATACACCAACTGTTCAGCTACAGTGCCAAAAGAGATTAGTCCCCCAGTGTCTGGTGGTTTGGAAAGAATAAAGTCTCCTTCAGAGGAGCATTCTACAATGGGAAAGCCTATATTGTGCCTAAAATGTGAAAAACATTAAGAAAAAACCCTATAAGTACAAAGGAAAAGTGAAAAGAAATATTAACAACATACCAGAATTTTATAGCAATGTTTAATTAATCAAGAGTTATGATTTATCTGGTTGTTTCTATGGAAACAAACACTAAAAAAAAAAAAAAAAAAAAAGCCCTGAACAAAAAGCTCAACTGAAATAATACAAGTCTATTAGCAGTCTACTGTCTGGCAAGAAACAGGCATAACAAGAAATACCACCTGAAAACATGGATGTAAGGAAGGGAATGGAGAAGGACACTAACAGGAACAGTTCCAGTAAAAAGAAGCTGAAAGAGTTAGAGGACTCTACCTAAAGATGTAAATTTGGAGTAAAATAAACGATGGTTCATTCTAACCCTATTTGGCTACAGCAGCACACACAGCATGACATTGAAGAGATCTAAATACTTCTTGCATTTGGGATTTGTAAAAAGGCAGTCAAAGATGGAAGAACAAACTGTGCTGGGAACCTCAGAGATGAAGGGAAGTAAAAAATGGAATAATCAACACCTACAAAGGATAATTTCATGTGTTAATAAATTCTACACAGGAAACTCATAATCTGAAAACAGAAAGACATACAAAAGTTAAGATCTTCAGCACACAGAAGATAAAACAAATGGAAAATTATAAGGCACAACTAAAAAGCAGTGAAATTATGCACATATTCATAAATTAAAATACTCTTCTTCCTCCCTTCATTCTCACAAACAAAATAAACAAAAAGTGATCAAATAACTCATAAGAGACACATACTGGTCATTACAGCAGCTGGGCAGAATTTTCAGGATTATGTGGACAAGATCCAGACATCTGCTTTCCTAGCTAAAAGGCTTTCATTTATTTACATAGAATTTGAGCAAAATTAAGAACATAAAACTTTTCGGAAGTACCTGAGAATGAAAATAAGACTGTAAAGATTCTTCTAAAGAGGCTACCTGGCTCCCTTCCCTCTCACAGGAAGTCTGAAATTTGTACAAGTATCCCACAGATATACAATGAACACAAAAAGAAGAGTTAAAGAGATACAAAAGCTTGCAAAAGCTAAACTATTGCAAAAGCTAAACCATTCTAAAAAGGTTGTAATAATGAAAGGTGGTGAACTTTACCACGCTCATTAGAGCAAATGAACTTCAGGTCTTTCATACAAATTTAAAACCAGTCTATCCCTCAATTTAATTATTTTTGGGTGGTAGTGGTAACAATGTGCTGAACATACAACTGAACTGGTTATCAGCAAAGGTTACATGAAAACAGTTTGTATAACATAAATCCACAAAGTCTGGAAGAAAGTAAGCAAAAATACCAGTGAACTCTTAAGGGACATTTGAAAAGTTCATGGGAGTTTGAGCAGATTCCTTATCATCAAGAATATTCAAACATAACTCCACTATTTTAAAAAAGGATTAAGACACAAGATCTGTTACCAGAGATCAGCAACTTTTAACACTTATAGCAGACAAAACTTGAAAAGTATGGTAGCTAGTGGACACCTGGAAAAGGCACATCAAATCAGTAAAGGTAACACTTCATCTGACTGGTCTTTGAAACTATTTACAACACTAAACAGATATAGGAAACTAAAAAAAAGCCTGCCCTGGTGAACACAAAGAAATGAATGGAATCAAAAATTTTATATACAGGCTATTCTAGTGCGGGGGGTTTGGAGAGGAAGAAGAGAGATAAAAGATGCTAGTAGGATATATGTACTATCCAAAATTTTGAAGAGCAACAGAAAAAAACAACACTCAAAAAACCCCTCAATTCTTGGTCTTGAACGTTAATGTATGGTAACAGATTAACATGCAATTATCCTGATTTTAGATGCAAAGAGATTCACAGAGGAAGCATCGTGATTCGGCCGGTGTAACAAAGCAGGATCAATGACTGAACAAGGCTAGAATTAAGTTTTTCCCTCTCAGTGCCACGTTTGTGTGCTTGACCCTACTACCATCCTAAGTCAACAGCACCAAGTGTCCTGCTAGCAGGCTCAACACAGATCAACTCAGACCACATACCCAGAAGAGATACCACTCCCATGAAGACAGATCAAGCAGAGCAGTCCCTCTCCCTGCACTGACACCCAGTGTCCCTGCTGCACCCCACTCTCATCTCAGTCACCAGCACAAGCAACTCCCACGGTGCTCCCAGCCATCTTTGTTTTGAACAAAGAAGCAAACTGTAGATACTCAACTTCCTACTCTGAACCTAGCATTGATTCAACTTCATTTTGCCCAGCTTCCACTCTCAAAAGCCCCAAACCACTGGAAATAAACTAGTCTGTCACTCCTATAATACAGTCAAATGACAGCTACTTAAACCTGGCACAAAAAGCTCTTTAGCAGCAGTAGCTGCTTGGCTCAGGTATACCACAGGTAGTACAGTCACATTACCACCTTGACCAGCCCTTCCACTTTTAAAATAGTGACTCTTCACCTGATTCACTTGTAGGTTTTAAGAAATGACAACACGCCATATGACATCTGCTCTGCGGGGAACATGCCACCTTTGGGCTGTCCATAACCCATAGCCAAGCTGTACTTTTGTGTAGTGTAGCAGGGGAGTAATCACAGAACTATGAACTTTATCAGCAACTGTGGTCATGGTATCCAAAGGTACCATGGCTAAGTGCCATCCTTCAACAATGAAAGAATTGTATCAGTTTAGTGACAAAATCCCTATGTAGAATGAGGCAGTAGCAAGCAATGCAAACAATTCCGAAAGGAAATTATTATAAACAATTCTAATTAAATGATATGAACTAATAAAATACAGTACCAGAGATAACTATCAAGTACTATTTTTAAAATAGTAAAGCAATTCTTTTAGCACAGGGTCAATATACACAAGTAATACACAAGTAATCAGTTTGTGGGGGGAGATGACAACTACTGTTCTTTAATCCAAAAGGTCCATTTCAGGTTGCATGGTTGTTAATTAGCAAGTAAATATATTATACTCTATTATACATAAATCTATATATAACATACACATTAATAAACCAGAGCACTGAATGAGACCAAGCTAAGATTACACCTTAAAAAAATCCCAAGCTGGGCCTAGATGGGAATAAACAGTTAAAGGAGGTCCTAGTGAAGTCCTAAAGCAAAGCTGTAACCAAGTTACAAAACTTGAAGCCATCATCTCATCAATCTACTCTTAAAGCAATCAAGAATCTGAGTCTCCTGTCAAAGTTCTCCACCTGCCAAAAACTTACTCTTGGATTAATATTTTCCATGTAAAATGTTGGTTTTTCTTCAGCTTTGGCTCTCAGAAGAGTTAAGAGTTTATTGGCACATCACGGGTGATAAATTGAGTTGTCTAAGGAGGGATCTCCTCCCTGTCTACTCTAGGACACTATTCTGAAGCCCCTGAGGAGCCATCAGATAAACTTCCTTCTTGTTTTGCCATACTTCTTACACCATTACAAGAAAAGTAAAATCCATGACCAGTATTTTGGCTCAGGGAGAGAGACATTATTTGAGACAGAACATGTATTTCTCCCCTCAAAATGTCAAATCCTTCAAGTACCTCGTTCTAGCCACTACTGCTCGATCAAGGTTACTGGCAACAGAAGATGGCACTCTGAGCATAGTACATTTATTTACAGGGGAAGTTGCTGCAGGAATGAGAACAGAAACACACAGCAATTCATGTATGTGGAACGACCCAGGATCTGAGTAAGCTGTGATATGAACTTTTAGCTTTACAGCTAATGCAGTTTCCTCGGACGTGACTCGGAGAACGTCACACTAAGGAGAGCTCTGAGCCATGCTTCCCAACTCCTTAGGTATGCATTTTAACCAGAATGCTATTAGCCAAAAAGCAGAAGCTCCTACCACTTCTAGCAAAGTTTTTACAATAGGTTCAAAACTGCTAATATATCAGGCAAGATCAGCACAAACTTACAAAGGAAACACGCCATATGACATCTACATAGGTAAAGACTACCTTTACGTAGGTATCAAAATGTTTCCTAACATCCAATTCTGCTTTAGACAAGACTTGCTGATTGCATCCCTTATCTCCTCTGACTAGGGCATTTCAGACTATGTCTTGCACCTCAACTTTTAATGGCCAGACAACTGCAGGCTAAACAGACCAGCTGCCTGAAATAGGGGTGCTGCAGAGAAGATATTCCACACTGCTGAACGGGACTTGCATGCTGGATTTTGTTCTAGTCTCAAATGAAGAAATCTGGATCCAGCCATCAAGAGACTACAGCTATTGACTTACCCTTTTGGTCATCCCAGGCCAGAGGATTATGCAGTCTCACCCATTGCACACTCTTGGCTTAGGGCAAAATGTCAGTGTTTATCATCTCCTCAAAATGATTACTCTACTGATCAGCCTTAGTTTATTCTCTCCTGCATTTCAAAACAAAACAAAACAATGTACTATCACCTACTGGCACTAAATAATAGCAAGAGACAGCAATGTCTGGGGCAAACGAAATTAAATAGAGAGCTGTGAATTATCAATGTAGTTCTGGCAATACAGTTCATTTTCACACATAGCATGAATTCCCCACTAGAAGCTGTGCAATAGACATTAAATAGGGAACAGTGATGTATTATCACTTGTGCTCACCATCTGCTGATGTGTATTACTATACAAATAACAGAAAAGGAGTAAGTACCTTTCTCGATAACACTAACTTAAAATCAAAATTAAAGAATGCACATTACTCTTCTACAGACTATGAACTAACAGCTTCTTGCACTTTCTTTGCTAAACAGCAGAGAATCCCCACAAGAGAAGAGTCAAGCAGCCACCTTCTCACTGGAAAAATAAACAGCACCTATCCCCTCTACCTGTCTCTCTGTCTTCATGAAAACTGGACAAAACCTTGCAGCTCCAAGATTCCCACCTTTAAGTCAAATGCATTAGGGAGACACATCCAGTGCAAATCCCAGTGCCTTAGATCAATACACAGAAAGCAAGTAAGTTTGGCTTCTATCAGCTGAAGTAATTTGGAGAGTCACAAGCTGGAACATGCACTTCACTTGTTTTACATTAAAAACTTTAATGAGACAACAAAGAAAATTAAAGAATAGCTTAGGTTTTAATAATTAAACATTAAATGGCCGCAATATACCCACACAAATATTCCTGAGATTTGAAACACTCTTTTGCAGTGGCATTGAGTTCCCAGAAGTATCTGCATCAAACATTTCAAGAAAATTAAAACAAACAAACAACCTCCCCCTCATAAAACACCAATACCCCACCAACTAAACTATGTTGGATGAATGAAGTGGATTCAATCCAGTCCCTCAATTCTCACTGAGACATGACAGTATATGCACAGAATGTAAACTCTAACTTGCCTGGCATAATTTAGATTAACTGAAGTACTCTTGTTTACAGAGTTAATTATTTTTGCTTATGCATGAATCATAGACAGATAAGATTTATAAACCTAAAATGTAACAAATTCTTTGTGTTTTGTTTACAAGTTAAAAAATACCAAAAACCATCAGTCCTTCTCAGACAGAAGATCCACATGGACTACTGTTATTAAGGAGAAAAACAACCCCAAAGCAAATCAAAAAAATGACCCCAATCTAAGGCTAACCAAGCCCACCCTCTGCAGTAAGGTGTGAGGAGGAGAGAGGCTGCCCTCCAGTGTTCAGTTACCAGACGTCAGTAAGTGCATGGGATAGGTTTTCTGCTCTTGGCTGCACAAATGCACCCACGGACTGGGAAACTCATACGTGAATGGCGGATTAATGACAAACGCAGATTTAACTTGGCTTCTTCCCCCCTCCTATTTACTGATTTAGCTGGGCTGATCTAGATTTAACATTAGGTACCACAGACACAATTATTTATCGAGATATAAATTATGCACTTATTTTCAGGAGACTGCTAGAAATGTAGGGTTTTTTAAATGAGGGAGAAGTCGTTAACAGACACAGTCAAGTAACTTCAGCAAACTGTCAGAGCTCTGTTGGCCTTTCTGACATACAGATAGTGTTAGTGGCTGCAGGCATAGCATGCTTTGGTCACTACTGAGACTGAGGTACAATGTTATTATTGTGCATTGTTATGAATGCATTATCTGCATGCCTTGAAAACAGATTCAGACTGTCTACACAATGAAAATTTCATGCCATCACGTCTCTTTAAACTATAGAGAGAACAGGTTACTACTGAACCATTAAACAGAAAACACATTTTTCTGCATCCCAAGAGCTTTCACGGTACTTGCCCTCCATGCTTTTGGGCCTGAATATAGCAGGCTACTATCAATCAGGAAACCAAAATATATCCAATTATTCATCTCCCTCTCTTCCTTCTTCCCATATCCTAAATGGATGTGCTGGATCACAGCTTCAGTTCATGAAGTGGATCTCCACTCTACATCTCAACACTTAAATTCAAAGCTCACACATTATTCTGGTTTTGAATGGTTTTAGTGACTTATCATATAGGCTGATGTGTCACATTATTTTATTTCAAGAATTTCACCAATTACATGTCTAAGACTCAAAATTTGACCAGTTTTAAGGCATCATGATCAATTCTTTAGCAAACCTAAACTGAAGGTAAATAAATAACTGTTAAATTAGCACAAGTACAGTCATGTATGACTTCAGTGTATGTACACCTATCAATGGGGCAGGGTAACAGAGCAGTATCAGGTGTTAAACTTGTATGCCCTTTATTAGAGATTCAGCTGAGCACCAGTCAGTTCTAAGCCACAAGTCTACTACGATTTTAGTTCTGTGATTTTATACAAAACTATTAGCTATGCATATCCATGTAGATAAACGCATCCGTAAAATTAACTATTCCCTCTCCACTAGCTCACAACTTAACTATATTCAAGTTTCCTTTCTTTTTTAAAGCCAGATTGACACTCCTCACAGAAAAATCCTTAAAAATAAAGACCTATCAAACATTTCAATAAGAAAACTAGTATTCTGGGTTTTTTTGCTTTAATGCTTTTATAAAGCAAGGTCTTCTGAAGTCACACAAAAGATTATAAGAAGTTTCTTAACATAGCAGAATTAAATTATTGGGAGATACATGAAAATAGCAATTATCAATTTCCAAACCAAACAGAGTGACTTGTTACTATAAACTCACTGTTTTGTATTCCCGTGGAATACAACAGTGAAGAGTGAGTGTAGTTTGTTCAGTAGCCCTCCAGTAGGTGAGAAGAAATGTCTGATCCTGAGTGTTTCAATGCCATACATGACTTCACCTGTCATTAGAAGTGCTCAGGAACCCCAGAAGGCAGCACTCATCTTTTAGCATCACACTCTGAATCAGAAGCAGTCACTACAAGGAGAAGAAAAAAAAAAGTCCAGGCAACCCTATGACTCTTCAGACAGAAGGGCACAGTCCTGCTGGTTCATCCACCTGGACCTGAGTCAGCTTGGGAGCAGGAAAATGCTGTATGTATTAAAGCACCCTTCTCTCCTGCATCCCCCTGCTACTCCTTAGCCCTTCCCTCCATCACATAAAAGAAGAGCTGCCTTTCTCATGATACAGCACAGGACAAGATTCCTCCCTCTCATCCCAAGAAATAAAATAGTAACTCCAGACAGAACTACATTAAAAATGTGCTCCACAACTATTTTTACACTACTCTTAAAAACAGGTTGGTAAATAGCAGGTTCCCTCAGCAGGGAGAACAACACACCTACATGTAACTCTAATTCAATAGTTCTTAACACAAGAGACACACAGAACTTGCTGGAAGGACTGACCATCCAACACATGTGTGTTCATCAGGTTATTCAGCAGGACAGAACTATGGCATATATTCATCCCTACCAAAGCAAATTATGTGAAATTTTTGACTGACCACCAAGCCAAGCCTCTCTGATCTAACTGAAGACTACTGTAACAGCATCCAAAAAATTAATACTGTCTTTTCCTATATAATCATACACGAAAGTCAATACTAAATCTTTTCAAAAAGCAGAGAACACTGAAGGAAACAGAAAAAAATAGTTCAAAATGGAAAAAATAATAAAAGAGCTATTTCTTTTTCAAAATCTGCTGAATTTAACAAAAGAAAGACTCTGAACAAAAAGAAAAACCTCAAATACGAAAATGGAATTGGTAGAAAAGTAACATTGAAGTGGCAAAATATCAAGAGACACATATGATGCCCCCAAAAGAGAAAGGTAGAAGCAGTTTCCACAAGACAGACTGAAGCAGAAAACCTCATCTTTTGTCCTCTACAAACATGCATGCTGCTGTCAAGTTTACCTACCAGTCTGGTACTGTGTGCCAATCAGTAAATATTCCACCTGTACACTGAGCACCACATTCAATTAGATGACCTGCAAGACTGGGAAAATGGCATTATAGTAACTAAGCATAATGCAAAATCAGTTTTCACAAATTCTGCTTTAAAATACAATGGAAATAGAGCTAAATAAAAAAACATTCTCCTCCACAAGTATCTAATCCAATTAGGAATTACACAGTAAGCATAACAAGGGATCCTGAAAGATTAATAGAGTGTTTAAAGCACTAACTTCTACAAAAAGAATTTTCCTACAAAAAATTAATATCTAGAAGATTACCTCACTTAAAACCAAATTTCCTCAGTCATTTCAAATCTTGACCTAAATTCAGTATCTTAGTAGCCTGCGCTGTGTGTAACTAAATAGACAAAGACCATTTTTAAATGAAGAGATAGAAAATCTCACCTCCAGTGTGAAGAATTCAATGTATTACGATTATGTATTAGTATTTTCCAATTTTGACTGTTGTAGTCCATAAATATTCAACAGAATTATAGGGAAAATCTTCATCTCTATCATCCCGAACTCAGTGGAGCCTGAATTAATTTTTCTCCACGTTTTTTCTCACACAGAGGTTCAAGAACACTAATAGTAGAGTGTGCTCAGGCTATATAAGTAATCACTCATTTATGAGGGCTTCAATTCAAACACATGATGCACAATGTTAAATTAGGTGGCATAATTCTACCCCTTTCTGAATCAGATTCCTAACCTTAGGCCCACAACGAGGATTTGTAAATGGGAACACTGACACTGAGCTTCAACTAAACCATACCAGGACGGTGCCTTCTGACTGAACCTCCTTTTGCCCATCTTTCAGACTAAGCCCTGTGACCACCCCACCTATCAACAGAGGCAGCCAAACAGAAAAAACAGCAATCAGTGGTCTGTACTGATAGATTTCATCTCTCAACACAAAATGAACAGCAAAAGAAAGTTAAGCTGTTACATATAATCTTTCAACCCTTTCTTCCTTTTATTTTAAGCTGGTTCCAGAAAGAAGTTTCTATAATTTCAATTCCAAGTGAGAGTAGAGAGCCTTGAAAAAGAACTCAAAACCTAACAAAAACATGCAAATAAATTAATACAAGGATAATATGAAAAATTAGTATGTGCTGAAAAAGTTGGTATCTTGACATTATGATATGAAATACAGATTTACCCCATTTCTTCTTATATCATTTACCTTCCTGCAGCTAGCAAGTCATAGTCATCCCTATTCCAGCCAAACTAGAAGAAAAACACAAATATTTTAAATACAGAAGTTTCATACAGTACAAAAAATTGCACACAGTATGCTCTTTGCTTTGAATAACAATGCATTGGGGATATTTTAAATCTAAGTAACAATAATTGGCAGGCACTGTACATGGATTTGAGTTCATCTACAGCAATTTAGCAAAAAAAACTCAGACACAGTTCAGTTTTCCTATTGGTACACCCCAACGAGTTTAAATTCAATTTAAATTTAATTTCACCATGTGTGATCTTTCACAAAATGAAAACCTATTAAAATTACTTCAGAAAGATACATACCATGCTTGTATAATTTTTTGAATTTCAAAGAATTTCAGAAACGTTGCACTGGAAGTTGACTACTTCAAACAAAACTCCTTACCCACTGAACAAAAAAGCCCAATGTTTTACACCACCTCACATGCTACCCCCAGCCAGAGTGAGCTCTACTATCAACACCTTCTGGTGAATTCGCACACCAAATTTTGCAGAAAAGCAAGGGGAAAAAACCCAAAACAATGATAAGACTGAAATACTGGTGAAAGAGGCTAAGACTTCCTGAACTTCACCTGTGCTTTCCAGCTTAATGGTATACAAGTTAACAAATATCCCTGCTACCAATTTAGGAGAAGGGGAAGCTGACAACGTTTCATGCATGTAAGAAAAAAAAATATAGATGCTCATTATTTTAATTTAGTATCTATATTTTCATAAGGAACAAAAATCTGACAATGACTGCTGAACATTCACTCACATATGTTCATTATAATTTAGAAATTAACTCATACTTACAGAATGAATGAGTGGTCCTAATACAATCCCACTGTCAACACATCTGCCCGTCACAACAATATCAGCCCCAAGGTCTAGAGCTCTGCTTATCGGTCTTGCCCTAAAAATGACAAAACACAGCAGTAAGTACTTTCATCTTTTAAAGCATCATTAAAAAAACAGTTCCTTGACACACACAGGTTAAGAATCACTTAAAAACTGCCTAGGAAATCAGTAAAATCTACTTCAACAAACTTGTTGTTAGGTACGTACATCAAGATTATTTTCAACAGCAGTCATCAGGGCACTATTAAATTCAGGTACCTAAATAACATAACTGAAACACTTCTCTTTAATGTCTACGGAAACTTTCTTGAGCGAAGTGCAGAGAGGGACACCTCTATCATCAACTACTGAAAAGAGTGTTTTTCAGAGATGCACTAACCATTTAATTTGTAGATGACTGTATAAAGACAAACATTTTTCATGGATAAAGCCTCATGACTTATCCCTCCAATTTTAAACCTTTCAGGTCAATTACCTAAGTGATTTAAGAACTCGCAATATTGTCCAACTTCAAACGCAGTGTGCAAGAACAGGATCACCAAGATCATCAACTGGAAGAGATGCAGGTGACCACTGTCTCATTTCTCAGTCCTTCCCCTTTATTAGATCTGACTAACATTGATTTATCTGAAGTGGATGATGACAATGAAAATGTGACTTCACAAAGAGGTAGAACACCTGCACTCAGATTTTATGGAAACCGTAAGTATCATAAAGGAGGGACAGGAGATCTTTCAGAGCAAGTGACCACCCTGAAAAAACAGTTTCCAAAATTTCAAGAGTACAAAGCCCTGCACAGAGCTCAGTGCAACATAACGGAGCCTCCTACAGAACTCTGACTACATCCCAGTACTTGAATTCCTTGCTTGCACTTCTCTAGGACAAGTAAACAGTAAACTACTCCACTCTGCAACAGAATACTCAGCATATGAAAAATCATTTTTGCAATTGTTGTAATTGAACTAGAACTGTTTTGGCTCGAACTAAACCCTGATGATTCACAGGTGGTATCTTGCTGAGGAGTTGTAACTTACAAGGTTATAACTAAAACCTGATTTACAAGTTACAAACAAATTTTTTTTCTGGTTGCCTGAATAATTCAAAGGTGAACCTCATATACTAAGCAGTTCTAACTGCAAAGCAAAACAAATTCCTGTATTCAATGTGTTAGATTTAGTTGTTCATAATAAATACAACTTGCTAAAATAACTCACCCAAGATACACATTCATGCTGTGAATATTCTCTGGAAATTGTTTGCCATTCTCTAAATCAGTGATACCAGCTCCTTTTAAGTTCTCTTTCTGTTAGAAAACAAGCAGAACACCAAGCTATGAGTATTTTGAAGTTTCTACTGTAGGTATCTCATTAGTATCAAACAACAGATCCACTTCACAGCAACTCTAAGCCAAGTATAATTATTAAAAGTATTAACAATACCAATCAGTTGAATGGCTGAAAGCCTTAGATACACTTTTAACCACAACTTTTCCAGCATGAAGAAAATTAAAGCAGTCTTTAAAGAATGTAATGTTCATTTATATATGACCAACAACAATGAACTAATGTATTTCCTAGGCTTTCAGCTGTCTTTAACTGCTGTAGAACTAAATAAATCAAGCATTACAAACAGAAACGTATCTGCCACATCTGCTATGGTGTCATGGCCAGAAAACACGGCTAATCCTGTAGTTTCATATGGTACTTAGAATAAGTTGTTTTTCCAGGAAAGTAGGTGGAGGGGAGGGTGTGTTTTTGACCATGAATTAGGCAGCTTGGCAATCCAGTGGACTGAGGGGACAGTGACTCCATAGACACAATGTCCATGTAAGCTGTAAATAGTGATTTACAAGTGGGATCTGTAGTGTGGAGAAAAAAAAAAAAAGGAACTTCCACCCTGAACTAATTTGGTATTCTATGTAATGACTGAAATCCTTCAAAACACAAGTAACATTTAGCATGCCTCATGTATCAACAGCAGGAGCTGTCTGTAGACTATATAAGCTGTGTGCTTTTTGTTCCTGTAAGTTACGTACTGACAACAGCATAGTAAAGAATGCAGTTCAGATCAGACATGTCCATAACAAGCTGAAATAGCAACCACTTTACTGTTGTACCAGCAATAAAATTCTGGCCCACAGACAATAAAGTAATTTCAGTTGGGCAGAAATTTCTTAAAAGGAAGTCCAAGCACCACACATAACTTGCAAATAAAGATTCTTACTTGACGATCTTCCACATTCAAGAGCATGCAAGGAGTATCAGATCCTATGCAGATAAATAATTTTACAAGTTACAGGCAGAGATTTAACCACAGTGCAAACCTCTCCTCTCTTAATTACTATTATGTATAAAGTCTTCCAGGTATGGCCAGCATTTTTTTCTTCAGATTTCATAGATAAAGTGTAATTCTTTAGGTAATAAAAAAATACCATGTATTTAATCTTTTCCTTTTTTTTTTTTTTTTCATTTTTAAACTTTAACCCTTTCACTTAAGATTACCTTACCTTAGCTGCAAACTAATTACTTAAAAACAGAAAACAGCTATCTATAAACAAAGTAACATCAGGAAATGCCTGTAAACCACAAAAAAGCTAGAAGGGACAAACATTTGAATTTGTGGTAGCTACACTATATTCAGAAGAATTAACACACATGACTATCTAGTTTAGACAGAACCAGTAAACAACAGCATGTAATAGCTTCTCCTGAAGAGCAGACAGATGTTATAGCAGATTCACATTTTGCTTCAAAAAGCTAAATAGAAGATCCATAAGCTTATAAAATTCACCCTTACTACATACCAAACACCAGATGTGCCAAGAATTATATTTATGCATTTAAAAAAACTTATAGCTAATGAAGAACAATGCTTCTCATAGCAGAAGACTACTGCATGAAGACACACAACATTCCTGTGGGATAGTAAATGTCACCTTCCTACTATACAGCCTCGTGCTACTCAGGCTTAAAACAACAAAAGTTAAATACCTCACTCATCAGATCATCCCCAGTAACAACAGCTATTTTCAAATCAACATCTGCTTTCTTTGCCACCTCCTGAAGCGCAGCTGCACAAGCAAGTGGATTAATTCCTCCGGCATTACTGATGACACGAACACCTAATAGAAAGAAAAAAAAGGTAAATAAAGTTCAGCAGCATCAATAATCAATCACCTGTACTTTAAAAAGTGTGCTGAAACACAAGCAAGGTATCACCTTTGCAAGGTAACAGACATTCAATCCAGCAAAATACAAAAACCACAATAAAATATGAACCACATTTAACCTGTGAAAGGATCAGAATAAGCCAATAGAAAATTGTTTAGTGAGAAATAACTGCTATAATAGTTCTCATTTATTATTTATGAATGGAAAGAGAAAGTGACCAGAAAGACACACATAACAAGGCAGACAGACAGCATCAAACATCTCTGACAGGAACAGTAGGAGATACTGTGACGCTTTACTAATGTAAACAAAAAAACAAGTGAGTAAAAAGTCATATTGTAGAACTGTGGGAATTTTCAAAAACTTAAATTATCTTGAAAACATCTAGATGTCACATTTTAAAAAAGATCTGTAAAGCAATCTGCCATTCACAAATTAAAGCTATAGTAAGACATACATGGAAACATACGTATATATTTAGGATTATAACAATTATCTTAAATCAACCCAATTTAACCATCAGTCCTGTATCCCACATCAATTACAATGTGATTCTTCATAGAATCCTAGAACAGTTTGGATTAAAAGCATCTAAGACATCATCTAGTTCCAAGTCCCCTGCTCTGGGCAAAGCTACTCAGGGCTCCATGCACGCTGGCCTCGAACACTTCCAGGGATGGGGCATTCAAAACTTCTCCTGACAACCTGTTCCAGTGCCTCGCCACCCTCACAGTGAAGAATTTCTTTCTAGCATCCAATCTAAATCCACCTCACCTTAAGGCCATTCCCGCTCCTTCTATCACCACACATCCCCGTAAAAAGTCCAGCTCTATTGCAAGCCCCTTTTAGGTGCTGAAAGTGCTGTAAGGTGTTCCCAGAGCCTTCTCTTTTCCAGACTGCACAGCCCCAACTCTGTCAGCCTGCCTTCATAAGCAGGTGCACTGAATTTACATACAAACTCATGCAAGGAGTAGCATACCTTTCCTGTGAATATCTTTTATATAGGGAGCCATGGCAGTGGAGACAAAATCCGGAGTGTAACCTAAAACCTGAAATAATTAAGAACTGTAACCATTCTTATAGGTAGGTCATCCCAACCCCTTTCCTTAACACAGAAAACAAGAAGAACAACTACCTCCGAAATTGTGTGGGTAACATGATGGGAAATGACATGAACACTTTCACTATATGAAAGTGAATAGATGCAAATAAATACAAGCGAGTAGAAACTTAAGGAACTTAAGGAACCGTGTCCCCGGAACCAGGTATGTCTTAAACACGCTTCGCGCCCGATTTGCGCTGAAGGAGGGCTCGGGAGGTCGGAAAGTAGCGCAGCGCACCCGCCCCGGCACTCCCAGCACGCTGGGGCCGAGCACCGGCTGTACTTACGGGAGACCGGGCCTTGGCGGCCGTCAGCAGCGACATGGTGATCTCGGAGAGGTAATCGAAGACGAGGAAATCTAGCTTCCCCCCGTAGAGCAGCTGCGGCACTGGCGGGGCAGGCAAGAAGGCACCATCAGCACGGGGCAGCCCCGCCCGTCCCTACCCCGGTGCCAGCCCGACCCGACCGGGCGTGCGGCGGCGGCNCCCCCGGAGCGCCAGCAGCGCGGAGCAGCTCATGGTGGCGGCGGGCGGCAGCGCGGGCACCGCCCCGGCTACGGCCGCACAACACTGGGCTGGGGAGGAGCTGGGGCCTGCGGAGGCGATTGGGAAAAGGGGCGGGAGAAGGTTCATAAATGCCGAGTGCGCGGGAAAGAGTGCAGGGCGTTGTGCGGGCGTAGTTGCTGTATGCATAGTTCTAGTGAGCTGGGGGGCACTGATGGGTCCAGCCCGTGCCCGGGCCCCAGGCTGGACGCGGCTCGCTGGCGGCGGTGCGGGGCTGTCGCAGCCCCGGGGAGATGCGGGCTTGGCGGGGGCATCCCCCCGGGNCGCATCCCCCGAGGCGTGCGGCCGTGTGTCCGGGCAAAACCTCGGCGCTGGAAACGCCGTCACACGCTCCGGGATAACGTCGGAAGCGCGTCAGATAGTCCGGTTAGGGAATCCTTACGAAACAGTTGTCTCTTCTCCTAAATACAAAATGCGTTTGTTAAAAAATAAGGCTTTCTGTGCGGGGGTGCACGTCTCTGTTCTGGGAGACAGGGTTTCTTAGGTCCCGGACTGAATTCCTAGGTTGTGGGAAGCCAGGAAATTCCCTCGTATACAAGGAGGAACAATTTCCTAGTCCTGACGTCTGAGCTGGAGGGCTGCCTCTGGACATCTCCACAGAGAGCTAATGATGTACAGATGCTCCAGAGCAAATCCTCCGTGTCTGACATGAACAAGAACTGTGCCTGAACCAGAGTCTTACGTGTTGCTCTGACACTGTAACAACTTGGCCTTCCTTAATAAGTAAAATTCTTTCAAAGTGGGGTTGAATTATACCTTGCAAATGATACAGTAATGAAATCGGGAGTCTTTGCAGGTGTGATGGGAAATAAAACGTTTGGAGTAACACTGGCAATGCTAAGTATGTGGTGATAATGGAGAAGGTTTTACTGATGTAAAAAAGTAGCAATGTTGAAAAGAAATAAGTACTTCTAGAAATTGTTGGTAAGACTTGCAGTTAAATTATTTTCACATTGTGATTAGAAATAATGCAGTTGAGAGAAGATAGGAAATAGTCATGCTGTGATCTCAGAATTTGGTTCTTTATTTAGGGAGGTACAATTTTTCCTATTGTACAATTTCCTTATTGCAAAGAAGGGCTATAAAGCACCATTTTATGTTCTCAGTGCCTGAGTGATGAACACTTCCTGTCCTAATCTGTTAAACAGGCAGAACCAAGGAGATCATAAAGAAAGAAAATTTGGTTCCCTATACAGATTTTTATTATTACACTATGAAAGTATTTCCTTATTATGGTGATAATTTGCAGGTTCTGTGTACCTGTAAACTAGTAAACATCCCTCCAGGTAATGTATGCATAGTTGACCCCAGAGAGCTTTGTCCTAAATATATATTTATTGTAGCTCGTTAAAGTCAACTTCGAAGCAAGAATCAGAAAGACCACTGTCTGAATACATGGCTATCCATATAGACACAAAAACAGATGCTTTCTGTAAATATATTTTAAAGTGTCTTCCACGTGTGTTTTGATACGGAATACATTGCAGTTAGAGGCCAACATATTGCAGCGTGGCAGGAAACGTGGCTAATCCTCTGCAAGGCATGCAATCCTCTCAGATCCCGGGGTGAAATTCAAGTGTAGTTTGCCTTGGCTGAGACTACCAACGTGCTGCAGTCCTCCCTTTCTGCGCTTGAACGCATCCAAAATAAAAGTCAATTACTAATAAACAGAATTATTGATAACCCATGGATGTAAGTAAATGTTAAGTGAAGTAAAACTCACTGGAATGGATTGGGCCACGTTTTCATGCTGCAGAACTGAGCTGGGCGTGAGAGGAGCTGGCTGCTGAGGCCAAGGGACCCAGGGGCCAGCAGGGGGCTGTGTTTCACCGCTGTACGCATCCTCCTCGCAGAACAATCCCAGGCCCAAAAACAATCACCTGCTCCCAGCAGCATCCTCTGTGCATTTCTTTCCCTCCGGATGAACCGCGCATTTTATCTGTATTGAGAAGTAAATATTCACATGCACGTGTGTGCGGTGGTGAAACAGTTTCGGAATCTAGAAGGTGCTTTATTCTTTTAACTTCTCTCAAGTATTTTCATGGCATGGATTTTTACAGCCAGTGCTCATGGTTCGAGGGAAGGATTGGATCTTGCTTTGTCAGAAGCCGTTTCAAGGTCCTTATGGAACCTTAAATACAATTTTATCAAATTTGCATATGGATGTTGACAGCTGTGTGAGACAATTAATATCCAACATACGAAGACACACCCATTAGTTGATCTCCCAAAAATGCAAGGAAAGGATTTAGAATCGTTTCCATTATTTGCAATGGTGCAGTGAAGTGATAAAGGGATTCTGTATTCTGTTGGTTCCCACTGCGAATTTGTTTCTTACTCAATTTCTACTTGTCCATAAATGAATAGACTATTCAATAAGCTTATTGAGATTGCAGCAAAATCATCCATTTTTCTGAGAGAGTAATTTATTCACAATCTCTATCACCTCCACTTCACAGTTTATTTTCTTAAAATAGACTGAATTTTCATTACCATCATCATTCCATCCTGAGCAGTAATGATTAGCTCAGAGCCCGCTGTTTTATACATGAAGTTAGGACTGTTTTAATGAAAACACAGACAAGTTATATAGTGGTTCTTTTCCAGGTGGGCTTGGCAAGCAATGCTCTGTGATGGTCAAGTCTTAATTTTTTTGAGATTTTTTGAGATGATTTAAGAGATTTTAGGAACAGCTTATTTCTCTCTGAGGACATCAGATGGCACTGTGTGGTTGTCAGTGAAGCCCAAAAGAAACTACAATAAGTAACAAGGCTGTGTGAAATTCATAGACAGGAGGTGGTAGTAAAGACTTGACTGTATTTATGACCTGTGTAGGGGATATGGATCAAAAATAAAAGCTGTCACAACTCACTCTCATGATAGGAACCCATTGCTTAATGTAAAATCTTTAAGAATAGGCCAGAATTCCTCTCATAATTTATAAGAAGAAAGTGGAGCAATGAAAAACCTTCTGGCTTTATTTTTTATGCCAGAGAAAGATAAAGACTATAGATTTAAAAAAAAAAAAAGTAATAAGGAATTATTACCATCTCTTATGGTTTACGTGTAGATAAATCTGAGCTTTGCTTTCCTTCAGTGACCCTAAATACTTAATATTTACATTTAATTGCTATTACTGTTAATGTTTCAGACTTAAACCTGTGCCTCTCTTCCTGTAAACAGATTCGTGCACCAGCATGGAGCACAGATAATGTGTAAAAGAGCTGTGGAATTCATGCTTCTCCTTCCATCGTCCTGAATTAATGGCATTCAAGCCCAATCCTGGAAGCCGGGAGGACATCACAGGGTACATTTTTTCCAAAACAAATACACTTCCCATTATATTTCTAGGCTTTTTCTGACAGTCAGGCTTCCTCTGATTGCTTAAAAAGGTACAAGCCAAATATTTCACAGGCCAGGGGCTTACTGAGAAATACATTACATTTTTGCCATATATCCTTTCATGTTGTTGTCAGTAAGTTCCTGTCCAAACCAATAATATCAGCCTATATGTTCTATTATTGAAGTAGGCTCTGTTTAGTTTATTGAGCCTCTGTCCTCTCAACTAATTACAAAATACTCAGCAAATATTTGAATTTACTACTTATCTCATTCCCACAAATTAGTGCATCTCTTTGTTTAACAAATAAGTTCACTGTTCTTGCCCTCAAGGTAAAGTATACACTGCAATCTCTTTTCTGCAGACAGTCTGAATACCAACCTTTTCTAAGTGAATCAACAGTTGAAAATGGTTTCTGTAGATCAGTAACAGCAGAGAATTTACTGTGTTGCATCGAATATGCCTAAATAAGGCATAAACAACTGAAAGCTCAATAGTGATGTTTCACTGAACATAGTTTAGGGCTTTATAATATTTTAGTAGATTTTTAGAATTTCACGGTGTAACATCCTATGCTCCAGGACACAGAAAAACCTCAGCTATGACAAAACAACAAAATGAGTTATCTTCTGAATCATCTTGACTTCATTCCTTTATATCACATTCCTTTTCTTGAGACATAAGTTCACTCTTAATACTTTAGCTTTGAAAGACGTTTAAATAAAATATTTAGTGCATGAAATTAAGTAAGCAGAACTAACTAAACGGAAACACTATAGGATTTTTCTAAAATAAGATAATAGCTTATTCAAACCATATATGGTTTGAAGAGATGGTATATGAGATATCTTCTGAAGACATCTCATATCCATAAGCCACATATCTGGCTTATGGATATGAGATGTCTTCAGAAGTACTGTGATAACAAAATTGCCTTGATTTTTGGCCCTTTAATTGTTACATATTTATTTAAATTTGTTTACAGTAATTTTTTAAGTCAAAATAAGAACTGTGTATTAAAGCAAAAACCCTTGGTTACTCTTTGCAGGAAACAAAGTGTCTTTTATGTTTTTAAAAGTGCTGACATGAAAAGTCAGGAATCAATGTAACTTTCATGTTTTGATTTAAGAAAATATATTAGCCTATAATTATTAAAGGTGGAGGTAACAAAATATCCCAGAATTTCTTTCAAAATGAAAGGTTCTGGCTGACATGAAATACATACATTTCTCACTGTTCTTCACTCAGTTATCAAAGAAACAACTGTTTGCAGTCAGTATTTGAGCTGAAGCACAGCAGGTACCTGTACCGGTATCACAAGTGTAATGACATTAAAGGTTCCCCTTTGCCCAGCAACTGATTTTTGTTTTCTCATTTCACTTCAGGAAAAATGAGGAAGAAATGTGCTGCACAGAGTGCACTAGCCAACTGGAAAAAACAAATGTTGTGATTAACCTTTTGCCCACATTTTGAAAATTGAAAGAGAAAGACAGGTTACAAAACTTTTTTTTTCATTTTCACTTTGGTGCACTTGGCTTTCTTGCCAGCCTTCTCTACTAGACAGCTTTTTAGTTGTCTCTATTTCTCATCCTAATTATGACTCACTCATTGATTGACCTAGGGAAGGGATTTTGCCCACTAATCTGTTTAATGCAAGCAGGGTGATACACATTGGTGATGGGTAGCAAAGCGTAGTAGGGACTTTTTTTCAGTATTTACCACTTTGTATTTTTCAATATTTATCTTTAAACAGGAAAATTATCTTCTGCAGCATCTAAAAAAATGCAAGTTCATGTCAAGTCCACCGAACGCTTTCAGTTGAACAGTAATAAAAGCCCATTGGAAATCTTAAAACTCATCACTAAAGCATTTCTAAAAGGTTGTAGACTGGTTTTTCAGGTTAGATTCTTAAGGCAAGTAAGTATGAGCTTAAAAAACAGATGTTTTTCTAAGACAGCCATAAAGATATTCTGATATTCAGGAACTAATTTACAGACACAAACATGTATCTTCTGGTTTGTTTTTCTAAGAAAGGTTTTCTATGAATGATGGGAAGGTGTTGGATAGTGTCCCAGTGGCTGACAAAAAATACTAATCAATATTGAGTTGAAGAAACCGCTTTCAAACAAATAATGATTCACCTTTACTCCTCAAAAATCAATTGCAGGAAAAGACTACACTGAGTTTGGGAACTCTTCCTTCCACCTGTGCTGCACGATTTGTTCCTCATCTGTTACCAAACCAGCAACAGAATTACTGGAAAGAAAACACTGGCCTGAAAATCAACACGGCTAAATTAGGCTGGACAGGTCTGAGGGTACAATTAGGTCTCTAGCACACTTGTTGGTAAGTGGGTCAGCTGTTTTGCAACCAAGACCCACCAAGACAAAATGGTATGCAAGGGAGGAAAAATACCATGCAGTCAGTCCAATAAGAATATGTATTGCTTTCAACTTAATTAAAAGTAGGAATAAGATCTTTGTAAGGTGATAAATAAGATCTTTGAAAGGTCAAATGACAGAAGAAAATAAAAAAGAAGCAAATATATGAAATGATTAATTATTCATGGCCATGTAATCAGTGAAGGAAACAAAGATTTCCAGGTTTAAATATTTACATCTTCTGCTAAGAAGTACCACAGCTGTGACCACAAATACAGCTAAGCAACACTTTTATTTGCAGTGTGCAAATATTTGGTAATCATTAAGGCAATGTTGAAAATTGACTCCTTCACAAATGTAAATATATACAGTGATAATTTTGTGTAACATAAGCATCTGACTGAAAATTCAGGTTTCCTGTACCTAACCCATGTGTAGGGATAATCTTTTGTTTTTCCCACCACTTAGACATTTATCTTGAACACTGGAACTCTATTTATACATTGTTATTATGTAATTATAGCCATTCTCATGCTTTAATTGTAAAATCTTGGGGGTTTTAATTCAAGATTAACTAGGCTTTTACTGCCAGAGTTCACTGTTGTCATCTTTTCTGACTCCTGAAATTCTAGGAGCATAAGACTTTTTTTTTTTCTGCTACCAGATAGTCTTCTGACAGAGTTTCAAGCCTATATGTACTACTTCTAGTGACAAAAGGGCAAGATATGTTCTTTATCCTGTCAGAGGATGAGACATACCTGAATTGTGCCATGTGGTTCACCTATTGCATCATGAACGGTACGTGCCCATCTGTACTCTGCAGTGTACATCTGTGTTAGAGCTGTTACTTTGCAAAGTTCATACCAGCAACCTACTCATGCTGTCTTTTTATCTCTAAGGAAATCCTGCTGGTGCACAGCCTCTGGAATGGTATCTCTAGCACCCTGTGGACTCTTGTGTCATGAACTGCAGGGAAGAAGCCAAGCAAACTCAGTGTATGAGCAGCAGTGACAAGGAGGTTCAGCAGTAGTTTCCTCAGTCCATCTAAACACCACCAGTGAAGCAGCAGTAAAAAACACAGCAGCAGACAGACTTCTGCCCAGTTCTATTTACTTTATTCTCACACTTAAGAAAACAGAAGTAACTCTCTAAAAGATGGAACCATGTCCTATTTGTATTGGTAAAGTGCGCATTCTGCACATGGCTCTTGAAAGTAATTAATACCAGATTTGTAAAGACAAATCTTGAGCATCAGTCATCCTTTGGAAAAGACTTTGGCAGCCTGACAGCTAACTCACTGGTCATCACTACAGTTACTGGAAAGCTGACTCTCCCAGGAACAATACTTCAGCCTCACATAAGAGTCACATCAGACTGATTTTTGGCATATTAAACACTCCCATTTCCTTCTGGCCATGTGGTGAATGTTCTCCATGTTTCAGGGCCTAATTATATCTATTTTTCTAATAATCTGGTTCCTATAGAATGCTTTTTTTCTGTGTTTTATATACCTATTAAGCCAAGTTGAAACATTGATGTTGCTGTACAGAGATGAAGTCATTTGCCTGAAATCACAAAGCTGACCCCAGTAATAACAGATCTATCTGTGAGCCCCATTCTCACCAGTCTTCTCATCATTTGTTCAAACATGGAACGGAGTCAAAATCCTCATTCAACATTGCCTTATCACACATCGTGCTGTACAGGCACTAAATCAGGCTTCCTTTGCAGAAGCCATAGTTCAGAGACCAGGTCTGTCATGAGTGGAAAGGTGTTGATGCCACAATACAGATAGCATGCAAAAGGACACACTGAAGTAATTTGCTGGAACAAAGCCCATACAGAAGATGGGGGTTGTCAGCACTCTTGTAGCAGTATTGAATAAGGCAGATACCAACATTAGTTCCCCTGCAAGGAAGCATGGACCAAAGTCATTAGAATGGACTCACTGTGTCGAAAGATAGGGAAAATTCTTAGTTCCATTGCCTGTGAGTAACAGCATAGACTTCTTCTCACAGACTTCACAGATATGCCACTGCCCAATGACTTTACATTTATCTGTCTTAGTTTTGTCATCCAGAGAATAGAGAAAATTATGTCGAGTTTCTTTGCAAAGCATGTAGAGATCTGTGGCAGGAAAGGCCTACATAATCTCAAAATATGGTTTATTATTTGGCAATTGATAGCTGGTACAGGTAATTCAGATTGCTACTGTGGCTTTTCCCTGTGCTATTGGAGTGAAGCTTCTGCCAGCCCTGATTACGAAGCGATGTGTGAGTTTGATTACACCTGTGGCTAGGTGTAGCATCTTCGTGCCTTGTCTCATCTTCCTACCTCCCCTGAGACCTGGCTGGAGCAGACATCGAGGGACTAAGCGCAAAGCGCGTTCTGAACACGGGAGGAGTGTATGTGCAAATTCCGGGAATCCACCTCAGATCCCCACCCCACGTCTTCCCACCAGCTTGCAGTGCCCGCCCCCAGGTTCAGCCTGCAGCCTTAAACTGCTGCCGCCCTGTGCTAGGTTGAACATTCTCGGCTGCTGGCTGCACCACTGCTTGGCCAGTCGGCAGCACCTGGTGGGACAGACAGGATGGGGCTCAGGTTGTGCAGCTGGACTCCCCTGGGGTCTCTCCTCTCCCTGCTCTTTTCTACCAGCATGGCGGTAAGTGAAGGGACAGCGTTTAGGAAACGTGTTAGTGCAGAAAGTGGTGTTGAAGAAAATCCACTAAAAATGGCCCTCTCTCTTCTCTTCAGTACATTGCTACCAGAGAAAACTGCTGCATATTGGATGACAGATTTGTAAGTACCTGGACAATTTTCTTTTATCTTAAGAATGTAATTGAAGCTTTCCTATGCTGATTATTAACTAGTGTTATCACTTAAACCTCATAATCGTTTTCCATACTTATTGAGTGTGCTTTGCTTAAACGTGTTATATCTTAATATATGCTTGGTAAAAGTGTACAGGAGCTTGCACTGTGGATGAGAGCGCATATCCAGCAGATGCTGTAATAATGGCATGCACTGTTTTCATCCTATGTGTGTACATAGTGTGAAAGTAAACTATCTCTGAAAATTCAAATACTGCAGACAAAGTCTGCTGCAAATGCCTGCCCTTTTTTATCCTTTATAATTTGTGTCAGCAGTCTGAAAGTTCCTCTGCCCAAATACTCTGCTCTGCTTGCTTTGCCCCTGAAACATTGCCAACCTTTTCTCTTTACTCCTTAGGGTAGCTTCTGCCCAACTACTTGTGGCATTGCAGACTTCCTTAATAAATACCATCCTGCTGTGGATAATGACCTGCAGGAAATGGAGATAATTTTGCAGCGGATTTCTAATTCCACGGTAACAGCAGACCATCTGATTCAACACATCCAAGGCCTCTATCCTTCAGACAAGCAGACATTACCAAGTGAGCATATAAAAATAAGTATACAACTGAAAAATATTATTTATGTGGTTTTCTTTTTTAAATTTGCCTAACTACAATTATTTTGTGACTTTTCTGTTTTACAGATTCAATTGACAGTTTCACTCAAAAGTCCAGGAAAATAATTGAAGAAATTATCAGATATGAAAATACTATATTGTCTCATGAAGCTACTATACAGTAGGTATCTTCCACTTATTTTATCAATGACAATTCAATTTGTTTTCTTTCTGTTCTTTTGTCAAGTGCCAAAAAGCTTCTCTCAGAAAGGTCTTTTGTGCTCTTGTGGACAGTTCTGCCCACACATTCATTGGTAGCTGCCTAGCAAGACACAGAAGGATCATGAGGATCTGATAATGAATTCTCTGCTCACCTGACGAACTATCAGTTGTGCAAGAAGTGCAAGATAAGAATGTCATGAAGCCTGGCAATATTTTTTGTTTATGTTTCTCCTGCTGTGCCAGCTATCCCTAATTTTTTTTTTCGTGACCTTTGGAGGTCATGAGTTTTTGCTGTAAAGCAGAGTATTTGGAATGTCTGTGCAATCATTCACTCTGGGCAATTTTGCTGCATATATCCATGAAAATTAGCTCAGTTACCTAGTTCTAAATCATAACTAATTATAAACTCAGTAGCAGTAGTCTTTTATAGGTTGACATTGGAAATAAAATTGAAAATATCATTAATGTTTCTAAATCTCGAGAATATCTTTTTTGACAGATCTCCACTTCTCTGACATTGTGTCTAAGATTATTCAGGCATTTTGACATTTACAGCAGCTTATTTAGAGCACTTGTGTTTTACAAATACATCCATAATTGAGGAGGAGTTTATCATTGACTTCAGGAGAGCAAAGTAAAACTTTCCTTAGAGTTATGTTCACACATTTATTACTGGTTAGAGTTTTGCTGATTAGAGTCAAGTTTTGCATACGGTTGAGTTTTGCATGAGGGTAAGCATGTGCTTTCCTATTTTACCTGTCCTTAACTCTAAATACCAGTGCTAACAGAGGCACTCCATTTTACAGGGGTGCATGTTGCAGCACGTTAGATACATGAGGCATGTGTCCAGGGAAATAAGTGTATGTTACACACTCTCAAACGGCAGATACAACAACCCATTTTTATGTCTCTTTGTCCAGACAGTTGACAGATACACATATAATGAATGGCAACAGGATCACAGAGCTGAAAGAGAAGGTTGCCCAGCTTGAGTTACTCTGTCAGGAGCCGTGCCAAGACAGGGCTGAAATTCAGGAGACAACTGGAAGAGGTGTGCAAAATGCTTCCTGTATGGTGGAGGGTTAATCCAGCTGCAAGTGCTGCCACTTGGCATCACAGCAGTGATTTGCTCATAATCTTATGGGTCACAGACTTCTGCAAAGATAAGTAAAATTGCAGATTATAAAACTGGTCACTGTAAGTTAGGTGCTTTGCAGGCAAGGATTCAGGTGGAACATAGTTCTTGCTTGTGTCCTTTTGGCCAAAATACGATTATCCCAAAACATGTGCTAGACATGAAGGCCATGACTAGGGTTTCCATGGACCTGGGACAAATAGAAGATAACTCATTATCACATTTCTACTAAGCTATGTGGAAAAAAAAATATTCCATTAGATCCAGAAGTGTCTTTCTTTGTTGCTGTAGAAATCAATGCAATGACTATGTTTTATACTGCTTAAACCCTATGTGAGACAAAATTCATCTTCACCTTAACAAGTCCTGTGGCCCATGGTAGGATTTTTTATGACAATGGCATTGAAGTATGTGGACTAAATTCCTAACTTTGCAAAAATTATATTTAGATAAATTACATTTCTTTCACTAAAAAACTTACAATATAAAATAAATTTGGGGAAAGAATTGTAGCTGGATTGAAAATGATCTTTGGAATATCTTTACTTCAGATTGCCAAGACATTGCAAATAAAGGTGCAAGGAAAAGTGGTCTGTACTTCATCAAGCCTCAAAGAGCCAAGCAGTCATTCCTGGTCTACTGTGAGATTGACTCATATGGCAATGGCTGGACAGTACTACAGAGGGTATGCCACTTATGTGTTATTGCAATTGCATCAGCACTGTTTTTATGTACCTACATATGATACATATCTTTTTGACTGAGATTTTTATCTTTGGTTTTGGTGTTCTTGTTTTTTTTTTCCCCAGAGACTGGATGGGAGTGAAGACTTCAGCAAAAATTGGGTTCAGTACAAAGAAGGATTTGGACATCTGTCCCCAGATGACACCACAGAGTTCTGGCTGGGCAATGAAAAGATGCATTTAATAACCACACAGTCCACTCTGCCATACACCTTACGAATAGAGCTGGAGGACTGGAATGGCAAAAAAAGGTATTTGCTTATGATGCTTCTGAAGATGACAGCTTAAAACCTACTGCTCCCACTGCTGCATCAGTTTGTAATGATAGAAGTTCACTCTTAAGAGATTATGAACCCTTAGACCAGCTAACATGTGCATGAAACTGCTGTGGCTCCTGAACTTACAGCTGTGCCAGCAGTCACTGGCTGTGACTTGTTGCCAGGCACACGTGCCTGTCAGAAGGCCACATGCTGTCAGCACTTATTTTTTAGGCAGAAAGAATCTGTTCCTTCTCTTTAAGTTTCTTTGTCTTGCATATCTTATGGACTACATGGTCATTATAGGTCCCTTCTATTCCGTTCTGTTCTATTATTTTATTTGTTATTTCTATTTCTGTTATGAACCTGGGAGATTATATGTCTGCATGTGTGTGTGTTGATAGTGTAGATATTTCATACATCACTAAAGACTAGTAGTCAGAAAATATATCTGATACAAGTTGATGGGATTTGTGTCACTGAACTGAGGCCCACAGTCACATAGAAACCATTTCTTTTAAGATGCTAGGATGCAATAAATGCCTCTTTTGCTGTTTTAACACTGATGTATTTTAATCTGTGCATGTGCTGGGAAGGCAGCATGCTCATATCCAGCGTTGCCCTCTCTCCACAGCACTGCTGACTACGCTGTGTTCAGAGTGGGAAGTGAGGAAGACAAGTATCGACTGACCTACGCCTACTTCATCGGGGGTGAGGCCGGGGACGCCTTCGATGGATACGATTTTGGAGATGACCCAAGTGACAAATCCTACACCTACCACAATGGCATGCGGTTCAGCACCCATGATAATGACAACGATAACTATGAGGGCAACTGCGCTGAGCAAGACGGATCCGGGTGGTGGATGAATAGATGCCATGCTGGCCACCTCAATGGCAAATATTACATAGGTAAGGTGTCTTCTAAGTGTTCATAATCCAGGACACCACGTTTCAGTGACAAAGGAAAATGAGTCATGTTTCTTAAGTACACCTTGCCTTCTGGATTTTCCAAAGCTGGCATAGCCTGTTCTTTGCAAAAATTGGTAACACCAGTAGTACAAATTTATGACTGGTCTCCATTCCAAAGTGGGAGAATCAATCCTGAGAGAAGCAAAATGGGGGGAAAAGGCAATGAACAGGATCTGTTAGGACACTCATTGATGTCATGGAGGGGTCAGGACCAGAAAAATTTATGGGCACAGTAACTCTTTTAGAAAGCAACCAACTTTTTCACTCCAACTGGTTTTTCTTAGGTGGTGTGTACACAGCAGAGGATGCTGGTCCATCTGGATTTGACAATGGCATTATCTGGGCAACCTGGCGTGACCGGTGGTACTCCATGAAGAAATCTGCAATGAAAATCATCCCATTCAACAGACTGTCAGTAGATGGACAGCAGCACAACTTAGGCAATGTCAAACAGGTTCGACCACAGGGCTGAGGAGATACTTAAAATGAACACAGAACATTGTAATAATTTGAAAAACTGAGCATGGATAGCTGAAGTTAAGCCCACAACATTTTAGAGAAATTGGCTTCGTTTACCATTTTGTCACAGAAGTATTTGTACTTTGATTTTAGTGTACCTTCTACATTACTGTTTCTTTTAATGGATAGATAAATTGATAGTCTCATCATCAGGAATGCTTGCTTCTGTGTATTTTAAATGCTACCTTTTTAATTCCCAACTGATATAATATGTATGAACACTATCAGAAGGTCATCATAGCCTTGTTTATTTCTTTCATTAGAAGAACTTTAAAATACTCTCTTTTTTTTCTGTTTTAGGTTGGAGACGCATAAAGGACAATTTGACAAAGACCAGTCTGAGCAGGAAAAGCAGATCTTTTCTGTCTTAGACACTGAACTTAGCAAACATTACACGGTTCAGTTTTGACTATAAAACAACACTGACTGTAAGATACCCAAACCTCTTCCCTGAACAGTGCTTACCTCCATAGACAGTTATTTTTTCTGTACACATTCTCAATAAATTTTTGATTGTTACAAAAAAAGTCTGAGCTTGTTATCTGTGGTCTACAGTTGGCCAAACAAGACAAAAAAACCTTTGGATAGTTGGATCCAACCTGTTTGATTTAGTCATTCCTGAATTTCACACCAGCAGTTTCTGCTGCTAGTTTAGAGGCATATGTTTGACCTATTACTGTATAAATGTGACTAGTATCCATATGTTTTTCAGTTTTCTAATAAAGTGGTTTAGTGACAGATCAAAGGACATAGCAACTTGAAAGTAGCCTGTTTTGCTGCTGAAGACTATTTGATTTAGCTTACCACAAAGTAATGAATACATTTTCAGTTGGGATGTGCTACATAGTATCAATGACCAAAACCAGGAATTTTACTCCAGACCCTACATATTAGCAAGTTTCTTAAATTCTACTCTTAAATTCTACAGAGTAAGTTTCTTTTACTATATGACACATAGCAGTACGCTGTACGTCTATTATTCCCACACATCCCTCCTTTTTTTTTTCCACAGATATTTTAAAATTACTTCAACGTATTCAGTGCCATGCAACCAAAAACATATTAACATTTGCAGCAGAAATTGCTGTTCAAAGCTCAATTTCATTTTCTTCCTCTGGATCTGAGAATAATTTCACATGATCCACAAGCACAGATCAAGCAAATCCACAGCACAGATCAAGACCAGCAAAGGGTTTGCAATGCTGTCTGAATGTACCTCCTCAAAATCTGATGAGTGCATTTGAGGGGTGTGTTAGCCAACCAAATTAGATTTGTGGATAAATTACTCAACAAAAGATACACTCAGAGCCAGAAACTATCACTATCTCAAGCTGATGCATTAAGATGTGAAATAGGAAGTGTATCCTGGTCTTTAGCTACTTATGGAGGACCAGAGGTTTGCCTGGTATCTCTAAATAACACATTCAAGTGCTTTATTTTAGAGACAGGAGGACATGGCAGTGCTAAAGGAGACCTTAGAGCCAGTTTATGCTGCCTCAACAGTTTTCCAGTTTTGATGCCCAGATGTCTCGTGAGGCTGGTGCTGACCATCTTCCCTGGATCTGAACCTCCACATCACGATAAACTGCCAACTGCCTCTGATTTTTATTAAGATTTTGGCATAGTTGAATTTTTGCTCTTGGGCCAAAATCTAAGAGGAAGAAAGGTTTCCCAGGAGAGAAGAAGGCATCATTACCTAGGGTCAATGAGGTTAACAACAGCTTGAGAGGAGAGATGACCACTTCACACCACTGAGCTGGTATATTTGCACAACTCTCTTACACCCGTGTAAAACAAACCAGCCATGATGCACAGTTCACTGCCAGCCTTGATGCTCAATTCCTCACCAAGCAAAGCAGTTTTTCTGAACATTTTGTGCTGTAAGGCCTCTCCTTTGTCTCCATGGAGCTGAAGCAGTATGTGTAGAGAGGCTGGAGAGAAAGATGCAAGGGAAGGATTGGCAAGCTCAGTCTCCTGGTTGTGCAAACAGCCACTTGAGCAGCATTGGTTGAGTCCCTTCCACTTCCTGTTTTCAGTTTATGCCACCTATGACTTTAAGTTGATGTTATTCATATATTTGCAACATGGATTTAAAAAAAATATTTCTTTCACATCTGTCACTTTGATATCTGTATTTACACTCTGCTAGGTGAGAATTGTTATTGCCTCTCCTGGTTTAGATTTTGGCTGCAATTTGATGACAATCTGCTGTAATTACACACATTTCATGGATATGAACTAGCATTTTATGGATTGCTCACCATAACTAAGGCTTATTCTTCCAGTTGGTTTGCTGATGGGTGTCTTTAAGTTTTTACACATCGTATTAATCTCTGGAGAGGAGCATTTGCTCCTGTGGTCAGAAGGGTCAGAGTCAGTGAATCCAAGAAGCCTGATCTTTCAATGAAGTCCTGTGCCAGAGTTAATTGGTGAGTCTTCAAAATCCCAGTTCACTATTGTGTTATTTTCTGAAAGAAATCTGGCAAGACCCATGCCTCTGAAAGCTCCTTCCTATGGTAGTCAATCCCCTATCTATCAGAAAGAGGCTGGAAAAGACCTCCTATTTCTTCTAACTCTTAAAAATAGAATAATACTCTCAATATTATTTTTTGCAAGCAAGTACATTGCAACTGAACTTACGGCTCCTATTTTGTATACTGAGAGCTGAGTATATTCCTCTCTTCCAAATCATTTTTATCAGACATGATCCTCAGACTGTAGCCTATAGTAAAAGTTACCTGCATTTAGTTACCTGCACTCTCCTTTTATAAAAGTTTATTAAGGATTTGGTGGCCTTTCTTTCACACCTTGAGTTTGCAGTGACTCTTCCAAAGACCACTCTAGCACAAAACAGAGGAATCTCACTCCAAAGGCAAGGGGAAAAAAAGTTAATGATGAAGAGATAGAGGAAGAAAAAAAAATCAGATAAAGTGGATGAACTGCTGGACTTCTGGGTTCCTCGGTTCTGGAATATTGCATGGGGAAAATATGGGACAAAGTGGTGGGATTGACTAGTAATGACTTCAAAAGGGTTAGGTACTTTGAGGAGCATATGAAGAGAAGAATCCAGAGAAGAATCATGAATGAGCAAGTAAGAGGAGCAGAAGGCACTCCTTGGAAACTGATGGTAGGGAGGAGACACAGACAGAGCTGGGCAAACAAGGTGCAGCTCACAACTAGGGCACACAAACTACATCTAAATCCCAGACTGTTACTCTTGCATTCAACCAAGAGCAGGGCAGATGAAGTAGTGAGCTGCACTTCTGTACTTTGATCCTGAATTTAAAGTTAAATCCAAAGTTTATCTAGCTCTTGGCCTCCAGCCTTTCAAACAAACACTGTCAGAAGTGACTGAATGATTGCAACATGAAAGCAGAGGTACAGGCTGAAGGTCAGGCACAGATTCAGCCCCTAACTGTAAAGCCTGAGAAGCTCCTCCTTCACCCCAGCTTCCCCCAGCAGTTCCCTTTGCAGCAAGCAGGAAACCCTTTTTAGTGCATCTAATGTTTATGATCAGATATCAACTTTTTTCCAGTCCCTCTAGCCTTGGTAGCCGTGTTTTACTTGGACCAGAGTTAAGTCTACTGGGTTGGAGTGTCATCAGAAAGCTGTGCCATCCCTCAGGGTCAGAAGAGGTCTGGAACATGCTACTTGCCATGTCCCATGTTACCCGGGTGACCAGTGCCTGGAACACCACCTAGCAAATTGTCACATCCTCTGTCAGCATGGTTGAAAAGGCAGAAATTCTTTATGTGCTCTTACTATTATTGATTTTTAAGGCCTATTAAATTACAAATATTATTTTGTTACTTATGATCACAAAATCAAGCATCAACAAACTGAGAAAAGTTAGAACCAAGGTGACATATCCCTGCATTATGGAGTATGCTTTAGTTGTTGCATATTTTGTAACACATATAGTTAGCAAGACACGGTGGGGCACAGTGGTTCCTTGCTTACACCTGATACCCTGCAGAATTAGGTGCTACTCCTGCCCTGATCACCCAGTTCCTGTGGGACTGGAGCCAAGACACCCACATGTCTCAGAGCTGGCTGCCAGCTGTGCCCCCTGAGCTGTGGTGCCAGCACAGGGAGGCAGCTCCAGCAATGGGATCTGCATGTAGGGTGTGCTCTGAAGACTTCAGACTACCAAAATGGATCCCAAAAATTAACAGCTATTTTTTTGACTTAACCTTCTCAGCTGATTTCTACAACTGTGAAAAAGGGAAAGGCATGGCCAGGAAATTAGTGTAATGTACCATAGGAAAATCCTTGAAGCATTAAGCAGTCTGCAGAGCATCATCCTGCAGTGAAAAGGGTGTACAGCTCTGGGTAGATGCTTGCCTGTGGAGCACCATCTTCATGCTCAGTGTGAGGCAGAAGGGGCTCAGTGGAAGAAATGTCATATGTGATTCTGTGGTAAAGCACTGCCCATGACTGTATGTCCAAGGAGAACCCACAAAGGTTGCACCTGCAATTCTTATGTTCCTGAGCATGATCACAACCTTGTGATTATTCACTAGACTTTTATATCTATTATAGAGCCAAAAATTGAGGTTTTGAGTTTGAGTGGGAGATTCTCCATGGATCTCAGTATGTTTTGTTCAACACCAACATGTAGGCAAAGTAATATCTTCCTTTTTCAAATATCAGCTCTTTGTTTATGCAGCCAAATGCCCATCACACCGAATGTGTGTTTTCAGCAGGTAAGCACTGCTGGATCCCACTAGTGCTGACATACATCTTCATTGACTGCCCAGTTACAAGAAACAGTTCTAGACAGAATTTTTTCCTGGAATTCTTGGTGTTGTCCGCATGTTGGCATTGAACAAACTTATCTGGAGCAAATAGCACCAGAAACTTGTGCAAGAGGCCTTAAGTAATCACCAAAGGGAGAGGGGGGCATTTGGCATGTTTTTTCTACAAACAGAAGGGAGCATAATGATTAATCTCAGCTTTGCATTCGGGTTTAAATTGCACCAAAAGAGTGGCAAAGAGCATCCTTTCAGTCAGAGATCTTGCTCTTCTCCTGAAGATGATACCTATGAGGATCCTCTGTGTGTTCCTGTGCATCAGCATAGCCTGGGTATGAATTTGCTTACTTGATTCTTTTTGTATTCTGATTTGGATAGTAAGCATTCATTTAATGTTCATTCATGAGATAGATAAATTTTGTCTATCACCTAGCTTGTAAAATTCAATGCACACACATATGCAGCAGCTTAGTGTAACCACTTCATTGATGAAGTGTCATCAGTACTTGTGGAGTATCCAGTTCTCTATAGTTTTGCTTAACTCAGTTTTGCTGAATCTGCCTGGCTTCAGGAGCAGCAAAGCAAATCTATTAAAATTAATTCAAACATTCACAGGTGATGCCCTAAGTCTTTAAACTTAGCTGTCTGGATGCTACTGGTTCAGGAATTTTCATGTTTATGGGGATGAACTGTGCTTTCCTTTGGACAGTATTTCAGCAGGATTTACTACCTACAAATGACACACAATACCTTTATTATGAAAGACACATTTAAAAGCGAGGATTCTTGTAGCAGCAACATCAGCTTAAACCAGAGCTAAGTAAGAATCAAATTTTTGATAAGGAGATAAACTTGATTTTCAACTGTGCTAATATATTTTTTCCCCATTGAGAACTCAGTCCATAATCTTATGTTATATTCTTTACATTTTTCATTGTGAGTGGTTTTATTTATTTTTATTTAAAGAAAGTGCCTGTTTTAACAAATGACAGAAATTATAGGAAGCAGTCGAGACAAAACAGAAGCAGTCATATTGGAGTTGTCAATGCCTAAAGGGCATTTTTGGATATATGTGTTACTTTTAGGAGGCACTTGGGCCAGATCAAATCATTAATTAATCAAACTACTGAATTTGAATCTGCTGATTTTAATAAAGACATTCCAGCTCCTCAGAGAGGTTCTGACCCTGGAGGCTAGAATTAGGATCACTTTCCCAGCTTCAGAATTGCTCATTAATCATAATAAGAAGTAGTCATTAATATTTCCAGCATTAATTATAATGTTTGAAAAGCACAAAAGGTGCACAGAGGATTCCAGGTATACTTAATTACATCTTAAGCCCTAAGGCATGGCTTTCTTTAATGAAAAAAAAACCAACATTTTTTTACTAAGTGATAACACTGTAGGAATCTTTATTGTTTTTGGCCTACAATTAGCTTGTGTATATCACGTTTTATTCTCAGGTTTGATGAAAACTTCAGAGTATTTCCTTCTCTTCTTTCCATAAGCACAGTGAAATCCATCTGTTACTGAAATTGGTTTTCGAATTGTGTTAGTAGCTTTCTTGCTCTTTTTGTCAGGCAGAACTGTGCTACAAGCTTCCAGTTAGCAACTGTGATTAAAATCACAAACACTAATGGAAAAACTAATCTGTAAGCTCCTTTTGTATAGACTGAAGGTGGTGAAGTGACAATAAGAGCTTTAGAGTACTGCAGCTAACGGGAATAGTATTTTTAAAGTTTTTACTTTTCCAGTTTCAGTCTAATTTCAACATAATTTTATATTCACACACAGGACAAAACATTTCTCTGGAATGATATTATCATAATATATCCGGAGCATCACTGGCTCTCTACGTAAAAGCAACAATTTTAAGAGATCTGAAGTTTTATTCTAACAAAAGAAATGAAACCATATCTTACAAGAAAGTTTGGAATAAAACCAAACACCGTTGGGGATGATGTTAAGCGGATGGCTGTGATTGCCACCCACCAGCTGAGTGTTTGGGGACATCAGCACTGTGCTTGTGCTCCCTCGCCAGCTGCTCACTTAACCTTGGTTCTACTTTTCCCCTTTTTCGTCCTGGCAGGCAGGAGATGGAGAGAGTACCTTTGAACAGGTGGGTGCAGGAGTGCGTGGTCCCAGGATTGTGGAGCACAAGTCCCCCTCCAGCTGCCAGTCTGAGAAGAGCTGGCCCATCTGTGCGGATGACGACTGGGTGAGCGATGAACGCTGGTGTGAGGGTGGGACTCAGTACTCCCTAGGGCACCCGGGGGCCTCAGCTGAATCAGCAGCTGGATCAGCAGCTGGATCAGCACATCAGCCACAGGCCAGCATGAGGTTCAGCGCTAAGGCCGAGGAAATGCTTCAGCTCAGGGCAGCCTCCACAGATCTCCTGTGGGAGACAAAGGAAGAAAGGAAAAAATGAAAGCAAAAGAAACAGGAAGAAGTTTGCCATGGTGCAGAATAGGAGGAGAAAGTGAATCTGATAAAGGATTAAATAAACGAAGGCTAACCCTAGAAAAACATAAGAACTGTTTCTTTTCAGAATTTTGATATTGCAAATTTTGGAGTTCATGAAAGAAAGGCACCAGAAAGAAAGTTGTGAGGAAAAGAAGTAGCTAGAAATCACATACTCACTAATTAATTTTTAAGAAGTCAGATTACAAGATGCTCAATAGAAGTTTAATAATAATTGACTAGATGTCTTTGTGTATAAACTCTCTCTTTCCTGCCTCTTGCACCTCTTTCCTATGCCACATTTATTTGATGACTTCTTGGTAAAGAGCTTTAGTCTGTCAGAACATTAAGCTTTTCTGAGGAAAACTGCTTAAAAAGGCTGGCCTCTGATATCCTCTCAAACTGGATGACAGACTTCTTACAGCAGACCTTTGGCAAATATACGTGTACAAAAAATCTCACCCATGAGGAATGGAGGAGAAGGGAAACTAAATGGTTACTTGTTCCTCACCTCACAGTAACAGCAGGTTTCTGAGGATGTGCTTCATTGATTCCATTATACCAGATGTTTACTCTTGAGGATTTTAGCACAGTTATTTCCCTCTTTCAATTTTAGGGTACCAAATGTCCATCAGGATGCAGAATGCAAGGATTGATTGATGAAAAGGATAAGGAGTATAGTCAAAGAATAGACAAAATCAAGAAGCTGCTCTCAGATAATAAAAGCAACTATGAGAAGTCCAACCAGATAATTGTGGAAACTGTAAATGCACTGAAACCAAACCTGGACAGTGCTCAGCGTGAGTATCTTGTGCCCAGTTTTATTATCCATTACTGAACTACTACTCTTTTGTGGATAAGCCATATGTAGTGAAAGTACAGGCTGCACTGGATATTATTATCAAGAAACAGAACAGTTATAATAATACACTCCTAATTAGTTAGAAAAATTTAATTTTATTTTAATCTGCTCAGTACTGTGAGAAATATATTCTCAATTATGTGTCTAATTACATATTTTAAAATATAATACATATTTAGGAAAGAGAAGCACATGGGCATAGCTGACTGTGAGGCATTTTTCTTTCAGAGCTTGATGAGACTTACGGTCGCCTGTCAGAAGAACTGAGACGGAGAATTGTGACATTAAAGCAGAGAGTTGTCACTCAAGTGAACAGAATTAAAGCTCTGCAGAGCAGCATCCAGGAACAAGTGGTGGAGATGAAGCGCTTGGAAGTAGGTGTCTGCTATGCACTTCCCATTCTTTCCTTAGCTATGAAAAGGGGAGCTTAGCTATGGAAAGGGGATCTGTCCATTATGGTGAGCAGTGCTCCAACTGCGAGGAAACGTGGTACAACTCTCACAGGATCTGACTTGCTGAGACAAATCCCCAAATTAGTTGCTTGCTATCCATCCTGGTTTTCTACTTCTGCTCTCTAGGAACCAGCAGGGGTTCTGTGAGTTCCTAGTCTGCTTCTTCTCTCTCAGACCACAAGGATGCTCCATCTACTGATAACTGCTTTGTTTGTAGGTGTTTCTCCTCCTGTAAGGAGTCTCTGAGTAGCTAGAGAGGGGATGTGCTCTGTCCATCCCCAGTGCTGCCACTGCTGCTCACAGCTAGGGTTGGCATTAGAACCTAAGTTCCCAGGTTGCAACCAGTTCTTCTGGTGGTAATGCAAGGAAAAGTCCTGGCACAAACAGTGGTTTTGCTCAAAGACTCATTTTGATTCCTAGAACAGAAATCTATCATTTGGATCATTTGAGAAAGCAGTGGTAACCCCAAGATTTGAGACCTCCCAGCAGGGCCATGACAGAATCTTCCCCTCTCCTTGGAGGGCCCATTTCTGCCCAGTCCCCATGGACCATGTCCAACTCTGCAGCGCTCCTTCCAAAACCCGGAAAACACCTCTAAAAGCAAAAGAAAGATAAAGGTGGCACAGATTGGGAACCTTCTATAATGTTCTTTTCCATGGAACTCATGTGCATGATGCTATTGCACATGTTGTATTTACAATGGAAATAAACCTATAATGACATCAAAACCGAAATCTGGAAAAGCTCAGCTGTAGGTAGGAGGTACTAAAGCAGTAGTTCGTCCTCTCGTCTTTTGTCTGTTCAGTAAAATATATATGCTTTCTTGAGAAAGTCGGGAAAGCTCCCTAACCAAACTACTTCTCTCTGGTTATGTAGGTGGACATTGATATTAAGATACGAGCTTGCAAAGGAACATGTGCTAGAAGTTTTGATTACAAGGTGGACAAAGAAAGCTACGAGAACATCCAGAAGCAGCTTGCCCAAGCCAACTCCATCGACTTGCACCCAGAGCTTCAAGCAATCACCTTGAGCACACTGAAAATGAGGCCACTTAAGGACTCTAATGTTCCTGATCATTATAAGGATAAGCCTCTGCCAGAAATGCAAGCTCTCGGCATAATTAATGACATCAAGCAGATGGAAGTGGTGTTAGAAAGACCAGAAACAGATGTGAAACTCTCCCGAGGCGACAGCTCATATCACATGGCAGAATCAAGGGGGGATGATCCTTCACACACCAGCAAATTAGTTCTTCCTGCTCATGGGAGAGAAACCCTTAGTCTGGGAGACAAAACCTCCTCCACAGTTCGTAGATGCACCAAAACTACCACCAAAAAAATTGTCTCTGGGCCCGATGGCCCTAGAGAAGAAGTAGTTGAGAAAACAGTTTCTTCTGATGGCTCAGATTGCTCCTATTTATCTGGAAATGCTGGAGGGGAAGGGAGCACTTACCATTTTAGTGGTGCAGATGGCATGCACAAGCTAGAGACCCTATTCCCTGAGCTAGAGTCATTTTTTACCCCTGACTCTCCATCCACTTCTACTAAGCACATTAGTGGATCTAGCAGCCACACAACCAGCAGACATACAACCGGCACAGGCGTAGGTACAGGAGCATCCCGTCATTCAGGGGCTTATGGGGCAAAAGACAAATTTGGAGACTTAGGAGAGGAGGAGGAAGATGACTTTGGAAGACTTCAGCCATCTGGATTCCCATCTGGCAGTGCAAGTCACTCCAAGGCTGTAGCGACCAGCTCTTCTAGTTTCAAGAGCAAGGGAGGCTCTACTTTTGAAACCAAATCAGTAAAGGTCCGTGAAATAAATGAGCGGCTAGGTGGGTTGGAACATGATCAGAGTGCAGAGGATATCCCAGACTTTCAGGCACGCAGCATCAGACCATCAGGAGGGAGGAGAAGGACACCCAGCACTGGGAAAGGTAGTTATTGAGGTAATGGAGCTGAACTCCATCCATGATCAACCTGACACATTGGTTTTAGATACTGTAGGACAACAGTGTGATGATTAAATGCAAGCACTGTGTCTGTTTGTTACCACCTCAGAAACAAAAGGGAAAATATGTCATTAATGCTTGGGTATTATAAAACAATTCACAATTTAAGAAATATGTGGTGTTTTCTTTCCTGAATTCTTTTTAATTTTGCCTGTCACTACACCTAGCATAGTCCAAAACATGACTAACAATTTTCCTCTGAGCTATTGGTATTTGGATTCCTCTGAACCTTTTATTAAATTTTGCTGATAACTTCTGTCAAACCAGATCAACTTTTTTTTTTAGACTGTGATGATATCCGCCAGAAACACACTTCTGGTGCCAAAAGTGGCATTTTCAAAATCAAGCCAGCGGGATCCAATAAGGTTTTGTCAGTTTATTGCGACCAAGAGACCACTTTGGGAGGATGGCTATTGATCCAACAGAGAATGGATGGATCAGTGAATTTTAACCGGACCTGGCAAGACTACAAGAAAGGTTTCGGCAGCGTGGATGGCAGGGGGCAAGGAGAGTTTTGGCTGGGCAATGAAAACCTGCACTTGCTGACTCAGAATGATACTCTCCTTCGGGTGGAGTTAGAGGACTGGGATGGAAATGCTGTGTTTGCAGAGTATCTCGTGCAGGTAGGGTCGGAGGCTGACGGGTACGCCCTTGCCGTGTCTTCCTACGAGGGCACTGCCGGAGATGCCCTGATCGCCGGCTGGCTGGAGGAGGGCACCGAGTACACGTCCCACGCCCAGATGAGGTTCAGCACCTTCGACAGGGACCAGGACCACTGGGAGGAGAACTGTGCTGAGATGTATGGGGGCGGCTGGTGGTACAACAGCTGCCAGGCCGCCAACCTCAATGGCATCTACTACCCGGGGGGCCACTACGACCCCAGGTACAATGTCCCCTACGAGATCGAAAATGGCGTAGTCTGGCTGCCATTCAAAGCCTCTGACTACTCCCTAAAAGCTGTTAGAATGAAAATCAGACCCATAGAAACCCTGTAGAAGGGACTTTAATGCATGTTACAACTACAAGTTGAAAAGATTTTTTATATATGTATGTATAATGTACCTTTACCCTGTGAATTTGAAGGTAACTGAGCACATTTGGAGATTAAAAAAATAAACAATGATTAATTATCAACAAAGCTTTTTTGATCTTATTTTTAACTGACAAGAAAATATTGATTTAAAAACCCTTTTGATATGAACTTTGTCTATGTCTATGTCTTTGGCAGCTCACACCTTGACTTGAGATAAAAAAAAAATAAGTTGAATTATTTACTTAGTTTTAGGAGTGTTAAAGAACTAGAAGTATTTAGAAGTACTGTTATTAACAAATTCCCTGGTCGGGAGGGGCTGGGCTATCTCTGTCCTAATTCCATAGGGAGACAGTTCCCCCATCCCCCCAGAGGAAAGCACAGAGCACCCATTAGCATATTAAAAGAGCTCTGAGCTCAGAATGCAACCCAACCCTCCTCCCAATTTGTACTGTCTCCCTGCTTTTTAGAAAAATGGGGTTTTTTCTGTCTTGCAGAGAACCCCCATAACTGGGGGAGGCTGCTGTCCCTCAAGAGCAACTGACCCCCTCCCAGCTAGAGGTAACCCCCACACCCCAGCCCTTCCCAGTTCAGGGAAGCCGCCCTGAAGAAAAGTTGCCTGGCAACAGATTCCTACCTCATTAAAAAGTGAAAAGGAGTGGCTCTGGCCTTGATTGCCCGCTTAACTACCCTCTTTAGCTGGACACCTCTGCTGTGACCAGGACCAATGCATATGCATTTGTACATGCAGATACAGCCGCCCTGGTGGATCCTGGGAGGGTTTTTTGGGGAAACTGCACCCCAGGACAGGAAGCTAGATTTGTCAGAGGAGAATTGGATAGTGCCCTGGCTGAGCAGGGTGCATCCCTGGGTGCACTGATGCACCCCCTGGCCTGGTTTGAAGTTTTGCCATGACCTGTGAGGAGCCTGACTAGAATGGGAACTGGCCAGTAGAATTGGCTAATTCAATCAACGAGGAACTCTCGATGTTTTTCCCTGAGGGTAAAGCGCTGACTGCCACTGCTTTGCCTTCTGATGACTGACCAGAGAGAACTCATAGCTGTCCATATGGGAACAAGGACTTGGTATCTACAGTTTGCAGTGGGATAATGCACTGGGACAATGTGTGCTCTTTCAGATGGCTGCAGCAGTGTGGAAAACTCGGAATGGACTGTGCAATTCTGCTGATGGCTTTAATAATGTGCTGATCACTTAAATAAAGAGCTGAGTATTAATAAAGGCATATGCCCTGTTCTTTTCAGTATGGTACTGCCTCCACTGACATGGACTGTGAAAGTCTAACCAAGTTCAACATTCACACTCTTGTTTCCACTTCAAGGGGAGGACAACAGCAGTGGGAGTCAGCTCTCAGACAGAACTAAGGGTGGTGTGGGTTCTCACTTTTGCCACATACCTAATACAGAGCACACTTTGATAAAGAATGCATGCATTTTAGGACTCACTTTTAAGAATCTCCTAAGCTTTGATTTTATAAATATGGACATAGGCCTTCCATCCCACTGTTGAATCATAGATAGCTTACCATGCATACTTGTAGCTTCAAAATAAGACAACTCCATGATAACTCATCAAAATGCAACTCCCAAAACAGGCTATTATTTTCTAGTAACCACTAAAAGTTTATGACTCTAACCAGAACAAGCAAGATGAGGAGCCACTTAAATGTTTCTCAGCACATGTGCCAAGCAAAGAATTTTGCTAAGGATAAGGGGTTTAAATCAGCTTGCTGTCAGTGTGTGGTAATGATCTTTTAGACAAAACCTGGCTGCAACGAATATCAGTTATATTGGTCACACAATTACAGAAGACCTTTATACCTTATGGCATAAAATTACACAACTATTTACACTGTTTAATATTTCTGTGCTTCTAGAAAGAAGCATGAGCAAACTTTCTTACCTCTAATCTCACTGATATGTTGCATTCCATTTAACAAGAACATCAAATACTAGTAAAACAGCTCATTCTAGCCTTTTTTTCAGTGTTTCTCAAATACACCCACTGTCTAACCTTCTTGGAAATATTGCTGAAGAGCAAATACATCTTTACACTCGTGTGAGGAGGTGTCTGTGCTTTTGGAAAACAGGTTTCCACTTGCACATTATGTTTTTGTTCCTCAGCCTGAGTGGAAGCCTGCCTGTGTGAATACTGAACATTTGTGCTCCTTTAGTGAGAAGCTGCCATTATGTCTTCTTTTCCTGGGCTTCACAGACTAAACACTAGAAGTCTCAGGTGGGATCCATCTACCCCTAGTGATCTGGGTCCCTTTCTTTGTGGAGGAAGGCAGACCTCTTTGAGAGATGTTCATCTTTTTTACCAGGGCTGCGAAGTCTTGTCTTTGTCTGCTCAAGGGAGCAGAGACTACTAGATTTGATGAAATGCTCAACCTCCACTACCCTATGACTGGAAACATTAATTACTCTAGTCCTATGATAGGGATTGTGTGAAAAACACATATGTGGGAAAGCAATTATGTGAACCAAGTCCCAGAAAAGACATATTTTATTCAGCAACAGGATTTGAGCTAAGGAACCAGTAACCTACTCATTTGTTCAGTACTCTTTTCACTTTTACTCCTTCTCAACTTGTTACTTGTTACTAGGTAGTTACTGTTAATTTTATAATATAAAAGAAAATAACTGTCTCTTGATTAGTGGAATGCATTTCTTTTCCACAGATTCTGCAAAAATACTTAGGAATAATATGAGAATACTTTAGTCTTAAGACTTTATTGGTTTTAAGAAAGCATTTGGAAATAATCCTCTCCCTCCTCAAAAGAGATACAAATGACCTTTGTAAAAGAGTGAAACAAGTTGTTTTTATTTTATCAGTGTTATTCTATAATAGTTAATTCTGCCTTGTGCACAAATGAAAAATGGAAAAAATGCACTTGTGAGTTATTTTCATCAGACAGATTTAGATTTACATTTGACACAGCTTTTCACTTTAGGTCACAATTTGGTTGTACATACAAATTTACTTCTCATATGTAAAGATAAGACTAAGTACTATGCTAAAAAGATAACCATGTACAAACACTAAAAGAAAATCCCCAAATCTGCACATTTTGATAAATGTTACTGTGGAAAGTATGGCCGGATTTTCATGCTCATCTTCTTCATTGAATACCACGACCCTTTCCAGTTCATCCATACGACACCATCATCCGTCCCGTGCTTTGCCATGTCCCAGGTGTAGGTCCCTCCCCAGTAGTATCTGCCGTTGGGGTTGGCTGAGTGGCAGCGGTTGTACCACCATCCACCACCATCTTCCTTGGAGCACTGCTTTCTTGGATCTAAAGTTAACCTGATGAGGGAAAAAAAAAAAAGGGTGTTGAAAGTGACATCTGTAATATAGGCTAACAGATCAACAGAGTACATATACGTGCCCATGTACTGAAGTTTTCAAACTGTAATAAACAATTTAAGTCCTCTCTGAACTTTCTAAAAAGGATTGACCATCACAAGTGTGTGCTACATTGTGCACTCAGAAGGTAAAGCAGCTAAGAAAAACAAATCAAATTTTAGTTGCACTTCTTTGGGAATGTCATTTTAATTTACTGATTGAAAACTATGGTTACTTTCATAATGATAATTACAATATCAATGAAATTTAAAGATAGAAAGCAATGAAAATATGTCTTCCCCAACCAAAACAATTTCTTTATTCATAAGTATGTAATCAGGTATTAAGCATAGATTAGAGATACAATGCTCCATTATGTACTTTACAACTGAACTCCTGTCTCCTGAGCAGAACATTACTATTTGAATTGACCTGCTATCTGCCTCCTTCTTCAGGACCTATTATATTTTACTGGAGTGATACCAATATTCCTACTTAGTGTCCTCAGCACAGCTACTGTCAGTCTCTGACTATGAATATATTGCATCCAGATTTGCTGCTTTGTCTGTAGTAAATCATTCATTGAATCAATAAAATTCAGCATGCTTGCTTTTTACTTGGTTGTGGACTGTCACTAACACAATATATAGTTTTACCTGTCCTTGTCTATGCCAAGGAAATTGCATATTTAGCTGGTAACTTGCAGGGATACAACATATTTTGACACACTACAAAATGCTGTGAAAACTAATGGCAAATTGCACAAATAATCTATATCCTGCTCAATTTTTATTTTAAATGTCTAGTGCAAGTACGTACCATCCATCATTGTCTCTGTCATAAGTACTGAAGTACATGCCATTGTGAATTGTCATTGTCCTGTTTTCTCCATGCAATTGGGAAGCTCCTTCCATCAGTGCGTTGCCTGCAGTGCCTTTGTAGTTACTAACTGAAAGCTGATACTTGTTCCCTTCATTCTGTATGGTGAAACCTCCATAATGAGCTGATACTTTATCACCATTCCAGTCTTCCATTTCAATTAAAACTTCAGTGGGCCCTATTTTGGTAAGCTGGCTGATCTTGTCATTTCCAAGCCAATATTCACCTGAGAAACAATAAGTGAGAAACCCTCTGTGAAATACATACTTCACAATGTATTTCAAGGCAACTTTATTATCTGTCTACAGGTCTGCTGGAGTGGATTAGTTAATTAAAAAAAATCTAAGAGCTTCAAAAAATAGAAGAAAACAGTCTCAGTGAGAGAAGCTCTTTGCATTTTATGCTCGGTGTTTTACCTGGTGTATCGCAGTAGTTCTTCCCTCCACTCTTTGCAATATTTCCAAATCCTTTTTTATACTGATCCCATACTCTTCCGAAATTAACACTGCCGTCCTGGCGGTTCTGAATCAAAGTCCAGCCTGAAGGAGCAGGAGTATTTAGATTAAATTACCAGTACAAAAGGAGCATCAAACATTAAGATACAGCCCTTTTAACTTCACCTCAGGACCAGAGGAGCATATGGCTTCATGGCAGCAGGTCCTTCACTATTTCCGAGCTCAGCTTTGCCCTTTTGCTCACACTTCAGTAGAACCTTGCTTCACAAGGAAAGGTGGAAAAAGCAGAACTTGAAGTATAGCCCTGATCTTTTGTCAAGTGCATTGGAGCAGGGTAAGAAATGAGCCAGGCTGTCCACTTATGCACCGTCCATGATGGTCATAGTGAAATACATACACAATTTATTTCCAGTTGCACTACAGAAGTATCATATTCTGCATCAGCAGATGACCTTAACAAGACTTCCCCAAATAAGTCAATCAGGTTTAATTACCAAGTAATTATTATCAAGTAATTACAAAACATGTAATTTCATATTTCTTTGTATAAATCCAAATTACTAATATGATTTTTGGTAGCATCAATAAATTAATATTATAACAGCATAGTTTCACACTAACCTCCATTATCTGTTTCCATGTCACAGTATACTCTGTATGGCTTGGTGAAGGGATCTGGCTGGATGAGGTACATTTCAGATGTCTCGCCTCCCTTTCTGATGATATCCTCACATTCTGCAAGAATAAAACAGAGACTATTATTGAAAGATCTGTGAACTTCAATAGTCTTCTTATCCTTTGGCTTGTTGTTATATAGGAACAGTTTTAAATATCTATAGACAGTATTTTACTTTCATTTTGATTTCTGTAATACATAAGTGAAAGAATCATGGAAGAAAGAATACTGCACTGTGCAACTTTTCCAAAAGGGAATTTAAATTAAAAGAAGAATTTCTGTAAAATGCTACTAGCAGTGGCTACTAGCCACTTACAAAGATTGATACAGGATAAGAGGACCTTTGGTCTGACCAGTATAGTGATAGAGAAGATTTTTTTTCATCTAGGCTCACTTTCCATCTTTCCTAATATCCTGATCAATTGTATATGCTTCAGATGCATCCACCAATTTGCACAGTGAGATAAGTGGGAGAAAAGATGTCATTATAGTTGAATGAGTACCTTTGCCTGAAACCACGGGAATATTACAGGAAACAGAACATGGGGAACGGCAGTAGTCCACCTGGGTTGCAATGGCATTTTCCAATTTTTGTATCTTTTTATGCAAAGAATCCACAACTGCACGAAGGACTCTGAGGCTGGATGGGATGTTATTGTCCAGATTATCCTTTATATAATTATAGTGCAATTCCACTTCTGTGTTGTACTGAGAAAGTAAATCATCATTGTCTAGAAAAGCAAAGAGATGAAAAACAGATTAGTTTTCAACATATTTCCCAGTTAGAAAGTGATGAAGAGCGATTTGCAAGTACAATCTGAGATGCCACTAGGCAGGAAGGCAGGAAGGCAATTTCTTTTTGCTTACTTTTCTACAGTGTGCAAAAACTATGCAGATACTCTCAGGGAAGTGGCACATGTATACTGTTGTTTCTTTGCTAGCTAATAGATTTTTCAGTGGTGGATTACGCTACCAAAGAGCAGTAATACCCTTCTTTCTGGGGAACCATGATGCCAATCCAGAAGCTGGTCACAAATGGATTGGATGGACACTAGAAAATACACAGGTAAGGGGACCATGTGAGTGATGTACATTTAGAGGCCTCATATAAATCCTGCCCTAGTATGAGATCCATTCCTTTGCCTCTCTCAAAGGATGTTTTTGAAGAGGTCATGGTCACAGAACCCTATTTTGCTAGATATTCCATGGTATTTTTAATTTTTTAAGAAGTTCCATTGAAAAGTAACTGTAGGAACGCCAATAAATCTTCAATACCATTTACACTAGTAGTTCATAGAAACAGCTCACCTTTTCTTTGTTTTTGCCTCTTTACCAGTTTATCTTCTAGAACAGTCACATATTCGTAGAAAGATGAGGAGCCCTCCGAAAGTGTGTTCACTTTATATTTTAGATCACTAATAACTGCTTTTACAGATTTCTCCTGTTTTAACAGTGTGGTTCGCAGCTCACATCCAGTTGGACACAGCACTCCCTTAAAAGAAGGAAAAAGGGCTGTGAATAAAGGCAAAGCAGTTCTAGTCCCATCAGTGAGCAACCATATCTTTAAACATAGCAAAGAGTTTGTAATGTGAGAACAGGTATTTAAGCATCTAGATAAGCTTTAACAAACTTCATTTGCTGGCAGCTTCCTCACTCAAACTTGTGCTCAGTCACTAAGATGCCTCTCAGCATTGTTACATCTTGCATTTTCCAGCAGGGATCGTGGCAGACACAGTGTGATAGACTGACTGCGTGTCAGCATGCTGGTATGCTGTCCCGTAAGAGCTGCAGTGGTGACTGAGGGTAGACTAGAACTACATTTTGAAGCTAATTTTAAAAAAGACATGGGAAGTTGGGGTTTTTTTGTCCCAAGGGTTCCTTAAGATTGTCTGAAATTGAATCCAGGACTTCTGTAGAGGTCTTTCCTGCCCTAAATAGTCACCTGTGCAAAGCCAGGCAGAAGGCACTGGCTAACCCACAGATAATTTAGGTTTACGGTTCAACCCCATCCTTGCTGTAGGCTGACTCCACCTAATACCACAGACTCTGACGCATTACCCTTCTGAATGCAGACCTACTAAACCCAAGCAAATGAGGAAAAGCTGGACTGCTTCAAATCAATGACTGTCCTTTATCTGTCAAGGAAAACTCTCAGGTGTACTAGGAGGGAAGGACAGTATGTCTGTCTGACAGCTGTCTCCACAGGCAGACACCTACCAGCTCCTCCAGCGCATGCTTGCAGCCTCCAGCATCAGGATAGACGACCCGCTCCTTCTTGTCGCCCGTCTTGCCGCGCTTCGGGGGCCGCGGGCGGTACCCGGCCCCGCTGACAGGGGGCGCCACGGGCCGCAGCGTGGGAGCCATTTCGCGCCTTTTGTCCACGGGCCGGTGGCCGCGGACGTCGATCACAGGGCTCTCATCCTGCGGAGACAAGGGGAGAACAAGGGGAACTCTCTGAATCTGGGGTTTTGCTATTGCAAAACGCATCCGTTCACCGCTCTTTAGTATTTTAAGCAGCAAGGAGGACCGGGGAATCAAATGAAAAAGCCATAATGGAAATATTATGCTGACATTAGGTAACAGTCATTGCTATTCCCTCCCTTGTAAAACTAGTCATGCTCTCCATACCTAGATATAGATAAACTAAAATATCTTCAAAACAAAGTAAAGCAATATTTCAACAGCCAATTTTGACCAAGGAATAAATCTTACATAATCCAGAGCTACTAAGCACCATGAAACAAAAGGCTACAAAAACCAAACAAAACAAAACAAATAAAAAACCCACAAAAACAAACAAACAAACAAACAAACAATAACCACAAAAAAACACACAACCCCAAAACAAAACAAAACAAAAAACCACCCCAAAACTAATTATACATCCTCAGGACTAAGAAGCACATTTTCACTGTCCTGTTTGTTTTACTGGGATACGGGAATATTTGTTAGGTCTCAGAAAATCTGGCCACAATCAAATACATCATCAGGTCTCAGGCCAATTTCACCAGCTGTTAACTGGTGAAGTCAGGAAAACCACTTAACGTCTCAGAATAGGTTTGTAGAGCTTTCTCTGATGCATACATTCCTCATATCTGCCAGAAACAGTCTGGTCCCCAAGCATTTTTTCAAACAAAAAATTCCAGTTAATAGTTGTTTGAGCTACTGAATCAAAACCAACAGCCATTTCCAAGCCAACTCAGACTTAGCTCCAAATAACAAACATTTGAAAGGATCCAGCATCAGAGGCTTCAAGTAGTTTCAAAAATAGGCAGCATACAAAACACAGAATTGCTGAAAATATTTAACACATTAGTGTTAAAGTGTTATCAGTAGTCAATGTCCTGATAACAGACAGGTAGTAGTCAAGTAGCATACTCATGTCCTTAGATTGTCAGAAAGTCTGACTATCCAGACCAATTTAATTTTTACAGAGATTTTCAAACTGTAAAAAAACGGACCAAAATTCTAAATTGTATTTCCCACTAAAACATTTTACTTACACAAAAATAAAAATATATTAAACCATTATTTTATATTGATTCTCACTGCTTTTTCTTCTGTTTAGCAATTCTTACCTTTTAATTTCCAATGTTATGCTATATAAACCAGTAGTTTGTTTGGTTTGGGGTTTTTTTAATGTCTACTGACTCTGAAGAAAAGTTTTTACTGTCTTTGAGACAGGACATGATTAATTACACATTTCTACTCCTTTATACCTAATATTAATTGTCTATAGCATCATAGTTTAACATGCTAAATTAGTATCCTTAAATAAATTCAGCTAAAAAACTGATCATACCACCAAACATTCTTCATTCCCTACAGAAAAAGAAATAGGAAGAAAATATGTCCAAACTCAGAAAATAATTATTGTGGAGTTACATATAAAATGTTAATTTTTTGAACAATTCAAGCGGAAGAAGAACAACTTCTGATTTAGCTAACTCACATAACCTGAGTAGGTCTTGCATGCAATGAAATGAAATTAAATGAAATTAATTATTAATGACAAATTATTAATCAATATCAGTTCTACAACCTCCTCGTCATAGTCAAGAGAGCCTTGGGACTGAACGGAGGAAACACAGAGCAGGAACAGCAGGAACAGTTTCATGGTGCGGGCTTGCTTGAGCAGCTCAGTGATCTTCTCTTTTCATCAGCTCTGATAGGGAGAGGTCACCTCTGTTCTTTTATACACTGCAGAAACACTAATTTCCAGCTTCACAGTGATAGGATCAACCCTTCTGAGCAATCAGAGTTTCTCTGTTAATATTCAACTCCTCGCTCTGTGCCTGAATACATCAGTTGTTGAGCAATTCCTCTGGACAACTCTTATCTATATGTCCTAGAGACCGCTGTTTATGCTGGCATCAAATACATGTTCAGATCCTTAAAAGTACCTCCTGCTCAGATTACACAAGATTACCATTTTCTCAAAAGTCACAAGTGTTTTAAAACAGCTGAAAAAGTGAATGGCCAAAGGGAAAAAAATTACTAGATGTCATGTTGTGAGAGCTCCTTCATTTTTCTCTGCTGAAAATGTACACGTTTCAAAAATATAGTAATAAATGTGAAGATAACTCACATCATACAGATTTCTGCATTTTTCTAAATAGTTCGATGATGCCTGATAGGTATGGAAATCTTCAGGTCATTTAACATAAAAGTGAAAAAAAAAAGGTTTGTTATACTCATTACATTATAATCTTGAAAAAAGCAATGATATTATATTATATAATAACAATATTATAGATGAATACAGTAAGCATAAGTCAATATTATTCCATTAATATATCCTTAGGATATTGTATAAGAACTAAAATAATTCAATATTACATACTAATTTTCTGTTTTCCTTTTTTAATATAAAAAATACCTCTTTAAAGTATTATTTAAATATTTTTAATAACCTTTTAAGAGAATACAGAATGAAGTTACTTGAAATCATAGTGAAATACTCTATAATGTTTTATAGGAAGCTCCATATCACTGCTGTCATATTAGCAGAGTTTTAACATTTCAACGTTCATCTCTTGTGATTTTCTTGGGCATTATAAATCACCATAATGTACTGAATTAAATTAAAGGTGCCAAGTGAGAGCCAGCACACTTTTCTGAAGTCATTCATATCAATGCCTGAACCGATGAAGGGATGCAAATTGTGGTCTGAGCTTTCATTTCAAAGACTAATTTGATGGAGGGGAGGATTTTACGGGAAGCAAACATAAGAACAGCTAAAATTCCTTGGTTTAGACCTTTTTCCTGTATTCGTGCTGTTGTCAGTATTCTAGTAAACTTTGGACATTCACAAAATATGAAAACTGTTTAACCTGACTGGTTTAATTATTGAACCATTTGGCCCCCAACCAGCCACAGCTCAAGGAGCTAAAACTCCACTGAATTGGATGTCCTGCACGAGGACATCACCAACACTATTAGGTTTGGAAGAACACAAACTTCTCCCTACAGATATTAAAGAACTCTAAGGCTAAAACTGATATAATTAACAAGTTATTACCGCTTATGATGTTAACCAAGATGTTATCATTGATTCTGGGAATATCCTAACTTTTAATACACTTTTCCCTCCATGTACCTCTGTGGGGCGGTTCAGCCACCCCCATCTTACATATGGAAGGGTCATAGTCATCTTGAACTTTTGCCCAAGGCTTACATGTAGCTTGTGGTACAGGGGAACTAAAACTAGGTCTTACTATTCCTGAGCTAGAAACTCAAATTATCCCAGCTCAGTTCACACAAATACTAATTAAATTTTCATAATATCAAGTTGTATTTGTGCTAAATCTGTTTTGAAACTGTCAGCATGCTCTGCAGTAATTTGTGGTCTTCTTCTTCAGGCATTATGCTCTCTTTAGCTCCTGATGAAGAGCCCTGGTTGTGTCTGTGCAGAGGGTGATGGAGACTGGATGACAAGAGTTGGCGCAGGAGCCACCAAGCCAACTGCAGAATCCCAGCATGGGAAACCCCCCAGCTTATTCTGTCTTCAGATGGGATTTCCCCTTTGAAACTCAGCCTTTGACCCTCCCAGCTCCAGTGCTTTTCATTGTCTTCCCTGGGAGAGTTGGGTAGTTGTGTCTCCCTGAGGATTCTCCATGAGCAACAAACACGTGTATGTGACAGCCCAGCAGGATGGCGGCTAGGCGCCAAATGACCAGATGCCTCAGGGCAGGGATCCTGTGACTGGTAAGCAAGGGCCTTGTCTGCACTGCAGAGGTTGTGCCTGGAGACTTTAACCAACAAAAATGGTCCAAATTTGGAATGGCATACAGAGGAGTCTATCCTGGCAAACATACACACGTATAGGAAAGCATTTTGGCAGCTGAAGTTAATCTCCATTAGCATCTTGCTTATGAGATGTGATTTTACTCTCATGCTTGCAACAATTACAGTCAGGCTGAGACTGTATACGGATCAAATAAAGCCTCACTGAGAACCAAACTACAGCTTAACTTTCTTCTATAAAGAAGCTCTCTCTTCAAAACAGAACAACCTATCTCTCTTCATACACCTTCCTCCAACTTATGTGGTCAATGGGGTGTTCCCAGAGCTAATATGGTGGTGATACTACAGCATGCCTACTAGAAACTGCAATACTACTCCATGGATCTGTTGGTGTTCCAGGACACCCCTCTGTACAGTATTTTTGTACTAAAAAGGCACTTACTGGCAGAGGCATACGTGTGTTTTGAGGAATGACTGATTGCTTGCTGAACTGGTGTTTGTTGCATCGATCAGTGATGCAACCCTCTTTACACAAACCCCCTGTTCCCAGGTGAATCGCTATCACCAGATCACAGCTCTTCAGAGCTGGATGTATCCCCAAAAGAGGTCTTGGGGAACAGAACCTTCTTAGGTTAGTGTTTCAATTTAAAAATAGCTGTTGATTTAGAAATGTCCTTTTAAACCAGTAGTGTCGTAATAGTGTTACCCTATGAAAAGAATATTGTAAACTTAAATGTGCATCTCTCCTGAGATGAACATCTCTTTTACTTATTTGCTTTTACTGGTAGCAAATATTACTTCAAAGGTTTCTTGTAAATGATCATTAATGCTATCTTTGTGTTCTGGGAGCAACATTTATGTTCACAATAATGTTCATTTGCTTTAATATAACAAAAAATCCATCCAATTTGCTAGTCACCTTCTATGAAGTAGTGCTTATTAAAAAATACACAGTTGGCTATTTCCAGAATTGCAGCTGTAGCTGACATGCAAGAACACATCAAGAAGCCATATGTAACAAAGAAAACTAATGAAGTGCATACCTATTAATATTACTGACATGATTTGTTGATGTTCCAGGACTAAATTTCACCTTCAACTAAACCTTCTAGAAAAAGAAAAAAAAATTAAAATTAATTTTAAATTAAAAATTAAACGTCTAACTAGATTTTGCGATCTCTAAAAAGATAATTTGTCCTCTGAATTTCCAAAGCACTACAAGGATAACAGGAAACAAGTTCAGATTATAAATTTCTGAGGGGAATGTTTATATGTAAAAAATTTAGAAAACTACAGCAACTGCAAGGCCATGTGAATGATACTAATAACAGTATTAACAAGCACAGACAAGTTTTCTTGCTAAATATATTTTTAAATTTTGCTACCAGAGTGCATATTTGAAATTCAGTTTCCCTTTAAGAGGCAGTGGAAATAAGAGTGATTTCTTTCTACAGAAAATGGGAAGGAAACGACTCAACAGACAGCCTTTAAACCATTTCCACACATGAAATCCACCAGTCAACTGAGTGATCAAGCAGGCACATGCTACTCTGTGTGCAATCTTAAAAAATAGAGATAAACCTGTTTGACATAGGTTTATAGCCCTCCCCAGGTTTCGTTTCAAATGTTGTGTATCTTCAGTCTAGCCCCATCAGCCCAAGAGTATGTAAGAAAGAGACTTGCCCCATTTTGACACACTGCCCTGTGGGCACTTTAAGTGCACTTTAAGCAATGAGAGACAACGCTCTCCCTCCTCGAGGTGCTGTGCTGGTCTTTCTGGGAAGCTTTAAAATCAAACAGGGATTGCCAGTCTCACCAGAGGAAATACCAAAATAGGCTGACATGTTAAACATGAAACCTGGCTGCCTTGGCTTGAAACTGAGCTGGCAATAGCTCTCCACTGTTACTGACACAATGTTTGGCATCTCTTCCCCACTGCTACCTAGAATGGCAGCTGGGGCTCAAAGACACTTCAAGAACTTTTCCATCGCTGTATTCTAAATTACTAAATGCAAACCACCAGTGCAGCCACCAGAAGTGACCCACCAGCCGCAGAAAAGACATGATATTTACGTCAAGCAGGCAAGTTGTGTGCCAGAAATAATTCCAACCTAATGCTGTCCTATATCTAATAAAGACAGCAGGTTTGAACCAACTCTGTTGCATTGAATTACTTGTAGCTCAGGTGGTTTTGTAAAGTGTTCACAGCTCAGGCATGCAAGCAAGCAGAGACAGTGAGTGGCTGGTTCAGTAGTACAGAAGATGATGGAGTAGCTGCAAAAGATGAGCTTGCCAAATCCCAGCTACTGCTCAGAGGACAAGACTTCTTAGAATTAAGAGCAGATGAATGTATGTGGAGAAAGTAGGCGCCTATTTTAAATTTGCACAGATGCATTTGGTTATTCTGCTCATGAATGGAAATGAAATATCAGGTGGAGTACCAGGGTACATTTACAAGAGAATTACAATCTCTGCCCTTTCAGAGCCAACACTTTGCCATGATGTGCAGGGGTTGCCAACCAGTTCACACGCTTCACTCTCCATCAGAATGAGGTCCTGTGGAGCCAAACTAAAGACACTCGCCCCAAACGATCAGCTAGAATGGCTAACATCTAGTACTACCGCCGTTCCAAACCGTGCGGAAAGTTTGGAACTTTACGCTTGAGAACTCACGAGGAAAGCAATACTTGAAACCTGTAGCTGCAGGGCCCTAGGCAGCCGCGGAGGCGGTAGTTTCAGCACCACGAGGGCACTGCCCGGCCCACGCCCAGCCCCTCAGCCCTCGGGCAGCCCTGAGGCCCGCGGCGGGCCGGAAGCGGGGCGGCACCGGCGCNCGGGCCGCAGGGAGCGCAGCGGGGACATCGCGTCCCACCGAGGAGCGCCATGGCAGAGCACGCGGCAACAGGGCTGTGTCCAGAGAGTTCTTGAGTATCTCCAGTGAGGGAGACTCCACAGCCTCTCTGGGCATCCTGTCACAGTGCACGATCATCTGCACAGTAAAGAAGTTCTTCGTGTTCAGGGGGAGCTTCCTGTGCATCAGTTTCTGCCCACTGCCTCTTGTCCTATTGCTTGGCACCACCGGACAGAGCCTGGCTCCCTTCTCTTGTCGCCAGCCTTTTATATAATTATACACGCTGATGAAGTGACTCGCAGAGCCTGCTCCGGCAGCGCCAGCGGGGCTCGAACCCAAGTCTCCCGAACACAGCGTGGAGAGGTTGCCATAAGCCCTGCCCCTCCATTTTGCCCTCTCCGCCCATTCCCCTCTGTGCGTCACTTCCGATGCGGCGCGGGAAGGCGCCGGAAGTGGCTCCATAGCGGCCGCGGGGGAAGGAGTCCGGTGGCGCCATGGCGGAGGTGAGGGACGGGGCATCGGCCCCGCACGTCCACTCTGTCATGACCATGAGGCGCCCCGGGCGCCAGGGAGCGAGGTCGGGGCCGGGGCCGGGTCAGTGAGGCGAGTTGGGTCGGGGTCGGGCGGGAGAAGCGCCGCCCCGCAGCCGTTACTCTCGCTGTCCCGCGGCTGGGAAAGGCCGCTGTGGCGGCCCCTCCATCCGCGCATCCCCCGCCTGCTTCGGCCTGGGGACAGCGGGTGCGGGTCATCGGAGTGTGCGTGTCTGGGGCGGGAGTGAGCAGCGGGTTTGCTTTGACAGACCTGTGCTGCATGCGGAATTGGTGCTGGGGGCCATCCGGCAAAGCATCGCCAGCCCGTCCAGAGAGGGGACTGACCCGCTTTGCTTTGCTCTGTTCTGGTGCGGCATCATCTCGAGTGCTGGATATTGTTTTGAGTACCACAATAACAGAAAAAGGCATAAAGTATATGGAGATGCTCCCCAGGGGGGTGGTCACAGCAGCAAGGCTGACGTAGTTCAGTGAACGTTTGGACAATGCTCTCCAGCACAGGGTGTGACTCGGGGTGTCTTGTGCAGGGCCAGGATTTGGACTCGATGATCCTTGTAAGCCATTTCCAGCTCAGCTCGATCTGTGACTGTGGGGAAGTGATGCTGTGGTGTTTGACCACCAGAGAGTTACTGACTCCGTTAGCCCATAAAGGAAACCTCAGCTTTTTTTGTGAGGGCTTGGGAGTGTGGAGAAGGCCAGTGCTTTTATAAGTTGTATAATCTTTACTGTGGGGTGAATATCATGCACTTCTGAAAGCATGTGGAGCTATCAGGGTTATAGAAGAAGGTGCAACAAGTGCTGCCACACGATGAGTTGTTTTTTTAGAGAAAAGCATCTGTAAAAAACTGCTTGCAGAAGCTTGCTCCCTTTTGGGTAGACGTGGTGTTACTTGCTCCTCCATGTATGGTGGCAACACCTGCTGTTGTTGAGTGGTAATTAGCCATGTTTACATGAAGTGCCACTGTGCACAGAAATTCATGATTGCTCGTGTTCTTTTTGCAGTGGCAGTGAAGGAAAATTTGCAGGGTTTTCTTGGTTGTGGGGTTTTTTTTCCAGAATTGACTTCTTTATTGTCTACATATAAAAACAGAACTGGAAAGAACGTGGGATAAAAGCTTTTATACTCATGGATTTGTCATGTTGATACCAGTGCAGAAAGTTTGATCAAAGTTTTTGGCTTGCTTTTCAAAGTCTTGTACGTTTTCAAGGAATAGATTATAGTTTTGAACAAACGCTGAAGTAAAACAACCCACATAATAATGTAATTTTTTTAGTTTCCAGGGAGATTGGTGAACTGAATGGTTGCATGTTGTATAACAGAACTGAGATTTGAAATTGCTACTCGGTTCTAGTTATGTTTCAGTGTTCAGTTTTTCATTTAATTCTGCTTAAACTTACTTAAATGCTCTTTATTTTAGGAAGTCCAAAAGCATTCTGTGCACACACTTGTGTTCAGGTCTTTGAAGAGAACCCATGACATGTTTGTAGCTGATAATGCCAAGCCTATCCCACTGGACGAAGAAAGGTAAGTGCTTGTTGGGGTTTAGATTTGTTTCTTTTTTACTTATAGAATTTTTTCATAAGTTGCTGAGAAACTGACTGCTGGGTACTCATAGGTACTTAAGCAGAGCAAAGGGGCCAGTGGAGAGGAATGTAGCACCTGGCTACACTTGGTTGTGTCTCTGAGAGATTCTCTCAGACGTGGAAGATGATGGAGGAGGAGATAACAGAGTTTGGGGGCAGGTAAAGGACAGGGCTGGGGGCAGGTTCTGGTTCTTGCATCGGAGAGCGGACAGTCAGGCTGCTGCTTGCTGCGGGAAGAGTTCACTGTCACCACCATGTCCAGTGCTGGTAAATGTATCACTATCTGCTCGGGTCTCCAGGAACTCGGAGATGGCCTCCTCCTGCCCTGCTGAGCCAGCCCTGGCTGGCCAGTGCTGCTTCTTTGGCGCTGCTTTGAGGCTTTTTGCTCCTCTGTAGCCCCGCGCTGCCCTGCCCTGCTGGGACATCCCTGCCGTTCCGGCTACCACTGCAGAGCTCCTGATCTCATCCACCAGCCTGGGACTTTTCCTCCCTTCCAGCTTGGCCTCTCAGAGTCCTACAGGGGCACCGAGATCAAACTGCCTTGGTATTTTGTGAAAGAAAGCCCTCAGGGTTCCTGGTTCTGTTTATTATTACTGCTGTAGTTGTTGTTTGCTTGCCATGTTATACACACATATATATATGAGCCCATGCTGTTCCTATCTCCTTACTCCTGCCTTAAAGCCCCTTTAATTTTCTAAATTATAATAATGTGGAGTGAGGGGATTTGAATTTTTCATTCCAAGGGAAGCCCTGTCCCTCCCTAGCAGACACCTGTTTTTCAAACCAAGACAGTGCTGCTGCTCTCAGTCAAGTTTTAAACTCTGTCAGTGATTGCTCCAGCCAAGTCAGAAATTCAAATGTTTCTGTACTGTTAACAGTGTAATCTTGAGGGGAGAGAAGTATTAGAGTTGTTAAGTAACTTTCATGACATCCTCTCTAAAGTATTTCAAAGCTTGCAAACAGTTCAAAAGCTGGGGTTTAATGAGGATTTTGCTTGACTCTTGCCACAGTCACAAGGTGAAAATGGCAGTCAAGCTGCGCACGGAATACGGCTCAGTGCTACACATGCCCACTCTCAAAGAGAACCTGAGGGAGAAAGGAGGCCCCAACACCGGGGATCCCTATGGACACAAACAGTATTCTGGAAATCAAGGTTAGTTTTCCCTTAGTGGTATATTTGTTTTGTGACAGTCTCGCTGGTGTAAAATCTGCAGACTGCAGTCCAGTGTTAATCCACTGGAGATAAATACAGAAATGAAAACCACCTTTTTTGATTGGTATTTTCTTGCTAGGGCCCCCAGGAGGTAAGTGATTCAGAAAAAGGGGAAAGTTTGTTTTAACAAATGAGTTACTGGGTGCTGTAGATTTTTTATAGTGATTAATTGAGAAAAAGAAAAATTTTTGGTAACATTAGTATGTGGTGTACTTAAGTGTTAGAGTTGATTAACGTATTTCTTAGGTTTGCAAGTTCATGGTGATAAAGGACATACATTTTTGTTGATTTTTGTTTGTTGTGGCATTTTTGTGTGTTGTTTTTGTTAAGATTTTTTTGTCATTTTATGTTTTATTTCATAGTATATTTATGGTCCTTAAGCTGTGCAGTTTTTAAACCAGAAAACCCTTTATTTCAAGTCTGTAGAGTTTTTTCAGTATATATTTTGTGATGTATAAGTTAGATCCCTTATGAAAATTCTCTTCTGAATTTTCAGCCTTGTTTTATTTGAGGTGGTTTGTATTCATGAAACCATTACAAGTTGATATTGAGATTCTGCACAAGGTGCTTTATTTGGAAGTGTTGTGAAAGTGAAACATGTTGAGAGGGAATGAAAAATCTTTTAAGAAAGGATTTTTTTTAATCGTGACAGCACAGAGAACCAACTAGTTTACATTTCAGACCCCGTGCTCTTTGTATACTTGAATCCTTTTCTGTGATGTCTGCTTGAAAGGCAATATGAAGATTTTTCTCTTGAGTCCTCTTGATAACAAATAGCTTCACCATTCAAATTAGTTATTTTTTTACAGTTGAGTTTTCTAAAATGGAGATAACCAGAACAAATGAAATTAATGAAAATGAGAAATGTCGGAGTGTATTGGAGGTGGTTACTGGTTTCTTCTGCTATGTGTGATCTGTTCTCTTTTCCACTATTTGCTATTTGAGTGCATTGTTTGCCGTGCAGTATAGAATGTAATTATTAATATAACATTCTCCTGCTCTTTAGGACAAGAGGTTGAGTATATGGTGACTGGTACGCACCCGTACCCGTCTGGGCCTGGTAGGTAAAATTTTGCAAGTGTTTGCATGGATTTTTTGGGTTTCTGAATGAACAAGATATCCTTCATCCTAGCAGGAGCAGGTTTCCTCTTGATGTGAATCCATACTTATTAGTGGAATGTTGCCTGCTTTTTATCACCAGAGCAGAAAGGTGCAGGTTAGCCACCTTGCTCTGGAGAAGAGACTTGAGGGTATAATAATTTCAGTGTCATTTGCTTTTGCCTGTGCTTGTAAAGGGTTATGTTTCTCTGTTGTTACACTGACCATTGCTAATTGCCACTGTTACTGATGATCCTGCTCTGTTTTTGTAAAAGTTTTGTTTTAGCCATTGATCTTTCATTGTGTTTAAGTTTGCTAAGAGTATAATGGAAAATCTGTTGTCTTGATGTATAACTTAAAAGATGTAAGTGTTCAGTGGACCCTCAACCACTAAAAAACCAGGCATAGTTGCTTGTAACTGTGAGGATAAGACTGCCCACAATGGCTTCCTTAAGTTTAGTATTCTTTTAATAGAATCATTTATATCAGGGTTGAGAATCAGATTACTTTCTTGGCTGTTTCTTGTTTTAACCTGAATATTTTGCCCCAATACTGAGTTGTTGTCAGCTGACAGAAGTTTGGTTAGGAAAAGAAGTAAAAACCATGAGTTAAATTTACCAGTCTGTACCAAAGCTATAGTTTGCAGAGTTCTTAATTTTTTTTAGACAATATCTGCTGTTCTTGAGATAAAGTTAAAAATCTGAAGATGTAGCCTGAAATTCTCACTTCAGTAGGACTAAAACTTTTGTAGTTCTGGCACCACTGTGTGATGCCAAACACCACATAGTGATGGATTATAAATTGTACTAAGCGGCCTAAGTCAGCAAGTGCTTTGCAAGATCATGTTTATTTCTGATGTTTGGATTTCCATAGCAGTTGAAGCTGGATATAAAGATGGATGCTGCTCCCTATTAGACTTTTGTTTGTTTGTTTGTTTCCACTGACATACTGTTTTATACTCTAGAAATTTTGTACTCACATATGTAGTAGATCAAGATGGAAAGGATTTGTGCCAAAATAAAGATTTCAGTAGATTAGAATTGGATGTAAAAGTGTTATTGAAAGATGAGAGTTAATATGACAGGTATGTCAGACCTTTGTTTGCAGATATATGTGTATATATATATATTGGTATAATACACGTTTGAGTTCCTGTTTAAAGGAGTTTTCTTTGTTTCTGATGTGGGTTTTTTTTTTTCAAGGTGTGGCTTTGACAGCAGATACTAAGGTCCAGAGGATGCCAAGTGAATCTGCAGCACAGTCCTTAGCTGTAGCACTTCCTGCTTCCCAGTCCAGGTACTGCTGTGTTATCTCATTGACACTGTTATCTATGGAATTTCAAGGCAAATCACAGAAGCTGGTATAAGAACTACTTGCAGTAATTCAAATACTGTTCAAGAAACTGCTTTTGGGATGGACAGGCATTGTTTTTCTGTACACTTTTTTTTTTGTATTGCCATGAGAGGCAGTGCGTGGAAGTTGAAGCAGGGGAAATTCTGTTTAGTTAGAAGAGAAAAATGAGAGGTTTTGTGGGTATCTGTACCTTGAGGTGGTGAAGCCATGGACAGGGTGCCAAGAGAGGTTATGGACTCTCCATCCTCTCCATACAACACTCACTGGGTGCAGCCCTGTGATTCCTTATCACTTAGCAGGAGAAAGTTGATTGCAGTTCCTGAACCATTTTCACTCACCCTAGGCTGGATGCAAACCGGACAGCTGCTGGTGTGGGTGACATTTACAGGCATGCTGGAATATCAGAGCGTTCACAACCTCCTGGGATGTCTGTGGTGAGTTTGTTGCACATCTAACGTGAGCAATATATGGCACTGACCAGACTGCTTCTGGATCTGTGTGTGTGTTGTGTGGAGATCTCCTGACTGACTAAATTTAATCAGTATTGAGAAGGCAGAATGAGAAAGTTTTAGGCTTTGGGCAAAGAGATAAGCTACAAACCAGAAGAATAACGCTTCTTTTAACTTACAGGCTATGGTGGAAGCTGGTGGAAACAAAAATTCTGCATTAATGCCAAAGAAGGCTCCAACCATGCCCAAACCTCAGTGGCATCCACCTTGGAAACTGTACAGAGTAAGTTAGAAATTACATGACACAAACATGCATATAAAAGTAAACATATTCTATGTAAGACCTCAAATCATAATTTTTGTTCTCATTCACAAAATATAATCAAATATGATTTAAAAATGTAATCAAAAAAGTGATCACAGCTAAGCTAAACACACACTCTCTCTTTGAATCTCTTTTTTACTCCTGTAGCTGTGTTATGATAAATTGAGTGGAAGGTTTGCTCTGTTAGCAGAAATCTGAAGGCTAACCTTGAATGCAGTTTTTTGAAAAACACTTGGGCTTCAAGGAGTATATAGGTTTTCTAAATACAGCACTGTTGGAACGTGTTAGCTATAAAAATTAAGATAAATGCCATTTGAAAGAATGGCAAAATAAACCCATGAGAAATTTGTGATTAACAGATGAAAATTTGAAAAGTGCCTCCTTGTTAGGAGCATGTTTCAGAGAAATGCTGTCGATACAGTTCAGGTCACTGGAATAACAGTAATTGTAATAAACAGTAATTGTATTAATACAGTTATTGTATTTGTACATAGAAAGTGTTTTAGTGAAGGTCAAAATCCTTGCTCAACAAGGTAAAAGGTTGTTCAGACAGCTTGGAAGTAGAAGCATAGCTGGAACACCAAATGAGGATTTCCTCTATCTGTTGCTTTAGATCACATTTCAAATGGTTTTCCTGAGCTTGGTTTGAAGTTGTTTGTGAAAGATATGAACTCAGAATAGGTGAAATGAATTAGTTCTTTGATTTCTCTCCAGAAAAACCCATTTCTATTTCTATAGTAGGAAGAATTCTAGACATTTATCTTAAAATCTTGTATCTGTGGTCTCATGTGATCAGTAAAGATCACTTTATCTTTCCGAGATATTTTTGCCTAAGAAGCTTTGTTGTGTTTTAAATCTTTTGAAATGAGCTGTATGACAGTACATGAAACATGACATCCAGTGAAACCAGGTATGGGGTTTGATTTTAGGTGTCTGACTTGGGATAATTTAGAGAAACAGGCTGGTGAAGGCAAAGCATGTATTGACAGAATATTTCTTGTGAGCTCAGTCTCCATTATTTTATGATTGGGAAGTGTCCAACTCTCATATTACTCCTGTTTTGGGGAAAAGAATGTGATGGTATGCTTTAAGAAGTTATTATATAGAAATGTGATTCAATAGCCAATATTTTTATAATTATTCTTTGTATAGCCACTATGCAGCAGCATAAGGACTCTGTGCTCAAATACAGTCTTTGTAAAGCTTCAAGTGTTGAGCCACAGTGTTAGGGACTCTCAAAGCATGTGAAAAAGTTGCTTATAGAAACAGGATCTTTGTGTATAGCAGCTTCCCCAAATCTGGTGTCTGTAAATTTCCAGTGTCCTCTTTGTTTAACTGTAGTTAAAGTAGAAGTAGAAGTCAAGCTGTCTTCAGATCTGATTTCAGATTTGACTTTTGTTGGTAAATAGTAGCATATTTCAGTGTTAAAGAAGGAAAGTAACATCAAAAGGTGTTGTATTATTTCTGATTTAGGCTTTTTTTTTGTTCTTTCTGAAGGTTATCAGTGGTCACCTGGGCTGGGTGAGATGTATTGCAGTAGAACCAGGAAATCAGTGGTTTGTTACTGGCTCTGCTGACAGAACCATAAAGGTAAGAGGTTGGAAGGAATGACTGACAAAGTTTGCAAGGGGTGGAGTTTTTTGTTCCCTTTTTATTTTAAAATGTTTCCAGCCGTTGGAAACAATTTCTTGTTTACCGTTTGTGGAATAATGAATTGCAGAACATTTTTTCTTTTATTCCCTTGTCATAAACGATTTGTGGAGTAGCACTAGTTCTTTTCTTGAGAATTCATTTATTACATGGTAGTATCTGGAGAGCAAATTTTTATATGACTGTATTTTTAACTTACATTGCAACAGTATCAGTTATATCTAGGTTGTTTACCCAGACTCAATGTGTAGCTTTTTCCTGTCTGCCTTAAAATACCTATTTTGGTACAGATTTGGGACCTTGCCAGCGGCAAGTTGAAATTGTCTTTGACGGGCCACATCAGTACTGTACGAGGGGTGATAGTAAGCGCAAGAAGTCCATACCTCTTTTCTTGTGGAGAAGACAAACAAGTGAAATGCTGGGATCTTGAATACAATAAGGTAAGCTGCAATTTCTTTAACTGAAGGAATCAGTATCAGCAAATACAGAAATCAAAGCATTTAGAATATTCTTTCAATGTGTGGTTTTTATTGACCTAGGTTATCAGGCATTACCATGGTCATCTAAGTGCTGTCTATGGCTTAGACTTGCATCCAACAATAGATGTGCTGGTGACATGTAGCAGAGATTCAACAGCACGAGTAAGTACAGCATTGTTGTGTTCTAACATCTTGATACATGTATTTCAGTATCTTCATTTGTAAAAATGAGCACTTAGCCAAAGTTATCATCAATTTAGATGAAATACTAAGATGATTTGTGTTAGCTTTGTCTTACACTGTTGATAACATTGAAGCCCAAATGCACGAACATGCCATGTCACTTCGGGATAATGTTTTATTTCTTAGTTTAGTAGGTAGACTATAACAGTGTGTTTAGAATTGCTTAGTATTTAGAAAGTGGTATGGGACTATGGTGACTTAAATTATCCATATGCCTAGAAGTTCATTGGCAGGTTCCTGCTCCCCTTGATATTTGCCAGCTGAGGCAGTTGTGTAGTTGAGTTAAAAATCTCACCTAAATATAATTTTTTAATATGTAAGACTATGCAAGGAAATGTTGTAATCAATGACAGTGCCTAAAACACATCGAATGTGCACCTATTACTGACCTCTGACATATTTGCTCCGAATTCTTAGATTTGGGATATAAGGACGAAAGCCAGTGTGCACACACTGTCAGGACACACAAATGCAGTAGCAACTGTGAAGTGCCAAGCTGCAGAACCACAAATCATTACAGGTATAGTAGGCGTGGTTTCATACATAACATGACTGAAAAACCTAATGATGAATGTGTTCAGTATGATGAATCTGTTCAGTAATTACGTGATGTTCATGATGTTATCTTGGTGAATTTGTTCAAATCTCCTACTAGCTTCTGTTGAAAATGGTCTATGCAATGGTTATTGCATACTATTAATGGTATGTTTAAACAAATATGGCTGTGCATTGTTTGAATGCTTTTCTGCTCTTCCTTTTTTCCTGGTGTTTTAATATGCATTGAGTCTTGCGTTTTCTGTGATATTTCAGTTCTCCCTATTTACTTAAGTAGTGTCTAGTACTATGGTTAAGTGTTTATCTTATTTCCCATTGTGTCAAAATCCAGCTTTGCAGGGTAACTTCTTAGTTCTCGGATTTAAACTGAGGAAAAATACTTTTGGAATCCAGTATCATATTCGTCTGAGGTGACACTAGCACAATATTTTGTCTCTTACACCTAATTTTGGCTGCATTAGCAAAGTAACGGTTATGCTAAAATCAAGGTGATGGTTTCTACTACTTCTTAAAATTTTCTTCTCGTTGTAGGCAGTCATGATACAACCATACGGCTCTGGGACTTGGTGGCAGGAAAAACTCGTGTTACTTTAACAAACCACAAGAAATCTGTAAGAGCAGTAGTGCTACATCCAAGACAGTAAGTTTTCTTTATTCTGTTACACTTTCACAGTTTTTTGAGAATTGAAGAGAGCCAATGTGAATGATGATCTAGAATGGTAGAGCATAATAATGTGAGAAACTAATGGGGTGATGCAAAAATGTACGTATCAATTATCAGATACATCTTACTGCACTGATTGTGCTTCTCTAGTGTTGGCATTGGTGTACATTAGCAGCCCTGAGAATGTCGTATATCCCAGATTTACTTATGTGTGTGCCTTGCATTCAGTCCCCAAAGCTTGGTGTGATACTCCTTGTAAGAGTAATAATAAATATGTAACTGAATGGTTGTGAGCAGGAATTGCAGTTTTGTAATGTGCCGTTGCACACATGTGATTAATGCTAAAGGAGACAGTGATTAATAGAATGGCCTTTGTTTTGAATATGTGGTTCACTGCACAATACATTTCAATCTCACTGACCTTATAAAAAACCTTACTGTGAGAACTGAAGCTTTGAAGCAGAAGTTCTTGTAAGTGCTCTGAATTTAGATGCTGTATTTTGTTACCTGTTTGGATCCCCATTAAAACAATGGAGAAAGGGAATTCACACAGAACTTGATTATTTCTGCACCCTGAATACTTTAAAATTATATTTTGTCATTTCTATCAGAAATTCAGGATCTTTGATATGAATAAGCTCTGTTGCAATGTGTGTGTGCAAAATTGTATAGCCTGTTAGCCACAGCTATAGAAAAGACTTCTAGTTTTACTTACGTTCTGAAAAAAAAGTAATTCAAGTTTCAGCTTCATCAATTACACCTTTTTGAAAGTAAACTTTGAGTATTCTTGTCAAACAGTAGCAACTGTCAGACTATACTTCAGTAGTTCTATTTTTTTTAATGTTCTGGTATTTTCTTGTAATACTTACTTTTTAATTTGTGGTATCTTTTAAATAGACAGCAAATTCCCTGGACATCATGGCAAATGAAAGTTCCTACAGGTTTTTGTATGTGGTGCCCAAATAACCATGTAACTGCTTGCGCAGCTTTTAATGAAGAAATTTTTTATTTGGGGGTAACTCGGTGGAAGAAATCATCTTTCTTAGTAACATTTTTGCAGGGCTTTTTCCTTGCTTATGTAATTTTTGAAGATTAGCCATTAGCCTAACCATGGCTGATGGCTATGCTTGGGGTTTGTTGCTTATTTTTCCCGTTACCTTTGCTGATGATGCCCTTATACCTGAAAATTTGCCAGTATAACAACTGAGGAGAACTTAATGTGCATGTTAAATATTTGTTTGCATATTAAATCCTACAGCATATAGGATGTTATAGTTTATGAAGTAGAAAGAAAACAGTAGGAACAGGTAATTCATGACTTCATAAAATTGCTTAATTTCATGTGACATAAACATGTCAGAAAAGCAGTTCTAATATTAAGTAATTTTGCAACTAGCATTTAGCACTAGTTTTAATGAAGGACATTTGCTCTCACTACAGCTATTTTGAGCTTTAATATACTGTGTTTATTTTCTTTCAGTTACACATTTGCATCTGGTTCTCCAGACAATATTAAGCAGTGGAAATTCCCAGATGGAAATTTCATTCAGAACCTCTCTGGTCACAATGCTATCATAAACACACTGGCTGTAAATTCTGATGGTGTTCTCGTCTCAGGAGGTAAAAATGAGAAGTACACATTCCTCTCCTCTCCCCCATGTACATGTAGCTGGAGGTCCTTAGGCGGAGATGCTCATGGAGCTGTGCTTTATCTAGGCCTGTCAGCCTGCTGCAGGACATAATTTCATTTCTGTAGTGATTAGGGCCACTTTCATGTCCTTGGATGTTTCTGAATTCAATTTCATTCAATTTCAGTGGAGCTACTGAGCAGGGAGCTTGATACTCTGAATGCCACTCCTTAGTGTGCCTCCAAAGCAGCTTGCTGCAATTGCCCTGTGATGTAGTGTATCATCCCTCTGGGTTATCTGATGAAAATCCAGATGAGATTCTGAGGAAGGAAAACAGCGGAAAATAGGAAAATTTATAGGGTGTACTGAGCTATTCTGCATGAATATTGTGTGATGTATTCCTGATGTATTAACTACTTGTTCATGATGCTGTTTTTAGAAAACAGATAGAAATGAACTGATCAAAATACTAAGTTTGTTTCTTTGTTTGTTTGTTGTAGCTGATAACGGTACTATGCACCTTTGGGACTGGAGAACTGGATACAATTTCCAGAGAGTACATGCAGCTGTCCAGCCAGGTTCTTTGGACAGTGAATCGGGAATATTTGCTTGTGTTTTTGACCAGTCAGAAAGCAGATTGCTAACAGCTGAAGCTGACAAAACCATAAAAGTATATAAAGAAGATGATACTGCGGTATGTCAAAATGTCTTTTTAAATTATTTTCATAAAATCAGAAAGATTCATACTAATGTAACACATATTAGTAGGAGGGGACATGTTAAAACTTACATAATCCATTTTGTTGAAGTTTGAAAGACCTGTATTAGCATTAACAGGAGAGTAACTAATTTCTGCATTCCTAATTATTGTTATATGTTGTAGTACAAATGGGGGCAGTTCTGTGAACTCTTCTGTAAAAGCCCTTTGTGGTGAAGTTTGGAGAAGTCTGAGTGTAATAACATACATTGGGTTTTAAACCCAGTGGGGAACTGCGGGGTTGTATTCATGAAAATATGGTTATCAGCAAAAGAATTGCACTTTAAAGGTTTATTGTATTTATTTATATGATCTGTATTAGTTATTTGCCTTGACAATTTTTAGAATTTAGGGTAAAGACCTTATTTTCAAACTGTTATTCTAAAATCTGAATTATTTTACCAGTGAAGAAGACAACAGATGATTATATAGTTGTCACCCTAGGACAATAGTTTATCAGTCTATGTGTTCAATATAAACATAAGAATTTTTATTAAACTTCGGAATTCTGCGCTGAATTCAACTTGGAGTAACTCTTAGATACAAAGAATCAGAATTTTTTTATTCTTTTTGAAGTTGGGCAAAATACACTCCATGACATCTGCCAATAGTGATGTAAATATGTCTGGCAGCCCTGTCACTGGCAATTCCTGTTCATATGCTTTGATGACCACAGCGTTGTTTTGGGAATGCCACTGACAACCTGATCGTTTTCCTTGTTGGAAAAAAAAAGACAAGAATAGAACAAGTACTGCTATGTACTTCAGACAGTGAGATTATGGAAAATCTAATTTAGATCAATTAATTACATTGTAGATTAGGTATTAATAATGCTACATATGAAATAGAGTACATCTTCTTCATAAGTAGTATTTTAAACTAAACCTTACTGATAGGTGATTTCAAGTTTAAAATAATTCTTACGAGATTTTTTTTTTCCCTTTAGACTGAAGAAACCCATCCTGTCAGCTGGAAACCAGAAATTATCAAGAGAAAGCGATTTTAGTGCAGCAGCATACTACTTCTGTAATTTTGTTTTGGCTTTCCTGAAAACATTCAATCACATTTTGTTCTGCCTAGAACAGCAGAGCAAGAAGTCAGCTAAGTCACTGCTATTTCAACATGTTTTATAATAAATTTTATTTCTCCTTCCTTTTGTCTTTTTTTGTTATGATTCCAGCAAACCAGTTGAATCTTAACTTTGTGGAGCATGCATAGTTCATGAAAAAGATAGCTGTGCAGGTGGTTATTTTTTTCGACTTACACTCAGTCAATCCTTTTAAAAATATTTTGATGAGATAGGTTGTCTGAAACACCTTATTTGACCTCAAAAGTTAATTGCAAATTAATGCATAGAAGTCATCTTCTGGAAGTTCCTTGGGGACACTTTCAGATTTTATTGTTTATTGTACATAGGCTAAGTCTATACTAAATTAGAGTTTAGGAGCAATTTAGAAACAAACAGGACAACACAGTATTAAGGTAGTTTGCTTTATAAATACAGCCAGTGAGCATTAGGAGTGCTGTGTTACTAATGAAATGGATCTTCAAAGCGTGTGTATCCCCAGGAAAGCTTTCAAATGGAAGCACAGCGTCTTCACTTATGTTATTTCAGAGTGAATCTTCTGTAGCAACGACCCCTGTCAAATCATTTTGTTCACAGGACCAGCTGGCTTTCTTTGCAGGTGAACTGTTTGCTTTTTCCAGTTACCTAAAGCATATATGACAGTAGAGTGCAGTGAACTTTTAAAACTCAGCTTGAGGAAAAGCTCTTGGGTTCTTTAAGCTTTATTTTACAGGTTGCGGTCTTCCTATGATCTTAGAAATATTAAAATAAACTGTTACTTGAAAGATAGTTAGTACTTCTGAAGGGACGAATCTTTCGTTGGCTCAATAAATAGTCATGAAACAAGCAGTAGACATGTAAACCTCCTTGCTACTGCTTATCTGTGATGTGCTGCTCTAAAGTACTTTCTCTTCACAGGGCAGTGGAGAAAGTCATTGTCACCTGGCCATTCCATTATTGGCAACTTTGCTAGCAGTGTTAATAGCTGCATTGGCAAGTTTTACACTGGGTAGATGCTAAGAATTAATCTGTGGCCTCGTTGATATCAAGCATTGATGTCAAGCAGTTCACAATAATTATTTCTATTCTCTACCAGTTTGACTTCTTTAAAATCAAGGATTTATGTTAGAGAAATTGGTTATTTCCATTGTAATTTACAAAAAGTTAGTAAAACAAAGTGTTCATATTATGACTATTTTGGTTTTTTAATGATACATTGGAGGCCTTGTATTTATAATCTGAGTGTTTGGCAATGTTGTTTTAAGGGAGTCCATGCTGCACAAATAAGTGAATTTTAGTTGACAGCTACCGTTGTAAACAACCTCACAAAATAGGAAGGAGAATATTTGGTATTTACAAGTTGGATTAAGCATCTTTTATTTCAGTGGTAATTTGAAATTTTCTTGATCTTGATTGCAATTCTTTCCATGTTAACTAATATAACAGTTAAAAATTCAGATTGTGGATTATGCATGTTGTTTATTGCTACTAATGCTTCATTCCAGAAATCAATGAATTATTTGTGTTACACAGAATTTTGTTGCTCACAGTGAAATTCTCTTCAGGAAACCAGAGCAGAAAGAGATAGGATTTTTGGGGATTTCTTTATTGTTTCACTTTGTTTAGGGTTTTCATAAGAAGTGTCAAACTTTTATGATAGTTTGGATTGAGGAAGGAGAAATTACAGCTCTAGCTATGGGCCACAGTTCTAGCATGTCTTTTCTGTACTGGCACTTTGCTTTAAAAACTGCCTTTATTTTGCTCTTTATCGTTTTATCAAAATAAAGAAATCAGAAAGTCTCCTTAAGTACCTGCGTTTCTTTTCTGGATTTCTGCTGGAATCTATCTTGGGCCACTGATTACCAGAGCATTTCTTTTTTTGTGCCCTCAGTAAAGATTTTGTTTATACTTTAAAGGCCATGTACTATTATTTGGGATAGTATGTTTTCTTTTTAGCCCTAGGATAGGTTGCCCCAGTTCTAAGTGTGACTTTTTTTTTAAAAGTGTATTGTTGAACATTTGATTTGTTTGATTCCTTCCCAGCAGATTTTTCTTCCCCATGACAGTAATGTGAATATCATCACATGTTCTTCTCTAAGTATTATTTATGGTGCATCAAGATCATGTGATTTCATCAAAGTACTTCTCTAGTGTTAAGTAAGCCTGGATAGTAAGTTGTTACACCCATAGGCCTGATCGTGTAGGATACACAATGACATTAGATTTGTTCATGTCAGTCGTAAGGTGAAGCACAAGAGGAGGATCTGGTCTGCTGGATGGATTTTCCGTGCTTCTGGAAAGGGTCACATTGCAATGTCAGTTTTAAGAAATCTTGAATGGGAGTCTAATTGCAGAAAATAATTACTGTGCTTAATTTCATAAAACTTGATGTTATCTTCTGTATAGGATCAAATAATTTTTACCACAAACCCTGAGATTTGTTTTATACTGTGTATGAAATTGCAGAGAAGTAAGAAAATGGGTTCTGTTTCTAGTGTAAAAAAGTGTAACTGGCAAAAGTGATGAGTTTTCAGATCACTCTTTGCTTATACTGAAGCATACAGTGTAAGCTGTGCAGCTACAACACTGTTGTGTTGCTGGCAGTGTGAGGGTTGTACAGAACAATATGTATTTGACAAGGTTTACAGAAACAAGTCTTTAATAGCAGCTTCTTTTTAGTTTTGTTGGATTGGAATTAAAGTGCTATACCTGATGTAAGCAACAGCAATTTAGCAATCAATAAAACCTTCCATACAATATGAATTCATGTCCTTTTTCCATTATAGTTTTTATAATAAAAAGAACAAAAAACAACTGTATTGAAGTGAAAGTAATTTAGTATTGACATGGACTGTTTCCCATAGCACAGTAACAAATATTTTTGTGCATCAGCTGCAATGGGAAGCGAGAAACTATTGATTGCTGTTTTATGGAGAGTGTTTGGTCTGCATGTAGAGATTAGCAAAACAGATACAGAATTGTTCATGCATTTTCTTTAGCATGTTTTTATAAAACACAGAAACACCTGCGGAGTTAAGTATGAGTTCTGGATGAAAGTTTTGTGGGTGGAAGAAAGCTTAAACTAATTTTACTATGCCGTAATGGGAGCAAATTAAATGGGGTTTTCTCTACATGGCATGCAAATGAAAATTTGGCCACAATGAAGTTGATGGGGGTTTTGCCACTGAATTTTAAAGTGGTGATTCCACTAGTTGGGATGTAATTTTTTTTTTTTTGGTTCATTGGTTGAGTTTGGTTTTTAGGGGTGGGGGGAGAAGGGGTTGGTGAGTTTTTTCCCTCCAGTGAATTGGAAAACCCATCAGTCTGGCATGTCACATATGTAAATACCTGCACAGGGTGCGTTGTTTTCTTTTTATTCAAGATGCATCATTAATTTCTTGATAAGGCTTCTAAACTTACACTAGCACACCTAAGAAAGCATTGCATATTCAGAAATTAATCCGTGTCAGTAAGCTTGCTCAGCTAAAGAAGGTTCAACCTGCACTCTTGATCCATAAAGTGAACATTGGATTAAGAGGACTTGGAACTATTGTTCCATTAGCATAGTATGGAGTTGGTGAATCACTTTGGTCCTTTGAAACCTGGCAGACAAGTAACTACAGATTTCACTGGCAGTCATGTAGGAAGAGTTTGGCACTTGAGGAGATTCACATCTGAGATTTCCTTAATGGTAGCAGCTAAGAATCTGGCTTTTACATCTTGAAGTCTCATGAATTTAGTTCTAGGATTACTAGGACAGAAAATTGTTGAAAACTGACAAAAATAAGTTGGATTAAAAAAAAAAGGCCATTCCTGTCTGAAGATGACTCAAGAATTTTGAAGCACAAAGAGGAATCTGCATTTCTTGTTTTGATATTGAATAAGTCAGTGAGTAAGCTGTGATTGATTGCAGGCCTAGCAAAATTTAATTGCTTCTGTGAACAGTGTTTTTTACATTATTTTTTCCTAGGCTTGCTTATCTAGTAAAATAATTAGCAGTCATGCAGTATTGTCATCTCAACAAGGATGCATTAGAAACTTGAAGAATATCAACTTAAGTATTTGTAAATATTGATGTTGCAAAATTACCTTCAGAGGTTTTCCAGCAAAATAACCATATCTAACCAAGAGAATTTTGTCTTTGTCTTTAATCTGTCTTTGTGTATTCTATCTACAAATTGCAGTAAAGCAGTGCTCACGTAAAGATGTAAAACTCTGATGGGAACTGTGGAGTTTCTAGATGTGGACTTGTTTGGGTTTTTTTCCAAACGGTCTCTTGAAAATCTTGAAAATTTTTTTCTTGAGGGATTTGCAGGATTATCCTTTAGGGGTTGCTTTCCTCCTTTTGCTGCTTGTATTTAGTTTATGTGGGGTAGGCTTTGTAACTTTCAGTTGTGTAGTTAAGTCAGCAATGAGTTAACTTCTTTCAGGTGCATGTTAGCATCAGGGTTTTGTTAACCTTTCTTTAGGGTTGTTTGACTATAATGATTACACAAGCCCCAAACTTGTATCTAAAGCGTGGATTAATTGGAGGAACTCAACTGCAAATTAGCCCTCAGCAGTAAAATAATTGAGCTAAATGTCTGTCTCCTTGCAAGGAAGGTTGAAATCACTGACAAGAAAACTAGTTGAAAATGCTTGGGAAATTTGTGTTGTGATGGGGTTTCTTTTCTTGCCTCAAAAAACCTGCACACTTTACCCTTGTGTCTGAGAAGTGCAAGTAATGTGTGAAATGCTCATTTCTGCCAACATGTTTTTACAACCTTTGCTTTATATTTTAGGGAGAGCATGTCTTTGCAGGACATGTCACCTTTACTCTTTCTGCTTCAATAACAATTCTTGAGTTTTAGATGCTGCAGATGTCTTATTTTTTTCCCAGCTGATGCATCACTAAAAGAAGGGATGAAGGGTTAAGTCCTTCAGAGCAAGGGAGAGTCAATGCAGCATCAGTATGAATTATGAGTATCAAAGGCTACATGTAGAGAAAAATAGGACTTCCCAAAGACCTGATAAGAAAACTGTAATTAACTGAAAAATCTCAGAGAGGTAAAAAGGACAGTGGAAGAATTGACTAAAGGAAACTAGAGCTATGATGTTTGCAAATAAATATTTGAAAACTTCCTACATTTACCTGGCAGACTGGAGTAGGGGAGGCATTTCTGGATTAGATGAGTATAAATTGAAAATGGAGGAGCAATAGTGTGTTAATGTGGGTGCAGCCAATGGTGGAAATGAAAATGGGAGCACCTTGATGCAAATCTTTTTGCAGCAAGCTATGAATGCATTTCTGAAAAGTGCAGATATTGTATTTATCTGTATGTTCCAGTGCCCTCATGCTCCAAATTATAACTTAGTATACTACAGAAAATTCAGTGGCTGGTGAAGAAATGTGGACCACTGTAGAATGGTAAGTCCAAAGGGATTTGCAGCTGCACTGGGATTTTCACTGGGGAAGCGCTTGCAGGCACAGTTCTAAACCAGGCTTAAAAGTAAAGTTTGAAGAGCGAAGCCAAAGTTTGCATGGTGAATATCTTTTAAAAAAAGGCTGATTTTTTTTTTTTTACAGCTGATAGAATGAAGAGATTACCCTACAACACTGAGTTTGGATTTTTCTGACAGGTAGGTGATAAGCTGAGGAATGAGAAGTAGTGAGTTTATAGCCACAGAATATCATACAGACAGGATGCATTGCTGTTGACAAATGTGATGAGTGTAGCTTGTGCAATCAGAGAAACCCTTGTGTTGCATCTAAAAGTGTTGGTTTGTTTTTATTTAACTGGGAATAGACACTACAAATCGTAACATGACCTAACTGTTTCCAAGTAAATCCCCTTGACAAGCAAACTTCTTGCATTGACAACTAGAGATCTGGTCTCAATAAAGCAGCAGTATAGGTTATGAATATAAAAATTCTGTACAAACATTTGAGCATGGCTTCAGCTGCCAGATGAATCAAATTTCATGTCTTGCAGGTAGATTAATTCTTTCCTGCTCATTCAATTTCTTCCCATGCAACATGCTAATGAGCACGTTTCTTTTAAAGAAAGCTTGGCAATTCAAACTGACCAGAATCTATTTATTCTGTTAATGACTTTGTTCTATTTGGAACTGAAAATCCCAGTGAAGGAGTTTTGTGTTGCTCTAAATCAAACTTTTAACAGGAAATTTGAAAGTAACTAGCAATCAATCACAGAAGCTAAATGAAAGCATAGATAAAATTGCAGTGCAGTTTTAGTTTTGTATTCTCTTACAGGTTTCAATTTCTCAGTTTTTGTTCTTGGGAAGCTTTAATGGTCAAAACACTGCTAAGAAATTGGAAGCTATCTCTAGCCTGTATCTCCAGCCTCATTAATTATGATCTGGTAATTCCTTTCTTTTTTTCCCCCTGCCACCAAACTTTCCTGGCCTTCTTCCATGAACAACATCACTGCGGAGCCTGTGAGATCCTCAGCTGTTCTGGAGAGTTTCATGTTGTCCAGGTGCAGCATGCAGAGCTATCGACTGCTCTTGCAGATCCCTGCATGGCTCAGCCTCGTGCATCAAACACTGACAGAACTATGCAGTGGGAGTGCTTTGTGGTGGGAAGTGGTTCTTGGAGACAGAAAATACTGACTGGATAACCTGATACACAACCTGATGTTGACAGATAATTGTTCTGCCTCCATCCTCCCAGTTCCTCTCACCCTATTTGATTTTCCTTGAGAAATCATAGTAATACAGCACACTGGATATAAAGATACACCTGTGCTTGTTAACAACACCCCACACTGGTTTTAGTAACAAAATCTGATAAGAGTTTTCACATTCTTGACAGAAAATCAGCAAGCAGTAAAACTTGGGATGGAATGAGACACACACAAAGGAAACCTAAACCAAAGTGAGGAAGATGTTCAAGTACATCATGTCTGGGTTTTTTCTCTTTTTTAACATGTTCAGCTCAGCAGTGTGCCCACAGTTTAGCGACTGAACTAAACCTCAGCATTCCAGAAGAAACATTCAAGGAATATTCAGGCCAACCTGGCTGACGGTCCTGGCAAATGCTTTGTATTGGTGAAGCTGAGCAGGGGATATTATGGTGGAGAAATGCCAAAAGTCTCTGTGAGTGAAAAGCTGTCCTTGTGATGAGAAAACGTCTAGCTTTTGTCTGTTTCACAATTTCTTAGTTTCTTAAACCCCATAAACAGTGTTATGAATAGTAAACAGACCTAATATTGCAGGTAATGAAGACCTTTAAATTGTGGTCAAACTTCTAAATTGTCTTAAAATTTTGGGATCCAGAATATTCCAGGGCATACAAGTCTCATGATCATGGTACCTATAGAGAAATAAAAAGTCACAGACAAAGAACCATTACCAGTAATGGTCACAACTAGAAAATGGGAGAACTTTCTACTCTGGAGAATAATGTGTTGCCATACGTGTCTTCTGAAAAGAAAAGCCTGAATGTTGTTGGTCTGTTCAAAGGGAAGACAGAGGGATGGAGAGGTGAGGTGTATTTATTAAGTGAACGGCCAGAACATAAATGTCTGTGTGCTGTTCTGTAAAGTGTGTGTCTTACACCCTGCTTACACTGCAGCAGTTGATTTGGAACACCTCTGGTGATAACTGATACCTGTGTGGAGAGGTGTGTTGGATGTGACAAACAAAACCGGTGATTTTCTGCAGGACACACCTCACAGCTAATGCTAGGAGCCAGCATGTTTTAAAATAACACAGCTGTTGTCACTGCTACCTCAGGGCAGTACTGTGTTTTCACGATTTTCCTTGCTATAAAACATGTCAGTTCTCACTTTTTTTAACATGGTACTTTTCTCTAGTGTAGACAGGGCCAAAGTACTGTGTGGTTGAATTTAGAAATGCTTCTAAAAACTTTGCTCATCCTCTTTCATTTTCTTTCTCCCATGTTTTTTTGAAAGGTTTTCCTGTATGCAGTTTGTGTAAAGTCACTTATCTCTTTCAGTAGAAGGGGAATATAATTCGTATTATGCAAAAGAGAATAAAGGTAATGTTCCCTGAGAACATTACCTTGGAAAAAATTAAAATGTCTTAGCTTCACATTTTGATGATAAGTAGTTATAGTCAGCTAAGCCTCTTGATAAGTAGTTATACTCAGCTACTCCCTCTCTCTAAAAATGCATTTGCTTCTCAGCTTTTAAAAATAATTTTCAGTGCTTTTAGTTTTCCTTAGGCTGCTGTAATTTCCCCCTGTGCTGAGGCTGATTAGGAAAGTGGTCAGCATAGTGAGATGCTTTCCTCCCTCCTGTGCACCCTGTCCTTCCCCTTCCCCTTCAGCTTGCCCTTCCAGAATGGAGGGAGTGGTGGGCAGAGACACAGCCAAGCACTGTCCTCCCTACCCAGAGCTCTGCCCCTTCTTCCACTCCAACCAAAACCTTCTTTGTCCCTGTTGGCATGAGCAGAATAAAATAATCATCTGTTGTTTCCCTCCTGAGCACCAGAGACCATCATTGAAGTGAATGTATTACAGGGCAGAAGAAATGGGTTTCTTTTTTTTTTGCCTTGATATCTAGCAGTTAGAAAGGGAACACCTGCTGGAAGCAGGGGTGTGTTTACAGGGTCATGTCTTCTAAATTCACTTTGGAGTTTGTATAGACTCTAAAGCTGTTCTACTGACAACTTTGTTATTTCTCCTATTTGAAAGCACCACAAGACTACAAATGATGGTTGTGATCTATAATTTGCCACAATGGCACTCTGAGCATGGAGTTGCATTTTTCACATGTTTTTCTCCAAATAGTTTTGTGGGGTTGGTTGGTTGGTTGCTTGCTTGCTTGCTTGGGCTTTTGTTGTTGTTGTTTTGGTATTTTGTTTTTGCAGTTTTTGTGTTTGTTTGTTTGCTTGCTTTTTTGGTTTTTTGGTTTTTGCATTTGAAATGGGACTGAGAAGCATCACTGATTCACTCAATTGGATCTCTAAATTTTGGTTGGCAAGGTCAGTGCAGTTTGGGAAACAGAAATTCTGCAGCTGCTTTGCTCATTGCCTCCCTGCAGAGTGATCATTATCCCTAACAAATACACAGCCTGAGCAGAACTAAACATAGCAGAGAAATGGATCCTGCCCCGTGGTGCTATGTTTAGCTCTTTTTAAGGGGCCGAACTACTTTAATTGCTTGCAAAGCTTGTTTCTTACAAACCTCTGGGGGTTGCTAGGATTTTGCATCCAGACCATTGGTCCAAATATTAGTATTGAAGCATTTTTGCTAGTAAACCCAAAAATGTTTCCTACAGGGTTTAAGGTGGTATAAGTCTACCAGCCTGGGGGCCAGGTCCCAGTTTGGAGGTTTTCTCACAGGTACTGAGGTAGGTCCAGCCTGTGCTGCTCCATACCTGTCCCACCTCTTCCCACCCTTTCCTAGGAACTAGTGGCAGTGACAGCAGCTTTAGCAGGGCAGTGTCAACTGTTTGGAAATGTGCCCAGCTCTTTGGGCTGTTTGCTGCTTGGTCATCCATCCCCACCAACACACACTACGAAAACCTGGCCATGCAAACCCTACATAATCATTACTTTTCACTCTGGGTATTAAGCTTGGAGAAAAAAAAAAGCATATGCACATTCCTGAAGAAATAAATTTTGGGAAGCTAAATTTGCAGTTCCTATTTCACATACTTTTCTCCTTTTAAATCAAGACTTCTGTGACTGTTGTGATATGCACTCTGTGTGTATGGTGATCCTTGCTGTTGCATCTCATAACAGGAGAAAGAGAGGAGGTGTTCCTGTATTTGCTCTACTCTGAAGTCTTTGTCTTGCCAAAATTTCTTCTTTGGAATTTTTCCCATATCTGGCTCATTGAAGCCATGCATTTGTTTTCCATTAGTTGCCTCAGTTAATATGATGAGTTTCTTTATTATTATTTTTAAAGACTGCATTTTGAATCGAAAAAACCCCCACACTCATTCAGTGGTCTGATAAACTGGTGTTATTTACTTTCTTTGCCTCATGTTCTTCTTTTCACTCATTTTCCTTCTCTTTCTCTTTGATTCACATCTTTGAGCCAGCTTTGATCATGCATGTAGTATTTAATGTGTTTTCATGTGTGTGGCACTGCACACAGAAACCCCCAGTGGGAGCCCAAGTCTGCTGTGAACTCTGCTCAGCTCACCTGTGTGTGTGGGAACAGGACATGGGAGGTACCAGGGACAAGATGGTGAAAAGAGCAAGGTGTGGTTAAGAAACACTAAGATATTTGAGATAACTGGCTTGGCTGGTTGATTGACTCACTTTCCATCTATCTACATTTTCTGCATCTGTTATGGTTTTTTTTCTCCTTTGACATAAGGAAGTAGAAATAAAAAGGGCACAAGAGAATGAGTATTGAGAAGTAATGTTGAAGTAAGATTTTTCATGTGCTTTTTGTGTCCTATAAACCAACCACAAAAGTAGGGCCATAGGATCAAAACTCCCAAACTTCATACTATGAAGCCTCTTCTATCAAATCTCTAATTTTTTCTCTTTTCCCTTAGTAAAGATTTAAGCCAACAGATAAGTCTTCAGTCTGGCCTCATAGACTAAAGGTAAATAAATCCATCCAGCATATACTGGCAGAGAAATTTAAAATTACATTGTTGTCATGGCTGCATTTTCTAAAATGTCTTTTCTCTGCCAGCGCTTTTGGTCATAAGCCGTCTTCAGCAAATTCTGCAGTCACATTTGTGCCTTGAATCTCTCTCGGCATAACACGAGAGGTGATTTCTACCATCCTCAGTGGTTTTGTATTTCAAAGTAAAATCAGCTACAATCAGAAAATATTTATTGGGGTGAGGCAACCAGAGAGACTGTGCTGGGCCTGCTGGGATGGGGTGTTTCCATTAATTCTGAAATGTTCTAACTGCATTAATGTACTGCTTCTTTCTTTCATGTCCTTTCCTGCCTCAGAAAGTGATGAACTGAGGGGTCAACATTTGTTCTGTCTAAACACCTGTTAAAAATTCCAGTTTGAACCCTTTTCTCATTTTTGTGCCTTTACCTTTTCTCTGTGTTTCTTCAAAGGGGGAAAAAATCCCCAGGCTGAGATATTAGCCGAAGAGTTTTGTGCAACTGCAGGGAGGCAATGAGCAAAGTAAAATGTGAAGGCTTCTGAATGAATGGCTTCTGAACTTGGGCATACAAAAGCTCCCTGCATTGAATGGCTGCTTTAGATGTAGGTTTTGAAGAGGGAATTGCACCTCCCAGCACTCTGGTGAGGCTTTTAAATACATTACTTGACAGGCAGAGTAAAAGCCAGGCATGAATTAATAACAGAGGAGTAATTTAGTAGGAAATAAAAGTCTCCCAAGAGAGAATCTTAACATTTTATCCTCCCCACAAAGATACTTTCCCAGTTATCTTCACCTCTTGGAGAGTTTTTTACATGTGATCAGCAGCAATTTGATGTCCTTGGATATGCCATGCTGCTGTCCATGACTTGGGTGCATGGGAGAGCTGGCTGCAATCCCCGGATAACCGCCCTTGTACCTGCCTGCCCTCCATAGCTCTTGGCGGGAGCCTGCCTGTGTCCCAGCCTGTTGTGATTCACTGCCCAGTTCTTTGGTGCAAGTTGAGGCAGTTGAGGTGAACTCACGGAAGCATGAACTGGAGCAGATGAAACGCTGGCCTGCATCCTGTCCTGTGGCTGCAGGGCAGCAAATCATGTGGAGGAGAAGCAGCAGAAAGCTGTGGGAGGCAAGTCATGCACTGCTGCCAGGATGGCTAGGCATCCTCTCTGGACACATTTTTCTGCCCCAGTTTAATCTCCCTGGTGCTCAGGTCATTGCCCTTTGACCTACTAAGAGGAGTTTCAATGCATTTCCCCAACCTCAACCTTTCCACTTTGCCATTTATTCCTTGCTTCATTATTAGCTGTGTTTGAAATAGGACACAGAGACATGTACAAGTGGAAAACCAAAGGAGAAGTCCCAAACTGTGCTGTTACTATTAACGGCAGGGCTAGATGCCAGCGGGTTCACTTGGTTATGCCAAATCCAGATCAGACCATGCAATCCCTGAAAATTTGGTATTATTTTCTGAAGAAATTATTTAAAGTCTATTTTCTAGTGGGGAGACAAGACAGTATTTTGCATGAAAATAATAACTTTTTTTTAGCTGTTGAGCAAACACAGAGCATCTGCCTAATATATATATCCAAGAAAATGTAGACAGAAAAAAAGTTCATTTTGGAACTTAGTGGATGAAATTTTGTCCCTTTAGAGTAAGTGGGAGATTTGCCATTGACTCCAGCCAGGCAGGCGTTTTATCCGAAACTTTTTACATATGTTTTTATATGTTATGATAATTTGAGAATGAACAAAAATAGTCCTGTAGAGAATATATGAGGATTGTTCTTCTCTGGCTTGAGGGGAGCAGTCTTCATTTATACTGGGGTCCTTGGAAAGAAATATGGATGGGAGAGTCTTGACTACATTAACAATACATGCTTCATCTTGTATCTCTGTTTTGGGTAATCCATCAACAGCAGCATAGCCCTGAGTTAGCTGAGATAGGAGCACAGATGGGAAGAAAATGTTTGAAACCAGATCTGAAGGAGGCTGAGGTGACGTTGTCTGGATGGGGCCTGCAATCAGCAGAGAAAGCAGAGTATCTTGTCCTTTGAGGGTGTCTGTCTTAGGTTGCTCCAAGTCTATGATCCAAAGGCCTAGTTGTGCTTCCAGCCTCATTCTGGCTGGATTTCTAAATGCTCAAGAAGTCATTAGTAGCCAGGAGAAGTCTGCGGGATTTGTTTGTTACCTGGCATGGGGAGATTCTGAAGAATCCTTGTAGACACAGACGTTGTCACTTCAGCCAGGCTTCTGCCTCCCAGCATCAGGTTCCTTCAGCGCACTCCTTCTGAAGATGCGTCTTCAACCTGATGAGAAACCAATACCCATGGACGTCATGAGCCGGTTTTATCCCCTGTGAATCCACGATGCCTGGGCTCCACAGTCTGCTTTGGCCACCTCTTGCCTGGATTTAAATATGTTAGTTTTGGCCTGGGAAGTTCCAGCAGTCCAAGGGAGCTCGTTCTTTCCTGGCTCAGCCACCACTTAGTGCTGGCCCTCAGCCTGGAAGGCTGCTAATGTAGGAGAGAAAAGGAGTAGCTGGAGAGCCGTTTTCTATTCAAGATTCTTGATCTGGAAACATTCATTCTTGTCCTGGTCAGAACATCTCCAGGGGATGAATAAGTGGTTTGGAACTTAGAGAGGAAGAGGATGAAATTAATGCCATGATATTTTTTGTTGCAGGACTGTGGTTAGCAGGTAGTTGGAGGAATCTTCCATTATTGTAACTGCATTTAGCTTTATTATACAGTGAAGTGACCACCTAGAGAAAATAAAACCATATAAATATATAAACCTATGTAAAAAGGTTTACATATATAAAACCTATGTAAATTAGATCATGAGCAGATATGATACAAATAATTAGTAGGATAAAATTGTTGGTGATTCTGTTGACTGCAAAGTATAGAAGTCCCAAACTTTTACTGGCAGATCTGCTTTGCCCAGCTCAGGTGTGAAAGCAGTTGAGCTGTTTGGATGGTACTGTGTGCAAGTAAATAAGTTTGTCTTCTCAGAGCAACTCGGGTGTCTTGCTGTTGCTGTGGTATGACTAATGCCAGCCACGATAATTTGCTTCCATGTAATTGAGAGACATCTGTATTTCCAAGTGCATCCTACAGTTATGACTACATGGCAGTCACTGCAATTAAAAAGGTGTGGTTAAAATTAAAAGATGATTTAAGTGCTCATTGCTAAAGACTTGCATCTGTTTAGCAGCCTAACAGTGCATAGTTTGGAGTGGTTCAGATTTTTCATTTCCCTGATACACCACTGAGTCCTGAATTCTGGCTGGTACAACTGCTATAGCCCCGTTCCTTTAATCTAGGTAGTAATGGCATAAAGTATTTGCAGTAAATAAAAATTTCAGATAAATGCTTTAGTGTTCAAACAAAGAAGCCTGTGGGAATATTTCAACTATTTCTGATTTCCTTTAAATATTATCTTGGCTACAAAATACTATTATTTGTCCTTGCAATATGATTTTTTTCCTGGAATGCTTTAACACAAATTCTCCTGTATCATATTGTCATGTAATAAATTTTTGTGGTTTGGTTGATGTTCTGGTTTAAGTCTGTTCTAAAACAGAAGGAAGAAAAGTAGCCTAAAATAGCAATTAGAAGTGAGATTTGAGGGCTATTAATTATTTTCTATATCTGTCACCAGCTTAGGTCTCAGCTCAGCATGCACTGAAGTTGCAGGAAATATTTTATTGATTTCAGTAGATCTTGGTTCAGGTGCATTTAGTCTGATCTTGGACATGTCAGGTGCCTTCTGTGCTTGGGACTGAAAAGTACAAGTTCTGCTTACCCCTCCAATGGATCGCTATAAAGCTTCATTCATTCACATCTGGAGGGAGCTTTAGGGCTCGTAAATGAATGCCATTCCTAAAGTAAAAACTATTATTTCAATGTAGATGAATTCATTTTACCTTCCCACCAGCTGCCAACAATCTGTTTAGTGCAATGAAATTCTGACAGCCTGTGTCAACAACTGAAAGCAGCTCATTCATGATAGAGAGAAAAAAGAGAAAATGCAGACCTGAACCTTTCCCCTAGCAGAGAATAGCTTGGTGTATGAAAATAAAATTTTTGTCTGTCATTTCAAAAGGCTTTCTCATAAAAGAAATGCACATTAAATTAAAACTGCTGTTATTTTTTCATTCCATTGCACTACGGACCCCTCCTGGTTCTTGATGAAGAGTGAAGTGAAATATCGCACAACTGAGCTACAGAGAAAACAGCAAGCTGTTCCAAGTGCATAAGCCAAAATGAGCATTCGGAGAGAGATCACCCTGTCATGAGCTCATGCTGGCAATATGTTTTTTTCTATGGGTGTAAACTGAGATTTGAGTCTGAGAGAGACTCCAAATTCAGCCCTGCAGGAGCCCTTTTGTGTGTGTTGTTTTCTTTAGAATAAACGAGGAAGTTGTGAACTGCTCCCAGGCCTAGAAAAATACCTAGAGCCCCAGCGAGTTTGATGGCCTCCTCCCCTTCCCTCCCCACCATGCAGCAATAAACTGCAGATGGAGTCAGAGAGAAAGCATGCAGGTTTTACTGAGGGGACAATGTCGTTTTGCCCCGTGTGATTGCTTGGGTTTGTGTGGTGGTCTGAGCATTTTGCCTGTTTTCATGTGGGAGAATGTAGGCAGATGCAGCTTTGTGGTGGGCAGAGGCAGGGACATGTTGGTCAGGAGGACTGGGAAGATGAGAGGCAGAGTGAGTCCCTCTGTGAGGCAGGCATGATCTGGATGAAGCCTGATATCCTTGCCTCTGTGTAGCAGTGGGGAGCCCATCTGTACGATCCCAGCAGCAGCTCTTCCCATGCAGAGTGGGGGCTGGCAGGGAGCATCCCAGAGGGATGTCCTTTCCTAGAGAGCAGCCTAGAGGCTGGCTATAGATACAATCCTTCCCTGGTTTGTGTGAAAAGGAAATAATGATCTGGGCAGAGCCCAAAGTCAGCAGAGTGCCCAGTTTCTCTCTTCTCTGCATTTTCAGCCAAGTACTGTGCTGTAGAGGAACAATGTCATTGGAATTCACTAGGACCTTTTATGCCCTTAGTGCAGGTTTGTTTTTGCTAGATGTGAGCAACACTGGGATTTCTGGTATAAATTGCCCCTTTCAGGCAGTCACAGCTCCCTCTGCCTAAGGTCTACTCCCAGCAGAGTGTGATCTGCTGCACATCCTGTTCTAGACCTAAACACTTCACAATTCCTTTCAACAATGTCATATTATTCTTACTGGTAAAGTCTGAAAAGCATAGCATTAATTCTTTTCCTGGGTGAACTAAAAAAGGCTAGATACTCTTGTTAGGAAAGAAATGTATTTAAAATTAGATGCAGTCTTCTAATCCCCAAAGTCTTCTAATCCACCCAGTTTTAGAGTATGGCTATGGCTGGGGGCATTGTGGCACTGGGAGAGGCCACCCCAGCTGTGCTGTACCCAAGGCATCTACTCTGATGAACATGTTTAGGAATCCAGTTTCATTTTCCTGATGGCATTTTTCAGCCCAATTTAGAGATGGGATGCATTTTGAATTATTCTCAAAGAAGCAGCCATAAACCCTTTGATGCAGGAATTCAGAAACAATGTGGTCAAGTCAGGCATGAACACATGGCAAATGTAATTGAAATAGTAAGCTGGGCCTTCAGACAGCTCTTGCCTAAAATTAGCTGTAGGAATTTAGTCTTCCTATATCTTCTTGTTCCTGTTGTCATATTCTAGTGCATGAATGTACATAGGTTTAGAAGTCCTGCATTCCTTTTACAGATGCCTACCAGTCCTTCTTTTTCCTCTAAATACATTACAGAAGTTTATCTTATGCTTTATTTTAATGCTTAAGAAACTTTTCCTTCCTATCCTTTTTGGCTGAGTTCACTCTGAAATACACTGATTTCTGTATTTACTGCAGTATGATAAAATGGAAACACTGCAACCCATACCTAAGGTTATGTTAAAGGTAATATAGTCAAATATGTGAATATTCATGAATATTCTAGGAGAGTTTTAAAAACATTTAGAAATATATTTCTGTTGACTATTTTGTGGTGGGGAACAATTTGCTGTGGATACCAGTGTGATGTCCATGTTTGAAGCTTTAAAACCACTGCTGTGATGCTATGATCTCAAGCATCTCATAGCTGATGTTTCCACCACCAGAGCAGAAAATACATAGCTAAAAAATGGACAAAAGCCCGTGTTGCTTTATTCTTCACACACACACACACACACACAGACACACACACACAAAAGCCAACAACAACAACAAAACCAAAACCCAACAAAAAAACCAAAACCAAAACCAAAAGTCAGCAGTGAAATCTACAACAGGCTGGGAAAAGTACTTGGGAAAAAAACAAGCTCAAAGCCACTGCCTTGGGATGCAGGAAGTGTAGGTTGCATTGCTGATGCTCTCTGTGACTGCACACGTGCAGTGAGGGCTCCTCAGGGAGCTCCGCACCCGAATGCATTCACTGTCTGTGAACACTGTCTTAGCAAACTGCAAGGACTGTTGGGCACTAGAAACTCATGGTGAGATGGTTGAGGCTTTTCCAGCATATAACCCCGCCTTGGGTCTGTGATTTCAGGCTGGGGCCCCTTAAGGTGGTGCTGTGACACCTCCATCTGAACAGCAGGTTCATTTTACCTCATGGGTCTCTGTCCACTGCAGGATGTAAATGTGCCCTACCTTTTTATCTGCCTGCAATCCTTTGTGGAATGGTGATTATGAGATTTCTCAGCCCCATAAAAATTCTGTAGTGATAAACTCCATTAAAAGGTAATTGGATAATTCAGTGACAGCACTCTAAAAGTAGGATTTCCCCCTGCTGACATGAAGAGGCTCGAGGAAGCTGTCAGAACTGCTTTTAGATGCAGCTTACATGACCTAAATTAAAACAGGCAATAAACTTGTCTCCAGCACTCAGTCTGGCTCACTTTCAATCAAATAGGATTCATTAATTAAAATTTGTGCAAATTTGTTTTCACATCTAGTGAAAATAGGTGCCTATTGAGAAGGTGCTAGTTGCTCCACTGCCACTGACCAAAATGAAACGAGCAGAATCACCCAGCAACAGTTTACTGACAGCTGCCAAGACAAACAAACTTGCAAAAGGAGGTAACAGAAACATCTGCTCCCCTATGGCTGCTGGGGGGTTTTCACCCCATCCAGACACACCTCAAACTGTCATCTCCACAAAGAAATACATGGTACTGCATAATACTGTGAGCCCTGAAAACCAGCAGGTCAGGGCACTTATACTTGGACAAGGAGGATTGCTTTGCTCTTGTATATTTACAGCTTTCTCTTAATAGACTGTTTAAGAAAACATGTGAACCTTTCAGGAATGTAATTGTGGTAGTGTCAGCTGTAGCACAGCAGCCAAAACTCAGGCATCAAAACTTTATAAAATTATCATCTGGAGGAGGAATAAAAAGCCTCAAAAACTGCTGGTGAATTCATTGCTTTTAGTGTTTGCACACGTGAGAGAGAGGAAATAGCCAGGGGCATTAATTCACACGTGGATTAGGGTGTATTTCACTTTTAAAAGCAAAGCTCTTTTCTGATTTACAGCTATTTAAAATAATTACTTAGCTCAATGCAGCAAGGGAATAAGCTGGCAGTGTGGCTTAGCATATTAAGATACAGCTTTATGTGTAGACCCTCCCTCCTCTCAGTGCCACAAGCTTGAGTCCTCAGCAGGGACCTCGGCTGATGAAGTGATAGCAGCAGGTTTCCAGTCTCAAGCACACTGTGTGGGCTGCTCTTCTGCGATCAGGGCAGCTGCCCTGATCAGGGAAGCTGGATTTTCATAGATGTGAAAGCCAGAAAGGAACAGCCTAATCGTTTTGCCTGCCTTCATTTTACTCAGTAATTCCTGCCTGAAGCCCCATCATTTGTGGCTGAAATAGAACATGTCCGTTAGCTTGATTTAAAGACTGCAAGTTGCAGAAAATGCATCCTATCCCACAGCATGCCATTGCAATTGTTCTTGCTATGTGCATCTTGTTTGCAGCTTGAACTCTGTTAGCAGAGTTTTAACTTCCAACTACTGTATTTTGGCTTGCTGGCACCACTAGCGCTGTGCACAGTGCAGGCCAATGTTAACATCAGCTAACTGACATCGCTGAAGGTAATCTGGGAAGAGCTACTTCAGAGCAATCCTCTTCTTGATGACTTCTCTGTCTTCAGATATGGTTGTAATAATTTTGTTTTGCGTGCTCTGATTTTCAAAGCTTCAAAGTTTAGAGAGAGATAGACTGGGAAGCACAGTACATGCTAGGATATGATATCCTGTAGATATGGAATAACTTCTATAATGCTGCACTCACACCCCTGATTTAAGATGCTGTATCCAGATGAAGATTATCTGGATTTGGAGCTCCTGCAAATGTGTTTGGTCATTGCACACTTTCAGTATAATCTGCAGTTCAGACAAACACATCAGATAACAGGATTTAGTCCCATTTTGTTTCTCATATCTGTATCTTTTTTTCTTTCGCTCTTCTACACACATAGAATTTGACTACTGGATCTGATTGCGGGCTGTGATCGATTATTGTGTGAGAAAATTGATAATATAGATAATCTCATATAAAATATAATAAATTTTATATGAGAATTCAACATAGTAGTCAAGGGAGATATTATATCCAAGGAGTATTAAATCCAGCCTGGGATGTATTTTTTTCATACTTACTGGAGCTACCCTTCAGGTTTTAGAGAGGCCACTAAGGTCTGGATTCAGCAGTGGCAAGCAGATGGCAAAAGACAGCTTTATGTGGAATGTAACCCATGTAGTGGGAAGCTCTTGCGTATTTATTCCCGGCCTGTAAGGGTGAAACCTTTGCCATCCTAAAGGGATTGCTCCAAATCTGCATCAGCTTGTTGACATAACAGTCAGCTAAAGAAAGAAGCCTTTCTTCTGTTTTAAAGATAACCACATATCATGTTAATTACAAATGAGACAGTGAACAGCAATTAAATATGGGGTCTTTTACTTTTGGATAAAATCTCATTGCTAGATTAATTAAATCTGTGACCAATTTTATAAACTAAGTATAGGTATAGATATAAAATTGGTTACAATATCAAAATCTGAATGAACACCTACCTAGTAGAATCTAATTTAATTATGTTAATATTTATTTTAATATTTTATTTGATATTTTCTATAAACTTTGTTCATAATAAAGGATCAGTTATATATATTGTGCCTAACAAGAAATGTCTTCATTCTGCAGCAGATATTGGGATAAATTTAACATGTGTAGGACACAGCCAATTTTTTCAGGCAAATCTAAGTATATTTGAGCAATCACCTTGACAAGTGACACTTGGATTTGCAGCTGGGAAGGTGTGTAGAAACAGAATGGGATTGACAGAAAAGAGATTAATGAAGATCCATAAAATAGAAATGCAAAATTGGGACAGACAATTAAGTCTGGTTGACAGTATATGAGATAAGTGGACTAGAAACAAAGTTAATGTGAAAATATTGATCTGAGTAATCCTACTTAGATGGTTATATCTGAGTGACAAATTCTGAAGTAATAGCCCACAGAAGGCAGCATAAAGATGCTGTACAGGCAGAGCGAAGACATTATGGTTTATCTGGAATGAAACTGAAAAACCAGACTACTACTATCTATACTAAAAACAGTATGGAAGTCTTTCCTACCTTTGGAGACAGAGTCAGGTATATTATTTCCAGTCAGATTCTGGCAACTACGTAATTCTTCATCAGAGAAGATAAAGCATCTATTATTTCACAGCAAAAGGAGTTCAGTAAATTAGCTTGTGATTAAGAGTTAAATGATGGCTACTAGAAAAAAAACCAAAAACACAAAAAACCCCACAAAAACCCACACTTAATTAAATTTCTCTGTATTTACAAGGAGAGCAGTCCCTACGTAGCTTTTTACTTCACTAACTGTGACCAGCCTCCATGTGGTCACCAGCACATCTTTTGTGCAGCTGACACTCCTTCAAGGAGGTGTTGCTGAAATCGATACGCTTGTGCCTGCGGAACTATAAATAATGAATAACCTGATGCTCTGCAAAGGTATCGCTTTCTCCATATATCACATATTACAGGCCTAATATCCACAGTGACCTCAGCCAGTGAGGCTGGAGACAACATCCCTTCTTAGATCCAGCTGCAATAGTTGAAGATATTAGTGCTTCCCCACAGCACAATTTTGCCAGAAAGCTGATTTGTATGGGCGTTCTGTAACAAGCATAGGAAAAAACAAATCACTGGGGTTAATGGAAATAATTTCAGCATTGCTTAAACTAATCTCTGTCCTTAAACTAAATCCGCAGAGGATCAGGGAACACCACCTGATGGGCAGAAATGGAGCCATTATGCCCACTGGCTGAAAGACAGTAACAAGCAGCTGAGACCATGCTGTCTTCAAACAGCAGGAAATAACTTCATGGAACATTTTTCAGGTTTTGTTTTATTTTATTTGCTTCAGCTCTGTCTGGAGCAGTTCAGCCACGCTCTGCCCTCGGCTGGCTGCTACCGCCCATCTAATGAGCGCTGGAACGGATCCTGCAGCGCTCTCGCCCTGCGTCAGCCCCAAGTCAGGTGGTTCGGCTCAAACTGCTGCTGCTGCTGAAGATGGTTTGCAGTGAGCCAGCAAGCAGCAGAAAAGGAAGTGGTCATACTGCTTTAACACCTCAGCCCTGACTTCAGCATGGGAGGGTCAGATCGGCTGCAGCTGTTGCATAGGCGAAGTAATGTTTGTGGGTAGAATTAACTCTGTTACTGATAGATCTTCATGGTTGCAACAACACTGTCTCTGTTTCAGTCATCTTTTGCACTCTAGTGTCATACCCAGCTTTAGTTTGCTATAGTTTAATTCTCCCTGAAGGAAAAAGAATTTCCAATTAATCCAAGAGGGATTAAGCTATAGTAAATTCTGATTTGCAAGTACGGGCTGATTAAATTTGAGCAGTGGATACAGCTACCACCTTCCAGCCTCCCTCCTTGCTCCTTTCCTGGAAGTTGGGTCTCTGCCACAGGACAGCTGAATTTGGCATGTGGAGCTGTTCAGGGGCACCAGAGTTCACTGCCCTGCATGGTGGGTTGGAGGGATGCTCATGCAGGGTTGCATGGAGACAGAGGGTTTGAAACTTCAGTGGCTTGAAAGTGGATTCTTATGCTGTTCATCTGCCTGCAAAGTCAGATGTGGCCACCTCCAGGAATGGAAAGGGAGAACAGTAGAAGTAATTTTCTGCTACCTAACTGAGCAGGCTGGCTTACCAACAATCCCTTCTAAACTAGAATGCTCACACATTTTTTGTACTCTAACCAACATCCCTCATCTTCAAATAATATGCTTATCCTCCTGTCCACTTTTCACACTCTAAGGCGTTGTGGATCTGAGGAGCTGACAAGTGTTTTCACTGTGAGAGTGATCTGTTGAGGATGTAGGAGGTGGCTAGTGCACTAAGACTTTGACACCCTGCTTCCCTAGGGATAATGTAATTGTGGAGCGCAGACACTCCATGTCTTAGGAATGTCAGTTCTTTTTTTTGTGTAGGTCAGCATGTCACTGAGAATATTGGGAACAGCAAGGACAGCTAAATATATCCAGGAGATGGCAAACATCTCCTCAAGATTTAGAAACTTCTGTTTGTGATTTGTGGAAGAAAAGAATGAGGTCATGAACATGGCAAAAGAGAGGAAAATGTTTAAGAAAGGAATGGAGGAAAGAATAGACTCAGAGAAGGCAGAAACACAAAGAAGGTAGAAGAACACTTAAGACGTAAAGCTCATGCTCAAAGTAGGCAAAATATCCACAGTGTCCCAAAGATGTAGTATTTCTGGAAACATGTAGTTGGGCAGTGCTTTCATATGACTTTACTTCATATAAAACTGTTAAAAGTGCCCTGGTTTCACAAAATACATGAATACTGCCAGAACCACAGATAATAACATCACTATTATTTTTCCCCTGCTATCTTTATGTGTGCTGTATCTGAATACAGAATTTTGCTCTTTTAGGCACTGCCTGACCATGTCAACAGCAGGTTTTGTTTAGTTTTTCAGTGAATGTTCCTGATTGAACATGAGTCACGTGTTTTCTTTGTGACAGCATGGGCTGCATGGGACATGGCTGTTTTTCCAAACTTGCTGTGATTCAGTGGAATTCAGGCATTTTCATATTGAACATCTGTGACTTGGGGAGGATCTATGTGTTTTCTCAATGAATATGAACGAAGCTGGCAAGGGTCTCTACATTTCCTTCTTGCTTCTATGCTAGTAATTATCACAGTGTATAAATATACAGTGACTTTCTCAGAATGTGCCTAAGATCTGACAAGATCTAGTTTTGCTCTTCCCCATTTCTCTGTGTAAGGAGGCAAGTCAGATACAGTGGATGTAATCTCATGTGTTCCCTCTCCTGTCCATGCAACTACACACATGCAGTAGGACTTCTAAACTCACTTTAAAACATAGTTCTCCCTCTTAACCTGGATATGTGGTATTGTATAGGTATCAAAAATGTTGGGAAAAAAATCCTCCTCCCCTTCTCACTGTTGCAGTGAGTTTGCTCCCTCCTCAGAGTGCTGTGGCAGTGTACTCAGGTAGTTCTTCCACGACTTGGAAAAGAGGCAAATAGTAAAACAGCTGGCCTCTCAAATGCCCCTTCACAGCAGAGGACTGAGCTATAGTAACTCCTCCTGGTACTTACTGTCTTTGCCCTGATTTTACTTATCTGTCCTAGGATGAATTTACTTTTCTCTGAACAGCTGTTAGATTCTTGCCAGAAAGGTGAAATTAGGTTTTTAAAGGGTAAGTGGGAACAGCAAGAGACAAGTAACCACTGAAGTATTGTACTTGGCTTTCATGGATAGATGGATGATTGGTACTCAGCATTTGTACAATGCTGTGTATTCTCAGCGTCACTGAAGAAACATTATTCATTCTTAGACCATTCTGAGATAGATATGGGAGTCAGGAATAGTGGTAAAAGAAAGAAGTTCTGGCTTTGCTGAAATTGATTGAAGTTTCTACTTAAAGCTTACTTCTGGTAAATGCTTTCCTGTCATGCTGAGTTGCTATTTACTGACCCAGTGCTAGGGTAACAAGCAAGCCTTTTAATGGAAAATAAGGACCAGAATATTAAGGCGAGACAAATCCTTGTTGAATTGTGCAAACTCGTTTATCCTCGCAGATTTCTGTTTCATTTAAATTCTTCTCCTTCACGAGACATGCCTCTGCATCTAGAGGCACCCCGTGCGCTAGCCACACTTCGCCCCATCAGCAGGAAGCCAGCTAATTCCAGGAGTAAATCAATTTCGGCGAAGACCTCTCCGAATTCTGGGCGGCACCGAAGCAGCGCCACACCATCCCGACCCAGCGCGACACGTCTGTGCGTGGGGGATGCGGCCGCCCCGCGGGTGCTGGCTGGGTGG